>OX438868.1:0-600000 GCA_949315895.1 Anania crocealis | reverse complement strand
ATAAATCGAAAGTGGGTGGCGGGCCATGAACAATATAAATACAATCATAACAAAAGCATGCTCTATAGTCATTCAAACACAAGTGGAGTGAATTTCTTGGACTAAGCATAATATTGAAAATTTTGACACATAAAATAAGAAGGTATTCATACATACTTATAATTTTCTTTATTTTATAGTCAAGACGCCCTCCGATTTTGATTTATCTTATAAAAGTGCACTTAACACTAAATGACCCTAAATCTGTCAATTTGGTAATACGACCTTAAAAAATTAGGTACCCACTTTTCCTGCCTTATATAACTTATATACTTTCTACATGCCTCATTAATTTTGACAGGCGGACATCTCATAACTTATTTAGTTAATCTCTATTATCTTACACCGCTGTAATTTACACTAATTCTCTAATACTTTGTTACCATTCGTATTCTTATACCTACATATGTATATTTCCCAACTAGGATAAGGTATCTACAGAATGTCATCAAGTTCAAAATTTCAGCATTAGCACAAAGACCTACCAATGCACGGACTGCATCAGTTGCATCTCTTTATATCATCACTAATTAAAAATTACCAAACAGGTAACAATTACCAAACAGTAAACAGGTCCTTGATTCTCTGTCATCACAGATCAACACAACAGCTTCGCACAAGCATGTGCCACACAATGGAACTATTCCCAGAACGTTATACCACTTGTAAACACTGCACCTAGTGCGTTTCTTCACACACCATATAATAAGCGCACGTTTTTAGAACCTAAAATTGTAGCACCGTTTTTAAACACTAGCACTGTCACTGTTTATCGCTGTCAAGGACTACAGCCAGATGATAGGCACACTATCTAGCTTATGACGCCACGCATTATGACACAGGTCACGCTAGAGGCGTAGCTAAGTGTCGCGCTCGTCAAGAAGCAGCGCGTAAAGTGCAGCTTCGCCATAAACCAGCATGAAGCGAGCAACGCTCTCGTCAGAGAGCGTGCGTATGGTGTGGAGGCGGTGGCTGCTGGTGCGGGTGGGGAAGAGAGTGCGGATTGCTGACTGCGTGCTGACGACCCTGTGGACAAACAGGAGAGAATAAAGAACGTGAAATGTAAAAAACTAAATAATGCATGAAATACTAAGCCACCTGCTTCATAAGTCAACGGAAAATCATTATTATGGGGCATCAGCATAGCATCCATCCACTGCTGGACATAGGCCTCTTAAAAGATTTTTTTTCCATAGTCGATACGTTCGGCAGGCGACAAGAAGATCGCAGTTCGGCCAATGGTGTAGAGAAAACGCTGCTGATCGTCTTCTTATGGCAACACGCCTTTAGTAGCCTCTTACGACACTCATAAGATGAGCTATTCTGCTAATTTGCACTGCAAGTCACTGTAATTCATTAGTTGCAATATTCGTTTAACACAATTTGTTTTTATCTATTCTAAATAGCAGATCTGCGTCCGTGTCAACATTTGAACAATTTCATAGCGTTTAGACTAGACTAACAGTGTTCAAGTCAGCCTTCCGGTTAGAAGATTATCAGGATACAAGGTTAGAATAAGGTGGCAAGTTTAACTACATAAGTCCCAAAACAATTGATCGTAGATGCTAGTAGTGTGTAGTTCTCACTACAGCCATTTTATATCACTAACCTGGAGGTACACATAATAGTCGTAGGGCTGGTGCAGGGGCCAGCACCTCTGAGGGGGCACGGGGTACAGGGGGGGCACGGGGTAGAGAGCCCCTCCCCCCAGCTTGTTCCTCAGTATCCTGCTGATGCTGGACACGGAGGGCACATTGTATTTGTCGCAGACGCCGTCGGCCAGCAGTCTGTCACGGATCTCCCACGCGAATATGCCTGGGTCCTTCGCTTTCAACTGTTTGATGTATGAAACCACCTGAAAATATAATAATATGGTACACCAAAAAGGAGCTTAGAATTGCGTGCTATCAAAAATCTTCTTTTCATGTCTTTTGGAATTGTGTAAGTGTGATACTTTACACCGTCGCAGTGTCGGGCCTGTCATGTGTCTTGTGTGCAGCTTAAGTCCACATAACCAAGATGTAAAAATATCTCATGAAAAAAGTCGACTCACCAAATTGCGAGGAGTGCGGTACGATAGACGATGTCCAACATTTGTTGGCGGAATGTGTCAGAAATGAGAGCCAGCGACGGTCTCTCTTACAGGCTCATCAATTGAATTGCCTTGAAATAGGTATCTTTCAGTCTATACTGGGAGAACCTAGTTCCAACTTGGCTAGTATGCTCGCTGGTGTGGCGGATAGTCGCTGACTCTTACTTAGAATTAAGTTTAACTACCTATTTGTACAGTTTTTTTTATAAGGTATGATAGGACTGGCATATCTTTGTAAGATGAAAGTCCTCACAAAAATATGAGAATAAAAAAAATAAAAAAAAAGATATAAAAATGCCGTTTGGATAAAAACAACTAAGGTTTAAATTTTCACCTAAGGAATTAGTGAATGGTAAATAATGTAAAGGATTGACATATACATACTCGTATGTATATTTTTGAATTTTATCGTTAGAGAATCAGTGATTCTTAACTATACACAAATACTTAATGATTGTGTTAGTACAGTACTGCCGTGATGTGTGTCAGTGCAGAAACGTACCGTTTTCGCATGATTGCTTTTAAAATAGTTAGCTTTGAACCCCACGAGGTGCCCGGGTACCGCGATAACAATTGAATTCAATTGTGTCTGGAATAACTCACGATCGAGGGATTAACTGACAAACAATCAAGCATGACTAATTTAGAAGTAATCTTTAAATGTTACTCTAATATTTCTGAACGATTATAATACAATAGTTGTTTGTGTTTCTTACTCTGAAAAACATAATTTAAGGTAATAAAAAATAAGGAAATACCTTAGGCGTGGTGACCCTGGGCTTGGAGCCGCCGATGGCTCCCGGCAGGATGGAGCCGGTCTCGTGGTACCGCGCCAGGATCTTTGACACGCAGCCGTGGGACACCCTCAGTTGCCGGCTGATGTCACATGGCCTAAACAATGCAATACATCCAATCAATTATGAATCTGGGTCTATAACCTACTTAATAATGTCATTTTCAAATGTTTTTACGAGTAGTTTTTTTTCTATACTTATAAAATAAATGTGGACAACATTCAGATACATTGTTGTTACAATTTGAATAACTATTTAAAGCATTCGTATTTTGGAAAACAGAAACAACGAAGGTACCACAAACACCCAGACCCGAGAAAATGTAGAAAAACACATTATTTCTACATTGGCCGGTCCGAGGATCGAACCCCGGACCTCAGAGCAGGCGACACCTTGAAAACCGGTGTGTACGCCACTCCGCCACGGAGGTCGTCTTGTAGTACTTACTTATTATAACACACACAGTATTACTTTCCAATCAACGAGAAATTCCCTTTACATTTTGATTCCCTTGAGATTGTCGAAATTTACTATTGTTGCGGCATGAATAGCCGTATTTTTTGTTTATTTCAACCGTTTTTACCTTTTGAGGTACGTTACCCTAAAAATACAGTTTTAGGGTTCTAGGATACTTACTTATCGCTTAATGCGAATTAAGAAGGCAAACGAAAATCAGAAGCCATTATGATCTTAATTAATTCATTATGTAAATAAGTAACTATTGTTGATTAATCTTTTCCTAGCTATACGCAATAAATATTTCAGATTTATTTTAACGCCACCTATCGCCGAACGACGGAAGCGTGCATTTGTGCAAGTAGCGCACAAATCCGCACAATATTCTTACCTGATCCCCAACTGCGCGAGTTCAACAATTCTAAGCCTGACAGCGTTGGGAAGAGGCCTCCCGTTGACGAACACGCCCCCCAGCTGGTTCACCTCGCCGTACTGCTGTGCGCCGGCGCCGACGCCGGGGTTGCCCATGCCGCCGCCGCTGGGGTCTGGAAAGACAAAAACAAGAAGTCAAACCAGGAAAACACACAAACAATAAAAAAAAACTGTGGATCACACACATTGTTCTGATCTTAATGTGACTGTGTATCATTATGAACAAATAATGTAACTATTGTCTGTGTTGAGAAAATAAAGATTCTTATTATTATTATTATTATAATGTAACTATTTGAGCGATTGTTTTGTAGACAGCAGACACAACGACGACGGAACCACAAACACCTAGATCGGAGAAAATACTTACATCTTCAAATCAATTGTTACGTCAGATGCTTTTTTAACTGCGATATGGAGACATCTGCACTAGACGATGTAATTGCATCGTCATTATCAGCATACAGCAATCTAAGGAGTAGCCTTTTTAGAAGATTACATTTTAGCTACCTATTAACGGCCAGTCCCAATAATCTATCTATCTTCAGTTTTGACATATCAGAGATAGAAAACATCTTCTGTCTCTGATTTTGCCGTCCAGAGAAACAAAGACAAAAGTTGTTTTCTATCTCCGATATGCCAAAACTGAAGATAGATAGGTTTTTGGGACCGGCCGTAAGTCTATTTATTCTTTTTGTGTATTTATTCCACTTTTCAGCACTGTTACAATGGCGCATGCAAAAGTACGTGTTGATAAGTTAAAAGATTTGAAGCAATGCATTCAAACCAATTTTAGTGGTTGGATAAATAATCGTGACTATAAAAATAAATCATGGCTTCAGATTTAATAATCTCTATTATCGTTTACTAAAAGAAATATTATTGTATCGCAGTTTACTGCAATCATTCTCCGTTTGAATCCGTATCAGTTTCAAAATTTCAAAGTGTTTTTATAAAGATCATTAGAATCTAGCTAGTCTACGAACAGCTAAGGACAGGAGCATTCGGTGTCGATAGCCGACACAATTCGGCGACGTAATTTGTCACTGGACGACGCACACATGGGCGGTGACGTCATCGCCTGCGCCCGCGCAACAATAACCAAACTGTCTGTATTTCCCGGATAATGATTTTTTTGTAATTTGAGCGGAGTAAAACTATATCAATATTGCACTAGTAGATTGAATGTTGTATATATTCAGTACATGCTGACTTAATATTTAACTCTCACATTTTCTCAATCCTCGTCAGGTTTCAGAAATTAAGATAAACAAGATTGTTAGGTCCATCAATAAGCTTGTTTTAATAAAATTTATACAATGGTTTCTACTGCCTTATCACATCAACCCTACGTTATCTGTTAACAGTTATTTATAACACCGTGACAGAATTATTTAAAGAAGGATAACTCTCGGAGCGCTTAAAAAATAAGACATCGTCATTAGTTAGCCCATTGGTTAGCCCACAGATGTTTAATATAGACCTAACTGCAATCAGGTCCCTGGATATTGGTTCTAAGGTAAGTGTTAAAGACCTAATAAACTGATCAGAAGATGTAATCTAATAGCTTAAACGGGGCAACCCTCAACTGAATTATTTTGATTCTTACATCTTCTTCTATTATTTTACAAAGTTAGTAAGTTATCAGAGTTTTCCAAGCTCTAAGTGACTTTTATTTACGACTTTCAACCTGCAACAGAGGACGGGACCAATGGCTTACCTTGCCTTCCGAACGCGACTAGAACTCGGCCTCCTCTCAGACTCAAGCCAATTAAGAAAAGATGATTTTATAAATTGACCTGACCACACCGGCCCGATCTCGCCCGCTAGTATGGGCCCTCCTAACACGAGCGAACCTTTGCCTCACCCTCGGCCGTTCCGGGAAACCGCTAGCGCAGCGGACCTAGGCTTAGCGCCCTCAGCGCTCGCCGATATCTACCCGGGCAAAAAGCAAAGGGATGGACCTATCACTGGAGCCTTATAGTTCCTATAAATACAATAGTGTACAATCAGTTTTAAATGTCAACAATATTGTTGATTATACTCAAGTTCTATAAATATTTTAAGAGTTGTGTGTTTAATCTTCGCTGACCAAATAGGACATATTATTATATTTAATCAACTTTATAAATGTTTAAATAATAATAGCTTGTATGCGTGTTGGATCCAATCCGTAAGCCTACAAGTCTTTTATTTTAATAAAGTGTTTAAGTTTATCCTATGTCGATGTATTCCATGCTTACACTAGCGTGCGCCCGCGCAGCGGCCGCCCTGTCACCGGACACCGCCGACCTTTGAAGTGTTTTTGTGAAACCCCAGCCGAATGTAGCCGTCATAAAACATACTTATTGTTCCCTTTTATTAGTATAATTGGCAGCCGACACTTTGTTTCTGAGGGCCCTTTGAAGGTGGAACTACTAGTTCCACTTTCATCCGTTTGAGGTTTCATTTGGCAAGGGCGTGACGGAATATCAGCTACAAAGGTTAAATGATTAACTGGAAGATATTCGTATTGATATAAACTATTATATTTATATTTAAGTAGGAGTTGTGGTTGTTTTTGAACGCTAACGATTGAGGGTTCAGGGATGCAGCTCGTTGAGAAACGTATTTGGTATGGCAAAAGTACTTGGTGGGTACTTATCTAGCTAATGCGAAATTGCGAAAGTTAGAATGCATATTTGTTACTTTATATCTTGAAAGAATTTGCGGTACACAGACAATTTTAGATTCAAAATTAACTATACGAAAACGAACAACGCAAGCAACAGTTATCATCAATAAAGTCAAATGTTATCATATATTTATTTAGCTATATTCATGAGAGTTAATCATCAGACTAATCCATACTAATGTTACAAATTGGAAAGTGAGTGTGTCTGTTTGTTTGTCCGTGTTTCAGGGCAAAACGAAGCGACGAATTGACGTGATTTTTTAAGTGAAGATAGTTGAAGGCATGGAGAGTGACATAGGCTACCTTTTGTCTCTTTTTAAATCCCCGCTTCCCTAAAATAGGGGATCTAAGTTTGTATTTAACATTATGCAATTTTCAGGGTAGAATGCTAAAAATTGGTATGCGGACTATCTGTAACAAAAAAATCGAGCATAATTTTTTTTTTAAATCCGCTCCCAACCCCTTAAAAGAGGGGGTAAAATTTTATTGTTACACCGAATTTAACGCGAGCGAAGCCGCGGGCAAAAGCTAGTAACTTATAAAATAGAAATTACATACTTAAACGTAAAATTTTATTTGATAAATGAAAAATATAATTATACCAAGAATATTTTTATTATTATCAGCAATCATGATATTATTCCTTCTGTACAATTAGGATTTGAAGAAGGAAAAACTCCAGAAATAGAAATGCATTTAAAAACAAAAATGCTGCATCCCTATTTAAAACACAAACTTTAATTGATATAATTGCTACATGCATCCGAACACAGCGCACTGCCGTTAATTAAAAGCCAACTTGTAACTAAGGCGGGCGGCTATTACAGTTGACGTCTGACATGCGAGCTGTCATGCGCCCGCGCATCCAGTGACATTCGGCTCCGAGTGACGCGGTGTCAGTTGACGTATGTCAAAAACGATTAGAGATTCTGTTTCATGCAATAAATTGTGCTATTTGAAGGACAGAGTGGAATCTGTGTGTATTTTAAAGGTAGGTCGCTTGGTTTGCTTTACAAAGTGGGGTGTGGCATGAGACGAACATTTTCACAAAGAGCTGAAATATCAGACTCACACAAAAAAGGTAATTTACATGGTAGATATCTCGAATCAACTAACTCTCACGATAGTGACCATGAAAATATAAATACAGACTGATTTAAACTTCCATGGTCACTATCACTAGAGTTAATTGATACGGGGTTTGTACCATTTACCTATTTTATGAGTTTCCGATATTTCGGCACTGTTTCAAGCGCCATGATCACGAGAGAACATCATCGGGAGTTCTAACCGTTACGAAAAAAGTAAAGGTGACAAATGTTACAATGCAATATTTTTTTGTTGTAGCTGCTACGTGCTGCGAGTATCGTAAGAGGCAATTAAGAAAGTAATGCCAGAAGAAAATGGGCAGCAGGAGCTTCTCTACACCAATAGCCAATTACGATCCCTTACGTAACAAAGTCGCCTGCTAAGCGTGACGATTCATCATAACAGAGGATTGTGCCTTAATCGCACCGCTTATCAGTCGACTTACTGGTCACAATTCGCAAATAGTGACAGAACATGAGATCTTTTGTATCTATTTACTTACTATCTATATTGTACCATGTTTTGTGCAAATAAAGATTCTGATTCTGAGAAGATGCTGCTGCCCGTCTTCTTCTGACAGTAGTAGACTCTTACGACAGCCATAGGCAAGAAGGAATGGTGCGTTCCTTTAATGACACACACATACACACGTTGTATAGCAACCATGAAAAGAAAAGCAACTTTGATTGTGTTAAACAAAGAATCAACAATTGACGTACCACTTTAAATTTTAACCTATTTAATTAGCATCTCGATGCCGCAACTAATAAGACAATTATAGCATTTTAATGATCGCCTAAATTATGTCACTTCTAAATATTAATCACATACCAAAGTCCATTTATTACATAGACGATATAATTAATAAACTTACCGTGTGAAGGTTTGATGAACGATCCGAATTCAACGAACTTCTGTTGATTGTGGCTTGATAAATACATTTGGCAACGGAATAATTAACACTGTCGTGATAATTAAACGCATTGAGTAAATTACTTTTCTCTATGTCTACGCTGAGTGTAATGTGTCGATGTGTTTATTCTTCACTAGCTTCCAATAGCCTACAAACCCAGGCAGAGTTTGTGGAAAAAAAAATACTTAAGTTGGTTGGTTGTATTAATTAATGTTAGTTTTGTAATTATTGCATCTGCCCTCCATGGCACACACTCGGCACTGCCATAGACAGCAACTCCTGTCAAAGGAAAAAGAAGAAAACTTGCTGTCAATTTTCCTTCTGTTACTTATTTCACCTTCTATACTCTCACATAGGCTTCACATTGGACTTCACCTAATTATTATCACCTGTGGGTCTAGCACAAAGAACTATCGACTTCGAATCGTTTGCGTATCGAAAGCAAACGACACAAAGTTCGTGCTTTGTTTTGTAGTTCTCGTTTTGACCGCGCGAGCGCTGTTTAAGTTTTCATACTAAATATTTCGATGGCGATACGAACACACAAACGATTCGAATTCGATAGTTTTTCGTGCTAGACCCACTGAAAAAACCTCAAGCTTTTTCAATCACCGCACGTTCCTGGTTTTCCTGTCATCGCTCCCCAATCACATTGAAAACCCACCCAGGAGAGAAGGTAACTGCAGCACCAGATCGGTAAGTGCCTTGTGCGCATAATTTGTTTTAATTGTAAGTTTAGTAATTTTAATGCCGCACCGTTACATTCTCCTGCGCCTAGGTACTTAGTCGTGTCTTTTCTTGGTTGGTTTATTTAATAAACCTTCCACCCTATCCACCTATGGTGTGACTATTTACACGCCACACCATAAGTAAATTCCATTATAGAGCCTACCTACGTACCTACTTACCTAGTATACATTATTTTGTGCGGAATGATTTTATTTCCTGAGATTCAAATGATGTAGAGAGCGTTTTGTTTAAAGTGAAATATTTGTGACAAATAACGTAGGTATTTAACTACATCTATATGAAGAAAAAATATGATTAGTTACTGAACACCTAAAATGTTAGTGAGTCAACCCTAAAAGATGGACATATTTTAAATGTTTCCATCATTGATTTTTAAAAGAACTATTGTACCTACATTGACCTACCTACATAATTTTGCAAGGCAAGTCTAAAAGGAAATATTGTTACAACCTATTTTTGCAACATGTTTTATTAATATTCTGCTTCTTTTATTCCTAGCATTATGTTATAGAGCAATAGTTATAAAATTAAATTTCTCTTGAAAGTAGCTATGCTAATTTAGGAGCTGATATTCATCATTATCAGGCTTCTCCAAAAGAAGGATTTGGCAGGTGGGCATCGCAGTTTGGCCAAGGACAGTCGTTGGATTCTTATAAATTCGATTCGTCACTGCGGATGTCTCAGGCTCTCAGCTGTCACATTGACCTCTGTTGTCAGGCTTTTTGTTTGGAAGCTATGCCGTGCTAGTGTCGATCAATGTTAAGAGAATACCAATCGTTCGTTCATTGCTGTGACAGCAGCACTAACCAAAGCTAAGAGAATCGCACTGCAGAAGACGCTGCTGCCCGTCCTTCTTATTTTTTATTTTATTTTTTATTCCAACAAAATTCACAGCTCTTAATAAAACTAATACAAAACACTCATACAGATCGTACTTACAGCCAATTACGGATTTCCAATTTATTACTGGAACATGATAAACAGTCAAAGGGCCAAAAAGTTAAAATCTAAATAAATTATAAAAGTAATACTGAATACTGTGTGTATGTGTGTATGTGTGTGTGTGTGTGTGTGTGTGTGTGTGTGTGTGTGTGTGTGTGTGTGTGTGTGTGTGTGTGTGTGTGTGTGTGTGTGTGTGTGTGTGTGTGTGTGTAGGTATGTATGTGTGTGAGTGCGTTCGGGTGAAAGTGGGTATCCTTAACTCGTTAATAATTTTTGGACCTCCTTCCTAAACGAATGTTTAGAAGTGCAAAATAAATCGATTGAGGTCATTCTCTTGTTATACGTACGGTGCATTCAAGATACAATCGAATTCTGAGCATACCTACTGTGTGTCAACGAACTGACAAAAAGCTTAGTGTGTCTGGTTCTAGTGCACGGAGCACCGATCATAAGTATTCTAGAAGTGAGCTCAGGACTAACTATTTTATTGTTGCAGATTTTATGCAAAAAGGTCATGTCTAAAAGACAACGGCGATCTTCCAGTGACATAATATTAAAGGATTCTCTGCTGACTGCGGTAGCCCAGATGCTTAAAGAATTTTTGTTGAATTTTGAACGCTTCTTCTGGCAGTACTTCCCACCCATGGGAAGAAAAAGGGTGATGCTTTTCTTTGCCGGCACCATACGACACTAAACCCTGAATTGATATTATAAGAATACGAATATTATTTATTATATAATACAATTAACTTTCAATAAAACATAAGACATTTTAATAAGGTAGATACTCAGTAACTAAACGAGTAAACAACAAGATCAAATAAAGCAGCGATAAATAACTCTTGATGCGTCACTCCCCGCTACTAGCGCGGTGCAAATTGCCCGCCGCTCGCACAAAACGGTTGATGGATGTGCGATGAAGGGGAAACGTCGCGGTGAAAGCTGCAAATAGCGGCTTTCCACCCGACAAAGAAATGTTTTACTGGAGTATATTTTTTTGTATTGTAACAGCTTGTAATCATCCCACTGCAGGGAAAAGGCCCTCATCATTGAATTCAAGTTATGATGGGAACTGGCATAATCACCACGCTTGCCAAATGCGGGTTGGTGATCACAAACCCGAGCAACGTTCGAAAATTCGAAACTTTTTGTTGCCCGACCCATCGAACCTGGGACCCCGAGATCTTGGCCCGGTATTTAAACCACTAGCTAGACCAACGGGGCGTCACTGGAGTAAGTATAATACTCGTATTGGGTAAATCATTATCATTTCCATCAATAGACCATATCAATTCACAACTTGCAGGCCTCTCTGAAAAGATTTAGCCCTAATTGCCAACCTTGGAAACCCGCTTGTCAGAGTTTGACCAAAGTGGAGATAATAAGACTGGCTGCCCGTCTTCTTTTGGCGGCACTCCTATAGTTGCCTCATACAGTACCCAAACCCGGCTATGACTGAAAGGGGATCTGGGACGGCGGAGAGTGTCTGTGGCCATAGGTCTAAGGTGAAACCTGCAATCTCGTATCAGACACCGGAAGGATACCGCTTACCGTTGGTATACGAACCTCGTGCAAAGGTCTGGAGTCCCTCATAACCTGTCACTTCCCCCGGAGTGGCAGGTATGCGTAAGGCATTTTTCCAGCGACAAAAATAAAAAAGGTATGAAAGGGTATCCCCTTATGAGATATGGCCGTGCTTCTGATGGCAGGGTAATCCGCTGGTCCCAGCTTCTGTCGCAAGTTGAAAAAAATAAAAATAAGTACGGTCAGAGTCTTATAACTGCTTCGAAAACTCTGACGCCAAATTATCCCAAGACAAATCCGGAGACAATAAGAATATTTGAAACACAATACACAGGTCTGATGCGAATCGTTCCATTCTGCTACATCCCGTTTAACCGTATCGAATAGAGCAAACAGTTTTTTCCAATCATCACTGACAAGTGTTCACACCAATCTAGTGAACTTGGCATTCAAGTCATCAAAACCCGACACTTGGAGATAGAAACCTATCGTCATCAAAATAAGGTGTAGTTTTAATCAAAACTGGTGATTATTTGGTCATTCGTTAACCTACACGGGGTTGGCCCATGACCGTTCTTGCATCGCTAATGACGTTTTTTGCACTCGGCGCCTTTGACCGTGGGCGTTGTCGCTCCGACATAGTGGACACATGTGCGCGGGAGTCGAAGCTGTGGCGATTAGATGTACTAACATTCAATAGAATACTACAGTCAATAACTTAGCTAGCAGATATTAAGGAGGATAGTTTCACCTAAATCTATAAGAATAATATATAAACATAAATTATAAATGCCTAAAAGGTCTCCCGCTCAGCATATATCGTCGTAACATTTTATGTCGTTACGTCATGCCACAATACAACACAAGACACTTTTATTAAACTAAACGATAGTGACTAGATGAGAAGAAACATGGAAACATTTATACCCTTAGGGGTGGATCCCTAAGGGTATAAATATATAGGGTTGACAATCTTAAGATTTTGATTTCTAACGAAATAATTTACCGTGAAAAATCATTAATTAAAGCAATCAATAATTTTTAAATCAATAGCAAACAAAGAATCACCAACCAATCGAATCAAAACCGGTGGCATTTTAAATGTTGTTGTCGATAAAAGTAGGTAATACTTCCCAAGCGTGGTTGCCAAATAACCAAATGAATTGAAAAAACGTCAACTCACAGCGCAAAGCCATCGTATAAATGCGTCGATTCAAATAACGTCTCGGTATACTTAAAAAAACTTCTTTGATAATGTTATCCTGTCCCTCCTCCGTCATTCCCTCACACACGTGTCCCAAGAATTCCCTGAAGTCGCCACACTTGATGTCACTCGCTACATCAAAGACTGCGCAAGCGTTTACCAACCATTCCTGAAAACTGTTTAGTACATTTTTAAACGGAAATTTAGAGTGGGTGTTTAAGCTGTTTTAGTAATAACAGTGCTAAAATTAACCCCCTGACTGTATGTTATTCCAGACACAATTAAAATTGTTATCGCGACCTCCGGCGGTCCTATGATCCTGTAGAAGTTAATGAAAGATTTTATTTTTTGACGTGTGGGGCTGTCAAATACAAATAATATCGCCACCCCTTCACTTCCTATGGGTGTCGTAAGACTGGCAGCAGTGACTTCTCTCCATCATTCTCTCCATTATTGGCCAACTTCGATCACCAACCCAACAACCCAATCGTTTTTTTTTAATAAATAATAGGCTTGCTCTTGACAACATACTTAACTATACGGTTAAGAAGAAGCCTAAGATGGAGCGAGCTTACCCAGAGGTACTGGTTCTCCCACACACCAGCGGCGTGGCGATAATGCCATAAATACACTTTTGGTTTGTGACCAACACCGCGCATTTGGCAAGCGAAGTGATTATGCCTGTACCCATCATTGCAATGGTAACTTGAGTTCAATAATGGAGGCTTTTGCCCAGCAGTGGGGTGATTATAGGGCGTTAATTGACTTTTTTTACACTTTTGGTTGCCTATGAGTCACGCAGAGGACTAATAAAAATCGGTGATGGTAATACAATCTTTGCAAAAAAAACATTTTTAAACTGTCTTTCTAACCTAAATGTACAGACAACAGCACGACAATTTACCACAAAACGTCAAATTTGGTTGTACCGACTAGTCGCCGACTAGTCGGTAAAGCTGACTAGTCGGCCATATTTGTAGTCGGCGACTAGTCGGCTGAAACGGCCTACTAGTCGGCCCGTTTTTTGCCCATATTAATATACCTAAAATTTGATGAAATTGAAATCTTTACTGTTATCATTTTTTTATTAGAAATACAAAAACAATTTTACAATGTATTTTCAGTGTAATTTAGAACAGGTCAGGAAACTAAGAGCAATTCGTTCGATACATTAACTGATTGAGCTTAGATCCAGACATTAAACAAGTAACAAAAAAAAAAACTCAAAAAATTAAGATAACAATCAGATACAAGAAGGCACTTATCACAAAAAATGGCAATACATTGTGATTAGAGCATGTTACTCTAATTATTATAACCCAAAGCAATAATCGGCTTGGCCGACTAGTCGGCCATTTCGTAGCCGACTAGTCGGCTAGTCGGCCAAAGTGATAGTCGGCCCATCTCTAATCTCTACATGTTGGACTTGAAGTTGAAAATGACATTTAACTTTTTGGGTAGGTTGACCAGCCGTTGTCCGTGCATATTATCGATAAGGCACAATGAAAGTTGTTAAAAAGAAAAAAAAAGAAAAAATGCGAGGAAAACAGTAAAAACTAAACTTTTCTTTTCTCAAACAAATGTAGAAAACATTTGATGTCCTGATTACTCGTATATATGATATATGAACTAGACGGCAGCTGATACCGTGGATTCATAAGACTATGAGAGGTGTTTTTGCCTTATAGATAACCGTTTACAAAACGGTAATTCACCTTAATAAAGTGTTTATCTAATTAATTAATTCAGGTGCATTAGTTAATTACTAGATACAACACAAATTGTATAAAACACGTGTAACGCCAAAAATATATTTTATATTGGACTATAACTGGCCATTAACCTTTAAAAGAACGAAGGCCTGTCATTGCTATTTAGAAATTAATAAAACCGGCCAACTGCGAGTCGGACTCGCGCACGAAGGGTTCCGTACCAAAACGGAAAAAACGAGTTTTTTGTATGGGAGCCCCCCTTAAATATTTATTTTATTTTGTTTTTAGTATTTGTTTTTATTGCGGTAACAGAAATACATAATTTGTGAAAATTTCAACTGTCTAGCTATCGCGGCTCTTGAGATACGGCCTGGTGACAGAGCGACGGACAGGCAGCGAAGTCTTAGTAATAGGGTCCCGTTTTTACCCTTTGGGTACGGAACCCTAAAAATGTATTCAAATCACAGAAACGTTTCATTATCATTAACTTTTATTAAATTAACACAGCGATATCTCCCCAAGGCTATTTGATGACGCTCGGTTGACTGAAAAATGGTCATAATCACATTAAAAAACTGACAATTAACAGTAAACAACCATGCCCGCTTGTTATGATATTTTTAAACCTTTTATCGACTAACTTTTCATCGTTACACAAACGAGGCGAATCGCCGTGACTCATAAACGCCATTTTGCATTTTATTCGGTGTAAATCCGAAGATCTTCGCAATAAAACTGATAAATGCGATTATTCACGAAGATATAAGACTGATCAACACATTAGCGGGTATCTTATTGCTAGTGATGTTCACACTTTCTTATCGACATCGATTAAAATATAAACTAATGGGTAACAGGTATTATAGATTTTTTCTTTCAAGCGAAATATGCTACGATGTAGAGACGTAACTTGGAAGATAATCCTGTTTTAAAAATAATTTGAAACAGCAGAAACTGTACTCAGTAAATAGTAATGTAATGTTAGTTAATTAATGTAATGGTAACTCACGTTGTAAAAAATACCTTTCCATCGCTGCAAAAAAGAGGGTAGAGGAAGGCCTCAAACAACTTGGATGACAAATGTCCGAAAGGACATGAAGGTGTTGGGACTCCGCGAACAAGACGTTCAAGATAGAAGCAACTGGCGTCACATGATTGGGAAAGCTGACCCTGCGTAACGGGATAATGCGAGGCGGAATAAGAAGTAACGTGTAGCATGTGAAAGCATTAGCACCACCTCTTTTTTTTAAGAATAAATGGGCTTGCTCTTGACTACATATTTAACTATACGGTTAAGAAGAAGCCTAAGATGGAGCGAGCTTACCCAGAGGTACTGGTTCTCCCACACACCAGCGGAACACAGAAGAACTGTTTGGCGCTGGACTCCGGCAGGAGGGTGGTAGCGTCCAGGCCGCCTCTTACGAAGCCTACCACTGCAGAGGCATCTGTTAGCCGTCATCATTGGTTAGAGAACCAAAGATACCGTTGCCCAGTGTGGACCACTAGGAGGTAGATCCCACCACCCCAAAAGGTTACAAAAGGAGTACTGCCAGAAGAAAACGGGCAGCAGCGTCTTTCCTTCACCAATAGCCAAACTGCGATCGGTATCCCGCCTGCCAAGCCTGACTAATATTTATAGCAAAGTTGTCCTTATGGAGAGGCCTGTGTCCAGCAGTGGACTGTAATAGGCCGGTGGTGATGATGACCTACAGTTAATAATTACAATCTTCATTTTTAGATTTAACACCACCTTTACTTTTTTAACAAAGTAGGTACCCACGTAAGGAAAAAATATCATTTGCAGAAACTTGCCTCATCTCTCTTACTTAATATATCGCAATTTGTTTCTTATCTAGCGAATTAGTTAAACCATTGCAATAATGCTCCTAACAAGATTATCGACAAGTTTATCGATAGCGGCACTAACAATTAATCGTCACTCTTTGACTCCCTAATTGGTCGTGAAAAGAGATAGCGCTACCCTAACGCTCCTGAGTGTGAGAGGGACGGATTAATGAAACAAGAGATACATCTTTCCTTGCGGTAATTTATTAGTTTCTTTGACGTCCCCCGATGACAGTTACTAGTGTTTTCTTCGAACACAACATTCGTTAATTCAGACTTCACACGAAATTATACCGTTTCAACATGTATGGTCTACAGAGAAAATTGCGTAATACAATTAGAGACATTATTTGTGTTAAAATATTTCTTATTACTTAATTCGGTTTGTTAAAAATAGAATAACACCTTCTTTTTTCTTCCTATGGGTGTCGTAAGATGCAGACCAAGAAAATGAAATGAAAAAGAAATTTAAGATTTATATAGTAAAAAAAAAATGAGAAAAATCGAAATGAACTACGAGACTTCATTCCTAAACTATTTATAACTTGTACCTACTTATGTAAGGAACCGTTAGTTGCGAGTTCGACCCGCACTTGTCCGGTCTGTGTATTAGACCCTTTAAAAATATTTCAGGAAATTTAGGACATTTTTGCTATCGGTACAACCAAAGGAAAGCTCCTGAAAGCAGCCGCCTGCGCACAAAGAGCTTAATGGTTCGTTAAAGACGCGCACATCTTTTGTGTTACTATTGAAATATTATTTGAACTCTTTTATATTTCCTTTGATTGTCTTCGGTGTTTATTTCTGTGATAATAACTTATTTAGTAAATATTTTTAAAGAGAGAATTTTAGAAAACTGCATTTCATTTAAATAGTGATTCGGGAAACGAATATCTTTTTTTTTTATTTGTAGAGAAGGAAGAATTTATTTGAAAGAGATCGCTCTTTAGCGATAAGACCGGCAATATTCTACATCTATCTATTTAAATTGTCTGCCCTCATAACCATATTTTAAGTGCACTTTACCTACTTTATTATGTTTTATGCATTGATTACGTTAAAAAATTAGATACATAAATTAGCGACAGAAAAACGTACACAAAAAATAAGAATCCACTGAAAATTGGATGCTCTTGTACCTTGATTGCATTTACCTTAAGGGCTAGAGCTATATGCTGTTATATATTATCAATTGGGGGCAGAACATAGCTCTAAGTCCCCTTAAGTCATCTAATTTGGATGAAAAGTTGGATTTGCATTATTTTGCTAAAATTTGCGCAGTTTTAAATATTTAAGACATGCCTCACTGGGCCACACAGAGCCATCTAGTCCCAAATTAAGCTACTATTAAGTACCCTGTCGTATGGGGTGGTAGACAACCGATAAACTTACATAAATACTTTTTTTTTGTAAATACATACTTATAATACATAGAAAACACCCAGACCAGTACAAACAGACACGTTCATGCACACAAATATTTGTACTGTGCGGGGATCGAACCCGCGACCCATGGCTCAGAAGCAGCGTTTACTACCGCTGATCCTAATGGTCGTTTAAAGTGCCACTTCTGTATGAGACCTTTAAAATTTAGTTATAAAATTATAACTATCATTTATGAGACAAAGTTCTTAGCGTTCTATGGATTCACCGTGCGGGTGTCTGGTCCATAGTGTGGCAGAAAGAGAAACTACGAGTAGGTAGCTCCCGAGACTTGTGACATATCAGTTTTTCCCGGTCGAAAACAGCAAGATAAGCGTCGTCTTACTATCGGTCGTATTGTAATTGCCTAATCGAATTCACCATGTCAACATTATGAATCACTTTCTGAAAAATGCTTTCAGCATTTACAGCATCATTCCACTGTGCTGGATATAAAGGATTTTAAATCGAATTTGTCGTCTCCACTCGACTCTCAATGAATGTTAAATACACTGACACTATATAATTTGTAAAATAACTGACAATAAAATTATAAACGCAACCAAATGTTGCGCATCCATTCTACCTGTGAGAGCGCTCACGCACACAGCGTACTGACCAATCAGCATGCTCCAATCGCCGCGCCCGCCCAGAGGTAAACAAACTTCGGTTCACGTGAATTTATTACGGCGTTTGTGAACTCAGAAACGTTTTCATTCGGAAATGATTTAAAGGCCTCGCTATCATTTTGGGAAACTATGATTATGTGTATCCCGTTTGAGTTATTGTGTTAAAATCTATAAATCACCCAAATTATTCTAGGTACAGCGTAATAAAGTTCTGATTATTACACGTAGAATTCAATGTAAGTTACGTTGAATGCCGATATTTATTTAGGATTACATAACAAGGCATAGTTCTCAGATCTAGACCATAGCTCACAACAGTTGGGTTAACATCTTTCATCATTTGATAATATCAGGTTTCTTCTAAAACCAAACACGACAAACTTACATAACTGTTTACCGTTTTAACATAACCCTATCTTAAAAACAACATGGCTACCGCTCGGCAGCAGTTGTCCAGTAAGACAAAACACTCGAGCCAGGCTTTTACGCGCCGAGAGCGGCCACACACGACGCGCCGACAGAGCCGCTCAGCAAACAAAATGTTGAGCCAGTAAAAAAAGACGAATCGTCAACTGAAGCACGTCCCTTGATGCAAACGATTCTTTAGTCGCTTGATCGGTGGAGGTTATGTCTGCGCCGATAAGCAGTTGTTAAGAGTTTACATGTTCCATAACTGATATAGAATTCTCTTTAAAAATATTGAATTTCGAATGAAGAATAATGTAACTGACTGATAATTTTTCGAAGTACATTAATCAAGGTCAAAGCATTCAAAGTGGAGCATTTCTGGCTTTTATTTGATATTCTTAGCCTTTGAAATATACCTGAAAGTAGGCCAGTATTGAAGTTACAATAAAGTTTTTTTATAATAGCATACGACGCCTGTTGTAAAATTTTTACAGCTTAGTGGCTATATCGTGATCATTGTAGGTACATATCTAATAATACAAATCAGAGGCTATAATTTTTACTTTAGTTATGCGTAGTTATGTTTATTTTTGTTGTGCCGTAAACTACTCTATTAACATTTTGCCATCCCACATTGTCATAAGTCATCATAACACACAAAACTATGTCAATAATATTTTCTTTCCAAGGGGGTTATGAAAAATAGTCTCATCTCTTCACCAGCTGCCCTTTTTAACCTTCCAAAACTATTCACAAACCATAAGTCAAAGGCCACTAATTATGCGCACGCGCCGTAGACTTGCGAGGGAGATCATAAGTTTGAAAAAAAAAAACACCTGGGCATCCAAGGAAAGTATACGTTCCTACTTAGGAAACGACTTTTAATATATTCTGCTTGTCCTACTTGTATATTTTTGCATTAAATTGTGTTAATTTTGTTTTACCATTTATATAAAAAATAAGAGATCTTGGAACTACTCGTCTGTATATTATATTAATTATTTAACTAAAAACAAATGTCCTGATAATCTCTAAGATTCATAAGTTCCCAATTTTTATATAACATTTGAAAAGAAAAACAGGTGTTAATTTTGCAATTATTATTTATTTGACTCTATAACTCTTCCTAAAACATGGATAGAGTTGGTGTCCAGAAGTGATTATACTGATGGTAACTGTCTCTACGTCATCTTTACTTATTTTGATGAATAGACTCGCAAACCAAAAACTAATAATTAAAAATCAAGTTTGATTAAAAAGAAAATATCCATACTTTTATCACAACACTGCTCTAACACGTTCTTTGTTTCGCTTCGATTCTCTTACCACAATTTATTATGAAGCTAAGATACTAATACGACCTTTTAAGTGGGTGCATTTCAGTGGCTGTTCACTCAGCAATTTGTTGGGTTGTGGCAGATTTACGGCGTGGAGGTGATTTTGATTTGTTGCCGCTATTTCGGGACTTCCTTGGGACAATTAGGCGTGTGCCAGATGGACCACCGCGAAAATATTTTGAGACAAAGCTGGTTTCTTATGAAACATAAGATACACTATTAACCCTTAGCAAAATTAATGAAGTTTAGAAAATACGTTTAAAGCTGCGCTGAAGCGGTTTCATTGCAGATGCTGTTCTTTATAATAATACAAAGTATTTAATTGATACATAAGAAGGCATACTGTAGCAGGCATGGAACCAAAACCAATAGGACAATCATATTTAGTGACAATAGTATTGGATACATTAAAATGCAGAGAGAGAGAGAATCAAACCTACCTCATTAAGGAATCATAGGGTCCTATCGCATAAGGTCAAGGATCTGACGAATACTCTGCGATAGAATGCCTTGATTCGTTGGAGTGATATAAGGAAGTCTGACAACAAATTGTATTATTTGGTTCTTTAAACTAGATACGGCAGTTATTAGGTGTTTTAATCACAAAGTTTAAGTTTTAATTTCAAATAAAAAATAAATAGAGAAGCTTTATAGTCTCCTATGTATACATAACCTATCTATAGAGACAGGAGATGATATAACTTTCATAGCAGGATGATAGAGAATAGTCTCTACCATCCTGCTAAGTAAGTTATATTCAAACAATAGCTATCCAAAGTAAAGGCCTTAAATCATCTCCACTGCATGGCAAAGGCTTCCATCAACGAATTCAAGTTACCTATTAGGGTGTAGGCATAATCACCACGCTTGCCTTATGCGGGTTGGTGATCACATACCCTACCCTGGAATCGAACCCAGGAACTTGGCTCGGTTCTTAAACCAAACTACCAATGGGGCGTTAATACCTATCCAATGGGCGGAGCATTTGATATTTATTAAAGCACCCTTTAAATTAAATCGGAACTTATCACTGTCACCAAAGTCCCGTTGCGAACAGTAGCCGGGTACGTGGCGCGGGGCGCGGGGCGCGGGGCGGGCGGTCTGTTTGCGGCCATTACGCTGTTGACAGAAGGCGGCGCGGCTAATGCGTGCGCAAACACACTGCGTGCGCGCAGCGGGGATTGACGGTTGGACGTTTTTGGTTTGAAATGTATGAAATCAAACATTGTTGGAGGAATGGGTCCAACGAGTACGAGATTCGCGGTGCGGGATTTGAACCAGCGAATATTGGCAAGGTTAAGACGTTATCGTAGAATTGGTAGAACCTAATCACAGAATACACAATCAATAAAGCGCAAACGCAGTAACACTAATAACTTTAATAAATCGCAGTACTATTAAAATTGTAAACATTTATATTCTAAGCCTTCATGCAGAAAAAGAGACTTTAGACAGGCGCCTTATACCAAGTAGCCTTATTGGGTTACATTTAAAAAAAAACAATAACAATAATATTTGTAAACACTTTACATCGGCGGAATACCGTACCTTTCAACATTATTTAAACTAAGTAAAAACGCGATGTCACCCAGACTTTTATTTTGTTTGGTAAGAATATGACGGAATTTAATAGACTCGGGCGTTACTTTGCGAAAATCAATAACTTAATATGGATTTGAAAATTATTTTGCTAATGATTTACGTTCGTTAACACCGGCCTAGGTACTTTTACTAAACTACCCGTACTAACACTGAATGAGAAAGCACTATTTCATGCAGGAAAACTCCCGCCCTCCGTACAAAAATGCATAACGTCGCGTCGCCTTCGCTGCGGCGACAACATCTCCTGGCGATGCTACGTGAAGTGGGTGAAACGCGTCGAGGTTTTTCTTATATCGGTTTTGGGTACTAATAATTGCATTATCTGTACTGCATGCATTTTCGTACGAAGGGTGGGTGGTTTTCCTTCATGAAATAGTGCTTGCTCATTCAGTGTTAGTGCGGGTAGTGTGGTGAAGGTACCTAGGCCGGTGTTAATGAGTAGAAATGATTAACAAAATAATTTTCAAAATTTTTATTTAGAATAAGATGGTATACATCGTTGAATCTATACCTTATTATAGCTCATTAAGCTAAATAAGTGTGGTGCCATAAATAAAACAGCACCACTGCTTCTTTCTCTATAGATGTATTAATGGGAGATTTAAGGAGTAGGTACTGCTAGAATACCGCCGAAAAATAAGTTAATGGTTGTTCATTACAATCTTTGCAACTAAGAGGCAACAGTCGTTTACCTTAGAAATCCAATATGCTAAATATAGAAATGTTGTACGTAATTTTATCAAATTCTGTTAAATTAACAGCTAAATGTTTATGTGTACGATGGAATTTGCATCGTCTACTTGTTTCAAAAAACCAATCAAAAACAAACCCTGAAAGACATTGTACAAGATATTCTAATTTTAACAATGCAACGGTGGTGAGGAGATCATTCTATAATATTAATATTTTAATGCTGCTCATCTTCTGACAGTACACTTTAAGCAACCATTTACAAAACTTGGATTGGTCAAAACCGCTACTGCCAATCTGTCTGCTAAGCACATGTGGCTATTTGGAGAGGGCAACAACATACAAATAGAGTGATGAAGAAATACATACTCGCTCTACTTCTGGCTCATTTGAAGTACAGAAATTGTCACTGAAATCACTTCTATTTCGCAAAAAAAGTTTTGTCCAATTGACACGATCTCATTTATCGATGAACCGATATTTGTCGATTCGTTATCGAAAGCGTCGGTTTTGAAATGCCTTGAAATAGAAGAGGCGGCGAGTGCGGTGTCGCCATGAAGTGTTTACTTTGACTGGAAAGTTAAACGGACAAATGGCTTAAAGTACTGCGCAGGAGTTTAAAACGAAGTACTGATTAAAACTACCATATGAGATAGTTGTTGCTCAAGGTTCATGTTAAACGAGGTACATGGTAGTCATTTTAAGGCAACTAACTTATTTTAATGCAAAGTGATTCATATGATGTTTTTGTTAAAATTCCTCGACTTTTGTTACTGTTACTAGTTTACTGCTAAATTTTCTCATTGCTCGCAAAAGCTGATCGATTGATCTGTAGGGTAAATGGTTTAAAAAAACGTCTTATTGGAATATTAAAAATATCCTCTATAAAGATGTTACTAATAAAATTTGAATCTCTTGTACAATGTCTTTTATGGTCTGTTTTTCCATCAATTGATTATTTTTATCCATCTACGGCAAAGCCAAAAGGAAGGTCGATGCAAATACTTTTGTATTTATTATCCAATCTCTTAAAACAAAATTTTGACTTACTAGTGGCTGAAAAATATATACAGTTAGCAAAATTTCGTAGACCATTCCTGAATCTAGCTAGTTTTAGGAATGGTCTACGAAATTTTCTTTAACCCAATAAGCTAATTGGGTTTTAAAAAGCTGATTAACTGTTGGCTGGCTCCCTGTTGCAAAATTGTGTACATTTTGATCAATTGATCTCAATATGTTAGATATCATAATTTTTTCAATTGGTCACATTAAGATGATTTCGCTTTCCTCATCATACGTGCATAGATTCTTTGGATAATATCCGGACCGCAGTCTATTTGCAGTTAGAGCCTACGGTAGTTTTTTTTTGTTGATGGCTCGTTTCGCATACTTATCGGCCTATCTTAAATTGCTGAAGTTCTTCATATTTTAGATTGTCATAAGCTAACGGACTCTTTTGCCATACAAATATTCCTTTAATGTTGATTATGCTTTTTGCTGCTTGTTAAGATTACAACTACTAATAACTCAGAAGGTTTTTCGATATTGAAAGAGCAGAAAGTATTTAGTAGTAGACAGCTTTATTCTTGTGTACCTATTTCTTATGTAACAAAATAATTTAAATTGATACTTAACTGTCATTCATCCAAAAAACGGTCCTCCCGTTATTATTAAATTTAAAGTAATATGATTGAACCTAATAGTAGTAGTACTCGTAGTAGTATAACAGCCTATATCATCCCCCTGCAGGGAAAAGGCCTCCATCATTGAATTCAAGTTACAACAGCAATGATGGGTGTACTGGCATAATCACCACGCTTGCCAAATGCGGGTTGGTGATCACAAACCCGAGCAACGTTCGAAAATTCGAAACTTTTTGTTGCCCGACCCGGGATTCGAACCTGGGACCCCGAGATCTTGGCCCGGTATTTAAACCACTAGACCAACGGGGCGTTGATTGAACCTAATACGACATTTTAATCCAAAGCAGATTAAACAATAGAACGCAGACAGAAATAAACCGAAATTACACACAGACATTAGCACTGCCTTCCAAAACAAACAGAGACAGCAAACACGATTAGTGGCAGACACTTACAAATGGGTGACAATTGTTTGAACAAAGGCTTACCAACCTACTAAATACCGGCTCCTTATTACGATATCATAAAGACTATTTCCGCTTGATAGTTTTGGACGTTGGCCCAAAATCAGTGGGCCAAACATTCACATTGTTGGCAAACAAGGTTAATTGACAGGATATTGTAACTTTATTCTGTGTTTAAGACGTAGGTACTTAAAGCAATCGTCGGATTTCTTTCAGACAAATAAGTCACTAGTACTAAAAAAACTGAGCAGTTACTTGCTCTGATCGTTTGGCATTAGAATTAAATTAAATGAAACGTGGACGCCCTCAAAAATCGAAAAAATTCGCCAGATTTTCCGCGTGTTCAAACATCCAGAAAACAAATTTGGATAAATATTAGAAAAAAAGGAAAATATACGAACACGACCAAAGCCTTTCTTTAATTTTTAATGAAAAAAGTATTTAAATCGGTTTAGTTTTGGAAAAGTAATCGGGGGACTACGAAACGTTGATTTGGTGTGCTTTTAGTAGGTATTTTCGGTCCAAGAAGCAGTTGTCTCTATCACACTCTGCGTTGAAGGCGTTTGGCACTGCGCGACAGTAATAGATTTTACAAATACCTATTTTTCAATTCTCTGTTTCCTCTTAAGGGTCGACTAGAGCTAAGTGCTGCCCCCAATTGATTTAATTTTATTACTTCTAAACAAAATCAATTATCAAAGAACTAGAACATTATCATCGTAGCAAATTACCTCTAGTATTTATTGAATCACAGTAGATAAACTTTTTATTTAGTTGTTTAAAGTCGAATTTGTCGCTAACGTCAAAAGCGGCCACTTAAATTAGCAATAATGTACAATACGAAAGAATGCCAGAATGAAAAGCATTTAACAGTGATTCAATAAATACTAGAGGTAATTTGCTAAAATGATGCTGGTCTAGATTTTGAGAATAGATTTTGTTTAGAAGTAATACAATTAAATCAATTAGGGCAGCACTTAGCTCTAGTAGTCCCCTAAATTTAAGAAATTATTTAAATAGCAAACTTGAAGTTTCACAATTTTGTAAAGCTCTCATCGATAATCTAATCTCACTAATAAAGTTTATAACGGGTGTAAAAAAACCAAACGCAGATCCGAAAACCACGTATTGTCCCCATCATTAGGATTATTTTTCTCTTTAGGATCATACCTGGGAAACAGCTGGTTCCAAAGATATTGAGGGTCAAAGTCACAATTTAGCTTTCCATTTTATTACAAAAACTGTTGCCAAAGGATACTTAAAAACTTTTCTTCATACAAACACGGTGGTTGTTTTAATTATTTCGTTCACAATAAGGCTTTATTAATTACAATATGCAATGTACGGCTCAGCGCGGACGACTTTTGAACTTAGCAGCCATCTCCAGCGCAGCGGCCTACGCTACGGCTGCTATACATTGCGCGCTAAGAATTATAATATTTTTTTGAGTCCCATAAATAAAAATCATTTCCCAGCTATAATATTTTGGAATATGGCTTGGTTTGCTTTTCAGATTGCGTAACTTCAGGGTCTGCGTTTAGCTTTTTTACACCCTGTATACAGTATGAAATTTTAACCACTTTCCAAATTTTAATATATCAATCTTCGAGACAAAAAACAAATGACGTATTTTTTCTTTTGGTATAGCCCAGTACAAAAATGTCAAGATAAAGCACTTAGAAAATGTCCGCAAACAATCTAAAATTTTTGATACGGCCGCCTAGCAACACTTTTTTTACGCGATTCGCATCTCATTTATTCAATACGATACTATTCATACGTTTTTGATTATCCTTTTATACCTTATCAGGCCTAGGACCCTAAAATTAAAAACTATATTTCGTAAAATATTTTCGGGTGAAAGCTTGATTTACCATTTTTACTTAATAAATGGGCTCTAAGTACGATACCGAACGCATATAAAAATTTTGGAAAGTGGTTAAAATTTCACCCTGTATGTGTGTTACTCAATCACGCCATATCGATAGAATAGATTTTAATGAAATAGAAGGGGTTACATTTTAGGTTAAAATAGTATGTACATATTAAGCTACTTTTAAGCTCGGAAAAACAAATCCGGTGAGAAAGTTTCAAATTCAAACTTCCACTCGTTAGAAGTCGCGGGCAACAGCTAGTACGTAATAAATACCTTATGAAACCCGACGTGTCATTTGTTTGCCGGCTTTCGGTAGCGTATGCGCTTGCGCCTGCGCCTCTCAAACAACGACTACCGTCTGTTTGCCGTGCCGTGTGTTTGTACTGGAACGAGAGCAAATCTGACCAGGCCGCCGCAAATATTGTAAAAGAAATCGTTTTTTTAATTATTGCTGGGTCTAAAATGGGTGAGTAAATGGTTTAGAATTTAAATTCGAAAACTTTTCTTATTTTTTTGGGTCTAGAATGGGGTGCTTTGAAACTGGTTAAAATTATAGAGTTATTTTTGATAATTTCGATTCACTCTGCATTACATTACACATACGTTCTTGAAGTGCACAAATGCAAATAATTGAAAGCAGGAAAGAATTATTTATTTTGACACAGATAATACAAGAACGAAACACAGCACATTGTTTAAAAACTAAGCTTAAATAAAAGTGTCAAAAAAGGTCCAAAAAGCATTAGTCGTGACAGGCGTGGCCATCACGACGCTGATTTTCAGCGGGACCCCAACGCAGGGCACGTGCGACGCGATAAAGGCCCAGAACTTAAATAAAATTGATTTATTTACAAGAAATATTTAGCAGTATAGGTGGGACTTGAACCTCCAATGACCTCCATGCATACCGCGCCCGGTAGACGGGAAGGATTGATTGATTGAATTGCAATTATAATATCGGTACCTATTTCAACTTGAAAAATTATGGTGAAGCGCCGCGCCCGGTATGCGAGGAGATGCGGGTTCGAGTCCCGCCTGAGACATAATTTATCTTACGAGTTCACATTTAGGTATTAAAATGATTTAGAACTATCGTTAGATTTACGTAAGGTGACGCAATCGAGAAAAACCCAAAACTTTCCGCTTACCGGGCGGCTGCTATTATTATTACCATGACATTTTTATGGCGACGAATTTACTTCCAACATCTGTACTTTTTTACAAATGCATATTTAACCGTCGGTTAAGATGTGACGCCCCATTGGTCTAGTAGTTTAAGTACCGGGCCAAGATCTCGGGGTATCGGGTTCGATCCCCTGGTTAGGCAACCAAAAGTTTAGAATTTTCGATTATTGCTCGGGTTTGTGATCAACAACAAAAATTGAATTCAATAATGGAGGCCTTTGCCCTGCAGTGGGATGATACATACATACATACATATTATCACGCCTCCTTCCCAACGGGGTATGCAGAGACCGCAAGGCCTTCCACTTACTACGATCCTGGCATACATCTTTATATGTATGCCAGGATGATTATAGGCTGTAACTTAAGGATGTAACAGTGTTATGTTTTTTGAACCTTTGAGATATGCGATTAAATTGCTAATGTGATTAGTGGCGCCGTCAGCCCCAAACTAAATGTGAGTGAGGTACTTACATTTCAAAAGGCTCTCTGATGATATATTAAAACAAGACTTTTAAATTAATTAAGTTTATAACATAACTAGCTGTTGCCCGCGACTTCGTACGCGTCAATTTCGGTTATTATGATCGCTATTATTTTTGCAACATTATTCACTATTGCTTCGCTCGTATTAGTCGCAGCGTGATGTTATATAGCCTAAAGCCTTCTTCGATAAATGGACTATCCATCACAAAAAGAATTTTTCAATTCGAAGCAGTACTTCCTGAGATTAGCGCGTTCAAACAAACAAACAAACGAACTCTTCAGCTTTATAATATTAGTACAGATTATCGACAGTTTTCGAGCAATTATATCACTGTTGTAAATTAAAAATGGGGTTTTCATGGGACATTAACGCGTAGGCATTGAATAAGGAAAAATGCTTACAAATGAAAACACATTATTTTATTCTGATTTAATTTTTTATGACCACTATCGTAAGAGTTGGATATTACGAGATTTCTATCATGTGCCATGTTTTGATGAGTTTCCGATATTTCGGAACTGTTGCAAGCGCCATGATTACCTGCCGAGTGTCTGCCGCCTGCGCCATGTTCCTAAGAGGCAGGTTTATATACTAATAATATTTACTTGTATCATAACGGCTTCCACTTGCATGATATTGTATGTAAAGTACTCACTCTACCTCTAATGCTTTGTGACTCGCTGAAAGAGCTCTTCAAAGAGATTAATATACTTACAGTGTCTTCTCAATACATTCCCGAGAATATTGTTTACGTTCGTAAGAACATTCATTTATTTCTTAAGAAAAGTAACGTACTCAATTTCAATACAAGAAATAAAGATAGACTCGCCGTACCAGGCTTCAGACTGCGAAAAGTAGGAAAATCGTTTATGGGAAATTGTATTCGTATTTTCAACAAATTACCACAGGGTATTGCTGAACTCCCTGTACATAAACTTAAATCGTATGTCAAAGTAATTTTAATGAAAAAGGGCTATTACACTGTCAATGATTATTTAAATGATAGAAATGTATGGCACTAAATTGTCCCAGCTCGTACTTGCTTAAACCTTGTAAAAATCACCTTACCTTGTAAAAATTTATACTTTTTAAATAAATTTTGCTGACAATAGTGACCGAGTTTCTTGCGCTGCTTCTTCTCGGCACTAGCCCAGACTTGTCCCGAAGCAGTGGTAGGTTTAAATTGGGACGTGTAAAAGCGCCTTGGGGCCTATTTGCAGAAATAAAACTGATTTTAACTGATTTTTGTAAGACCAAGGGTGCGGCGTCACATTTATACCTACATGTACAATTGCAATATCTTTCATTTGCATAAACAATTGAATTGAACGAAGGTTATTATGAGTCATCTTATTCTACGTTCAATTTTTTTTTAAATAAATGTTGATAAAATCACATAAATTGTTCTACTCGTATTCTTCTTACATAAGAAAACACCTTGAAAACCGGTGAGTACGCCACTCTATACCACGGATTTCGTCAATTACTCATAGCTAAAAAACTCTCTGACTCAAAAAGACGCGGACAGAACCGCGGGGAACAGCAAATTCAAAAGTCACCGCAGACCCCAAACGCAGTCGGGCTACCGGCTAGTGAACATTAATTAAAATGCGTTAGTCGCTCGTGCGGTTCTGGATAACCCCGATAACCGGCGATTATCGGCGACCCGCAGATACGACGGTCGCGCCCCGCTGGCCCCCGGCGAGCGCTATCGATATGTCGAAACAACACTCGTTAAGTCGATAAATTCTATGCTTCTTACATACTGAACAAGTCAGGAGTGAAATCGGATATTTTCTAAATTGTTTCATGTAAATATTGATACTTTTTGAGAAATAAAAACAAACGTGGTACATCACTGAATGTAACGGCGGTTGAGATGAAGACGTCAATAATTTACATTATTATAACTAAGTTACTGAAATAATACATAATAATAATTAATAAGGTAACGTCTCATATGTTATTAACTCATGCGTTGACAAAGACATTTATTAAAATCATATTATGTATTATGAGTTGTCCAAGATGATTATTATAAATCATATTAATCATAAATCAAACTAGATAAGTACACCATCGGTGACATGGTGTGAGTGTCCACTTGAACATTTAGGTGCTCTTTCAAGTTTTCAACACTTTTATTATGCCATGATGTAGCATTGAATTTTATGAAATTAGCTAATTAGATTGATTGCGGACATTTCAAAGAGACCCTTTTTAAATTCTTACTAGTTCTCTTATTCAGTTAGTTCAGTATGTTTTTTTTACTTCTGTTATAATAAATGAGAAAGCTAAGATGGATGTTTGTTACTCAAACGCCGGAATGGCTGAAGGGATCTAGCTGAAATTCAGATTGGATATAGAATATAAGCTGAAATATCACACAGGCTACTTAACATTTCAGAATCATCAGAATGAACCCTTTTCGTGGCGCGGACAACAGCAAGCTTATCGTAGAACACACTCCTTACCATTTAGATGGCTATCTCAATAGTTAAACAGCCCCCAAATACTCTCAATACTTCCTTCGTTATTAACCTGCCTGCGGTCCCTAGACTGGATACTGGCTACGAGACTTAGTTAGCAGAGCTCGAGCAATAATATTCGAGAATCTTGATAGTTAATGTTTACAGTATGTTACCAATTTATTATAGTCTATCGAAGTGTGTAAGCATGGTAAGAGGGTCGCTCAATTTTAAATTTGAACAATAATAATTAAAAACAAACTTAAAAATTTGCGGTGTCCTTACTTAAAATGAGTATCCAACTACTAATGCACATACAAATATTTGTCAGTTTTGGAAATATTTAGTACCTAATTAGAATTTTTTTTAAAAAGAAAATAAAAAATCGGCAGCCGTTTGAATCATCTTTAGTTGCAAATATACATTTATTTTCTCAGTCCTTCATGCTTATAAAAATTCACCCAACTCGTCTAAAAATTACCAATGCATGTTCAGTTTTTGTGGTTTTTTGTTCATAGTGGCATTTCAGAGATCTTTTCTATTTATCTTTTAAATGTGTAATAATCACAAAACAGCTATTGCATAGAACTGTTTTGGTATAAATGTAATATAAAAACTTTTCTTTGAAGAAAAACGAATCTAAATCAAAATTTAATTGAATGTTTTCGCAATGCATCGTCAAACCCGATTCATGTCTCGATAGCATTCACTCAGTCGTCTAAAGATTCTAAGAACTTGTCAAAATGTGTGGTTAGTGACGCACTCGGTGTATCACACCGATAACCCCCGCCCCCTGACCGCGATAGCGGGCGTGCGCGCGCGCAGTTAACAGGTAATTAGTGCTGCGATAACGCGCATCGATGATATCGATAAACTTTCGGCTATCAATTTTGGAAATAACAACGATTAGGATTATAATGATCACAATTATAATAGCCTCAAATATATCGAAATAGTTGTTTATATCGCCTCAAAATAGGTATTGAACGAATGAATTTGTAATCCTTCTGTCATACTAATGTTATGAACGTGAAAGTAACTTTGCCTGTCTGTTACTCTTACAAGCCTAAACTACTAAACTGATTTTAATAAAATTTAACACAAACTTATATTAGACCTTAAGAAAGGACATATGTTATTTTGTATCCCGCTGCTGCAATGGGCACGGGCTTCCACCAGCGTGATATAACGTGTAGTACAAAAAATGCGTCTTATACTATATTATATATACTAGGTTTTAGTAGATGCCTAAATTAAACATATACGAATAGATAAATAAATATTTTCTATCGATACTAATCGGTTTGTCATCTACGCGTTCCTACTAATGATATGTGATAGACATTAAACCAAACAAAGAAAAGTGATCTAAATGTGATTGATTGTAGGTAAGTTTGTTAGAAAGAGATCGAATATTGCATTACATTCAATGGTCACTAGGAACCGCTACGAATGTATGGAATTTAATGTGGGAATATTCGGAAAAATTAGTTATATTTTTGAAAATAGGTCATAGGGAGTGCTTTTACACGTCCCATATGACAGTGCATTTATAAATTTACACGTAAACTGATTTTAACAGTTGGTCCATTTAAATTAGAACGGAAAATCGTAAAAAGAAACAGTTATACTTTATTTGATATTTTAGCAACTTAATTGCACTTATAATATCAGTATATAAACTTGAAAAAAAAAATTTTTCCCGCTTGAGCCAAAATTTTTTTAAGTTTATATACTGATATTAAAAGAAACAGTTCCTCACAAAAACCCAAACATTATGAATAAAAGACACCTTTTCAATTAAGTTTTCATTGGTAATTTTTACAAATTTTATAAATCTATATTAAAGGTATTTTTTTAAGTATTCCGTAGTGATGTATGCAGCCGATATCGATTTGACGTAAAACTACAGCAAAAATTCATTTTTAACGCATGTTAATGTATAACTCGTTTAAACTGAAGCAAGGTTTTCTGTTTGAACCCCTCCGATATACGCATAAAAAAATTCAAAATTTCCGACGAACCGACTGAATAAAATCATTGATTCTAGCTACCTCTGAATTTCGATAAATATTTTAAATAGTAAAAATTTTGTGAAATCAAAATTCGATTCGCAGTGATCTGCCCTTGCAGTCTCTTAATTACGATTCATCGCAGCGCTTGAGGCTGTGATCACTGATGTCTCAGCCATCACGGGCTTTTAGACAACTTTTGTGTTGCATGATAGCCATGCGGCGCTAGTGTCGTTCAGCGTTAAAAGAGACCAATCTTGCGGTCATTGCTGTGGTGGGATCTACCTCCTAGTGGTCCACCCTGGACAATGGCATCTTTGGTTTTTAAGCAATGATGACGGCTAACAGATCCTTCTGCGGTTGTAGACTTCGTAAGAGGCTGCCTGGATGCTACCACCCTCCTGCCGGAGTCCAGCGCTCAACAGTTTTTCTGCGCTCCATCTTAGGCTTCTTCTTAGCCGTAGAGTAAAGTATGTAGTCAAGAGCAAGCCCATTGATTATTAAAAAAAAGCTTTAAACAAAACTGATATGACATTTGCGCCAAGAGAATCGCACTGCGATTTGACGACCATTTGGATCAGCGGTAGTTAACGCTGCTTCTGACCCATGGGTCGCGGGTTCGATTCCCGCACAGTACAAATATTTGTGTGCATGAACATGTCTGTTTGTACTGGTCTGGGTGTTTTCTATGTATTATAAGTATGTATTTACAAAAAAAAAAAAAACGTATATAAGTAAGTTTATCGGTTGTCTAGTACCCCATACGACAGGGTACTTAATAGTAGCTTAATTTGGGACTAGATGGCTTTGTGTGGCCCAGTGAGGCATGTCTTAAAATATTTATTTATTTATTTATTTACTGCTAGTGAGCGGAAGATTGTGGGTCCAAATCCCACCTGTAAAGTAAAGTACAGTAAAGTAACAGCCTACTGCAGGGAAAAAGCCTTCATCATTGAATTCAAGTTACCACAGCAATTATTGTTGCTGGTACAATCACCACGCTTACCAAATGCGGACCTTGGTGATCACTAACCCGAGCAATGTTCGAAAATTCGAACCTTTTCTTGCACGACCCTGGGATCGAACCCGGGACCATGAGATCTTAGCTCGGTATTTCAACCACTAGACAAACGTTGTGTTAAAAAATTTATTCAAGAAATTGTAATTTCACTTGGGTTAGTTTCCCCATATAAGTTTCTTTCTTAATGTGAACAGGCAACTACCTGTCAATTTTGTAACGATAATTCGATTCAATTATTAATCCGCGTTTCGGGTAATTCCGGGTCAGGGATATTTATAAATACCCCTTATCTTAACAACCTTGACATTACTGGCACGAAACAACGACTTATCAAAAAGCATCGCTGGGATCCGTATATTCAACGAGGTATTAAAAGTTTTTACCTATCTCTAGATAAGCTTTTACTGCTTAACGGCCGGTTCGAATAACCTATCTATCTTCAGTTTTGGCATATCGGAGATAGAAAACAACTTCTGTCTTTGTTTCTCTGGACGGCAAAATCAGAGATAGAAACTGTTAGAAGCTGTTTGCTATCTCCGAAATGTCTAAGCTGGCGATAGATAGATTATTGGGACCGGCCGTAAGAGTCTTGAGAAAAAGAACTTGGCTTATCAGACATGAGAAATAATCATACTCTGGACTGTATATCAACAAACTTCCTGCCAAACATAGCAATAAGACAATAAAGCCCCTCCAGAAGGGGCTTTATTGTCTTATTGTCCTACCTACCTACCTACGTCCAACAGAAGGCTCACATGAATATTAAATATCAATTAAGATGTTCCCTTTAGAGGTAAAGTTTGATGCAGAATATGAAAACAAGTAACAATTTCGCAACCTGGACATCAATGACACAAACAGAGGATGTCTTTAGTACTAAAATATTGTAGTTAAAAGGTAAAATTTTGATTATTGATCCCTAAAAAACTGGTATATGACAGCGAGAGTGTCAGAATGCGTTCTCGAATTATGTTGTTACTCGTAGTAAAAGATAACTAAGTATTTATCTTTTGACGGCCTGTAATAGCAAGTTATATTGGTAAAGTTGATAAGTATTATACAATTTGTCCATATAATGTTATTATATTAATACTGACTAGTTTATTATGGATATCATCATCATTATTATCATGAGCATATCGCAGTGGACTGCTGGACATAGGCCTCTCCAGTTGCACGCCATTTAGGTCAATCCTCGGCTTCTCGCATCCAGCTTCTGCCAGCTATCTTGCGCAAATCATCACTCTGATGATGATTATGAATATACTAGTATAGTTGTTGGTCTAGAAGCAATGTCTCGTGGTCCCGATAGTCCCTAATAGGTATAAAATGGCATCTGAATTAATGTACCTATTTACTGATTCATTCATGCATTCTTTGCCAAATCGAGTGATAAAATGGCTTGTTCTCTATTTTTGTACAGCTCTTGTAAACATCTTTTGCTAAGTAATTAAATATCTTTACTTTTTTAGAATTTCCAAACATTAAGGTGTAAGCGCTCTTCAGGATATGCTTCCTTTTATGATCTGGGGCAGTTTCCAATTCCTTTGCTCCTGCCAGCCTTTTGATATCGTCATACCAACGCATCTGTGGTCTTCTCGTGGACGTTACTACTACAGTCTCCATTTTACCACTGCCTTGCACCACAAGTCTTCTAGCAACCCATCATGCAACATCGCTCTCATTGTTTTTTCTTATCCAATAATTCCTTTTTTGTCTTTCAAGTAAAACCTACCAGATTTTCCCGTTCTGATTTTCACAATCGCTCACTGTACTTTATTTTCTTATCTACTCATTTCTGTTTTTTGTCCCTCAACGTATTTCTCTCAATCACTCTTTAACCTACAGTTTGTACAGGATATCTTTAGTACGGACCTAAAATTTGAGCTCTTATCTACAGGGTATCGAGTACGAACCACGACAAACTTAAGGAGAAGCAATGTGTAAGGGTCAGCTATCATACAAAGAAAATGGTCTCTGTAAAAGTGTCATAGTTTTCGTAAGGGGCTCAGATTCACTAAATTCTTAGTAACGATTTTAAATAAAACTTCGAGTATTACTGACAAAGGACGTGCTTAATAGTAGAACAGCACATTATTCAGCTTCATACGTTTTTAGACAGACAAAAAGCCTAGTTTAATTAATTTTGTTAGAGATAGGTTAATGCAAAAAAAACTTTGACACTTTTACAGAGGTCATTTTTTTTGTATGATCACATTGATAACTTACCCTTACACCTTGCTTCTCCTTAAGTTTGTCTTGGTCCTTACTGGACACCCTGTGTATGTGAGCATATATAGACTTTGGTCATGAAAGTGTGTCGTGTGGTTTTTTGGTACATTAAAAGTAGCTCTACCCTATATCCTAAGGAGTACCGCCAGTAGAAGACGGGCAGCAGCATATTTTCTCTACCAATCGCCAAATGCGTTCGCCAACCCGCCTGCCATGCGTGGCGATTATGGCAAAGTCATTCTTTTAGAAAGGCGGGTGTCCAGCAGAGCATTGATATAGGCTGGTTATAATATGAGACATTTTGGTTCGGCGTTAATTTCCATGTAAATGTTGAAAATGAAACGTTGAAAGTTAATTTAACGGCCGGTCCTAATAATCTATATATCGCCAGTTTTGACATTTCGGAGATAGGAAACAGTTTCTATCTCTGATTTTGCCATCCAGAGAAACAAAGACAGAAGTTGTTTTCTATCTCCGATATGACAAAACTGAAGATAGATAGGTTATTAGGACTGGCCGTAAGTCTTGAGAAACCCAACCATGCTTTTTACATCGATTTTGATATACATGGCAAGAAGAACTGATGGCTGTTGGAACGGAAAAGTTCTGAAATAGCACCGCGCAGCGTTAGAGGATCTGTAGTTAAGTTAGGCTAAGTCCACTTGGTGGATCTGATAAAGGCCGCGGGTATCTAATACATGCGGGTGGCACAGGACCGATGCAAGTAGATCTAAGGAAGACCTATGCCCAGCCGTAGACGTCATTTGCCTGAGATCATGACTATTATAGACAATGATGGGTATTTCTTAGCAATTCTTAAATTGCTAGTATACCTGAATTTAAATTGGAATCATTATAAACCTGTGATTATTCATCGTATCGTCTTTTCTGTAACTATATTGGCTTACTACGTAAAAGCCTTGAAAAAAATGAATTAAGATGTCCATAATAGTGTAAGTTCTGCAAAGGCTTTAAAAAGTGGGTGCCAACCATATTTTAGGGGTAAATGGAATTTATGGAGTTTGCTATTTTGAAAACCAACGATTTAGAATGTGATGTGTAACATCACATTATTGTTTATATCTTTGTTTTTTGTAATATTTGCTTGTTTATATCAACTGTTTGCTATGTTTCTAATGCTGCTGAAAACAGACTAAATGGGTGTGGGTCTTTCTTTGTCATAGTTAGGTATACTTAATACGTTTTCGGAACTTTACACTCACTAGAGTTAGTTTTCAGTAATTGTGACGCCTCGATGCCTTGACGTATAGTCTTGTTCAGATCAAATAGAATCACCGTGATTTGGGTTTTTGGAATGTAATATTATTTACGTCAAAGATACTATTGTATTGTAGGGGGGCTCAAAATCGCCAGGATCCTTTCGTTTGTAAATAATTGGTGTGGATAACGTAGCAGCAGAGAAACATAAGAAACCATGTTACTTTAAAAATATACTCGTATTATACCTATCTCAGACATTTTCTGGGACAGAGACTTTCAGGCCAAAGTCATCTGATGACAAATGTTCTAGTGCAGAAAAACCTTGATACTTCGTAGCATAATCAAGAATGTTACCTTTCCAAAAAACATCAATCATTTTTGAAAAAATCATATTGAACATTCCATACTGATTCTGTAACTCACCTCCATCCATCGGGTAACCCGCCGCCGCCGCTGCCGCGTGCAGCGCCCCGTACTCCTTCCCATCCATGCCGCCCAGCATCATCGCACTCGCACTTCACACATCAACCACAAACTCGGACATGCGTCGCTGACGCTCGCCGCGCGCGACTGGCGCCGGCCCGCGGGTGTGAGCGCGCGCGCACCGCGCCCCGCCCCCCGCCGCCATTGGTGCGCATCGGCCAATCGCTGCGCTTGATTTCAAACGCTTTCCTTTTTCCATGTCGCGTTCTATTTGAAGCGTGCTGATGCATCTTTCGTTTCTGCCAGGATGATTTCTACTCTATTAGAGACAATATAAAGTTGGTTTTGGAATGGGGATTTGCGAAGAAATATGTCTGTTTTCCCATTCGGTCGGTTGCGCACGAGCAAGAGACAAGGAAAATGTGTCGGGCAGGGCTGTTCCGCTAGTGGGCGCAGGGCCATATGCTCGCGTCTGTGTGTGTGTACATGTAGAGAACTATTGTAATTGATATTTTTATGTGCATTGATTGTGGAGCGATAAATTAACGTTCAACAAAGTGAGAATTGAAAATTTCTGAGCGTTTTGATTTTCTTTGGTTGTTTCTACTTACTTTTTAAAATAAGATTTGTTGCACAAAACTCTCTATATTTTATTTATGATAACTGATTTTTTTTATCTATCGGCTACCTATGATAACCGTACCTACCTAAAATTCCGATTATGATTTACAGAAAAATGGTGATATTAACTGCCTCTTGGAAAAATTGCTGAATCGATGCCCTGATTTTACCTTATGCTCAGGTAGTTCCTAATTTAAGTAAAGCAAAAAATTATTTCTTAAGCACGAAAGTATTCAAAAGAAATTTTTAAATACAAATACCTACCTAGTTAGGATAAACAAAAAATACTTAGGTTCCTAGGTACAGCGCAAACGGCTTAAATTAATTCAGCGATTGAAAAAATATCTCGATACACAAGGGTGGTACGGTACCTTAAAAACTATAAGCACATACTTGACATTGTCGCACAACTCCCTTTTCGGAAGCCGCCACATGACATCAATAAACCGTCGGCGATGCCACTAAACCGATAATTATGTCTTCATAACTTGAAAAAAGTTTCAGAAGCCACCGCCGTATTTCTGTTAATTACCACAAATAAGTCTGTTTGTGTAAAAAGGTACAAAGGCGGCGGTCTCCTGGGCGTGTCTGGGGGACTTCCTAATTTATAGGGGGTTTAATTTTACGTCATACGGGGTGAGCGATGCGAAACCGGAACAAGGGTTATAAGGAAATTGTCATGAACTAAAAAAATATTTAGAAAATAAACGAAAACATAATTTTATGTTCTCCATTATAACTGGCCACATGCATTGGACATTAAAAAAATGGTTCAAGTGCGAATCGGACTCGTGAACGAAGGGTTCCGTACCATTGACTAGGTAAACAACAGTAGGTAGCAAATAAAACCGGCCAAGTGCGAGTCGGACTCGCGCACGAAGGGTTCCGTACCAAAAAGGCCAAAAAAACGAGTTAGTTGTATGGGAGCCCCCTTAAATATTTATTTTATTTTGTTTTTAGTATTTGTTGTTATTGGGGTAACAGAAATACATAATTTGTTAAAATTTCAACTGTCTAGCTATCGCGGTTCTTGAGATACAGCCTGGTGACAGAGCGACGGACATACGGACAGACGGACAGACAGCGAAGTCTTAGTAATAGGGTCCCGTTTTTACCCTTTGGGTACGGAACCCTAAAAAATCAAATAGCAAAAACTCGAAGCAAAATTATCAAAACTGTTTTTTTTTTGTTTTTCTCTCTGCTTGTTTACTTACAACTGTGATTCAGATCGAAAATAAAACTAACTTTGTACAATTAGTATCTAGATATCCCAAACAAAGTTTTTTTATAATTATTGCAATATTACTTAGCAAGTTATCATAGTTAGACATTGTCAGTGCTTCTCTTCTATAGACATACTTTTTCAAGTTTAAATACTGATTAATAATTTTTAATATTTAAGACATGCCTCACTGGGCCACACAGAGCCATCAGGTCCCAAATTAAGCTACTATTAAGTACCCTGTCGTATGGGGTACTAGACAACCGATGAACTTACTTATATACTATTTTTTAATACATACTTATAATATTCATAGAAAACACCCAGACCAGTATAAACAGACATGTTCATGCACACAAATATTTGTACTGTGCGGGGATCGAACCCGCGACCTATGGCTCAGAAGCAGCGTTTACTACCGCTGATCCAAATGGTCGTCAAATTGCAATTAGGTAACTAATCTATACTAATATTATAAAGCTGAAGAGTTTGTTTGTTTGTTTGAACGCGCTAATCTCAGGAAGTACTGTTTCGAATAGTAAAAATATTTTTGTGTTGGATAGTCCATTTATCGAGGATATAACATCACGCTGCGACTAATAGGAGCGAAGCATCAGTGAAAAATTATGCAACAATAATCGCGATCTAATAACAGAAATTGACGCGTACGAAGTCGCGGACAACAGCTAGTATATCATAAAAAAGTATCTCTTTTACAATTTAAAAAGTTACAATTATTAATTAATTAATTGTAATTAAATAGCGTAGTAGAATGCTTTAGTAGGCGACATATTGTAGCTCTACATATACTTATATGCCAGCCAGGATTACGTCCACATTTCAGTGTATTATTTTTACGTATTTTATGTTGTTAATATGAGAGATATATTTACGGATTTTAAATTCGCGTTTATTAAGTTACTCATAAGATAGATTTTTATATGACGACCTCCGTGTCGGCGTATACACCGGTTTTCATGGTGTCGCCTGCTCCGAGGTACAGTGTTCGATTTCCGGGTGGATTAATGTAGAAAAAAAGGGTTTTCTGCATTTTCTCGGGTCTATGGGGTTCGTGGATCGTTGTTTCTGATATCACAATAGTGCTTTAAACATTTTTACGACGACCATTTGGATCAGCGGTAGTAAACGCTGCTTCTGAGCCATGGGTCGCGGGTTCGATCCACGCACAGTACAAATATTTGTGTGCATGAACATGTCTGTTTGTACTGGTCTGGGTGTTTTCTATGTATTATAAGTATTTATTTATAAATATATATATATATATAAGTAAGTTTATAGGTTGTCTAGTACCCCATACGGCAGGGTACTTAATAGTAGCTTAATTTGGGACTAGATGGCTCTGTGTGGCCCAGTGAGGCATGTCTGAAATATTTATTTATTTATTATTATTACTCACTTTGGGGCTTTCTTTGGGGTCATCAAAATCATCAGTTAAAATCAGTTTTATTTCTGCAATTAGGCCCCAGGAGGCGCTTTTACATGTCCCAATATTTAAACCTACCACTGCTTCGGGACAAGTCTGGGCTAGTGCAGAGAAGAAGCAGCGCAAGAAACTCGGTCACTATTGTCAGCCTATTTTTAAATAAATTTTTACAAGGTAAAGTAATTTTTACAAAGTTTAAGCAAGTACGAACTGGGACAATTTAATGCCATACATTTCTATCATTTAAATAATCATTCACTGCGTAATAGACCATTGCGTAATAGGTCAGAGCAATGTATGTGAGTTTGTCCAGATTTATTATTTATGTCATACCATAAAGGATTATAAGGAATTGTCGTTATATAATTAAATAATTAAATTATATAACTCAACTTTGGCTATTCAACGGGGAAATGCGGCCTTCTCGGTACTACTCGTATGTCGCGATCACTGGACTGCTATTTGGAACACATTTTTTATTTGTAAATATTTTTGATATTCTAAAAAAAAACAAATCAAAAACATATGATTTGTTTTTTTTTATTTTAATTTGAACAATATAACATTTAAAAATATATGCATTATTTTTTTATACCTAACTTTGAACTATACTCTCCGTCACATTCGTATGGCAGTAGCAGATAAGATGCGCCGGCGCACAAATTGCCGCGTCGCAAATGATGCGCGTCGCGCGCCAGACACAAACGCGCCGCCGAACAAATGTGAACCTTTGTTTTTACCGGTTGTCAATAGATTGTGATGAATGTCCGGCATATCCAAGAACTTTTGCAATTATCAGTACAATTCGCACGGGTGGATAGGTAAAAAGAAGATAAGTAATAAATAGAATTCAAGTTATCAAGATCGGTACAGGCATAATCACCACGTTTGACAAATTCGGGTTGGTGATCACAAACCCGTACAATTTTTTAAAATTCGTAATCGTTGTTGCCCGACCCGGGGATCGAGCCTAGGAACCCGACTCCCGTTAGTTTAATTAGTTACCAAGAAATAGGAACTTGGTACATAATTTTGAAAATTATAGATTTTAACACACTCTTGGTAGACCACTGTCCATGCTTAGGACACTCGATTAAGTTTACCGACGTTATATATTGCATATTTTTATATGAAAAAGTAGTTATTGTGTCATAAATGAGTACCTAATTAATTGTAGATATTAATGTCTTCTTTAAGATTGCAGTAGGTCACTTCGGTCTCTTATCAATAGTCCACAGAGTTGGTACCTACGCATACATACATACATACATATTATCACGCCTCCTTCCCAACGGGGTAGGCAGAGACCAAGGCCTTCCAATTACTACATACATCTGTCGCTTCTTCCACATTCATCAATCTTTTCATGCATGCTCGTCGGTTTAGAGTACATACCTACGCGATATCTTATAAATCTGTTTCAGCTTAACCTATTGTAAAATATCTGTACTAAAATTCCTCTCGGATGTTTGAGGTACAAAATCATTGATAAAACACCTCTGGTTTACAGCGCAAAAAGCTTTTTTTAATCAGTTGGTACACCATCCATTTAATTGCTTAAAAATACAGTCTCAAAGACTTCGTATGCGATGACTTAATAATAAATATAAGTGTTCCACTGTACATGTAAATTTTCCCGAGATACTAGGTATGTAATCTATGTGATATGATTGGGGTGGAGGGATCTAGTGATTCACACTGGGCAACGGCATCTTTGGTTTTCTAACCAATGATGATGGCTAACAGATCCCTATGCGGTGGTAGGCTTCGTAAGAGGCCGCCTGGATGCTACCACCCTGCCGGAGTCCAGTGCCAAACAGTTTTTTTGGGTTCCGCTGGTGTGTGGGAGAACCAGTGCCACTTTCTGAGAGATAAATCGTATCGTAGAGTTAAGTATGTAGTCAAGAACAAGCCCATCAATAATAATAAAAAAAGATATTCCAGCCTTTAACCTATCTCCGTGCCAAATGATACATTTAACCGTTCGTGTGTTTGAGTAACAAGCATCCATCCTAACACTCGCATTTTTAATATTAGGAAGATTAAGAATTAGTTACATTTGATGGTCAACTTGGTCACCTATTTAGACTATAATAAAAAAGTTGGCTTCCATTTAATATTTATGATTAAAAGGGTTTTCAATGACCTTCGACATACTCCTGCCTCAACGTGGTTATATTGAAGTAATTGTATTATTTGCAGCACTTAGAAGAGCATGACAACATCCATTCTCATTGTAAACCCGTTCCTTGAAATAAAATATCAATAACAAGCTCGTTTGTTGGAATAATTTCGTGAAATATTCTCTGAGGTGCGCGGGCGCTGGTCCTGCGTTAATAAATAAGTAATAAAGGCTATTGTTCGTGCCCACGCCTGTGGTTTTATACCCTATTGTGCATATGAACGCTGCAGATTGGACTCTTATATGACTCTTACGCAGTATTGTGTGCTTTTATCTTTTGTATACGATCGATTTATGGGTGTCGTTAATACGATACTTTTGTGGAAAACAAAATAATTTCATATCGTTTCATTACTGTTGCAAGGCGGCGCGTGATAATTGAAATTTTATTACGGACACGTTTATCGGAGGCTGTTGTGTAATGTCCTTTGTTTGTGATTGATTATGAAATAAAAGACTTTTTTTTGCTCGAATCGAATATAGTGCAGGAAATTTCAAGAAGGGGTGTATAATTTTTTATTAATGACAAACCAAGTATCTTTACACTGATGTGTCACTGTTTCTGTAAATAGATTATCACGTAGTATTTTTTTTCTGTTGTGATCACTAAAACGTTTATTGTGGCGCAATTAATTAGTTGCGCAGCTTCAAATAACTAAAGTCAGAAACAGAAAAACACGGTTTACCATTTAATAATGAACTGTGATACATTTTTAATGTGTTTGGCTAATAAACATATTTTTCAAAATATATGGCAGAATTTTTAGCACAAGAACACAACCAACATCACAGACTCAATACTCAATATAAGCCTTCAGGCCCCTAATTCGCGTAACCGAATCGTATCACAATCTTAATTGAACGACAGGTTTTTGACAGTTCTAGTATGGGCTAAATGTCAGAATCGTCCAAATCAATCACGATCGAACTGCGATTCGTTTACGCGAATCAGGCCCCTGGCCCCTAATTCGCGTAACCGAATCGTATCACAATCGTAATTGAACGACAGGTTTTTGACAGTTCTAGTATGGGCTAAATGTCAGAATCGTCCAAATCAATCACGATCGAACTGCGATTCGTTTACGCGAATTAGGCCCCTGGCCCCTAATTCGCGTAACCGAATCGTATCACAATCGTAATTGAACGACAGGTTTTTGACAGTTCTAGTATGGGCTAAATGTCAGAATCGTCCAAATCAATCACGATCGAACTGCGATTCGTTTACGCGAATTAGGCCCCTGGCCCCTAATTTGCGTGACCGAATCGTATCACAATCGTAATTGAACGACAGGTTTTTAACAGTTCTAGTATGGGCTAAATGTCAGAATCGTCCAAATCAATCACGATCGAACTGCGATTCGTTTACGCGAATTAGGCCCCTGGCTGGGGTCTATTTGCAGAAATAAAACTGATTTTACTGACGTTCGGCAGACGGCCAGGATTACAAAGAGGTTTATAATTTAGGTGATTATCAAACCTCTAACATTAATATAGATAAGGGGTCGATTTTGATTTAAGTTGCTTGCACGTACGACGCGTGGAACATGGAATTATCCCAAGGAAAAATTTTTTTGCGTAATAAAAAGTAGCACATATTCTAGTCCAGCCCATAATACATAATTATTAGATTTAGATTTATTATTAAATTGCATAAAACACGGTACACGGTAGATGTTATAGAAATTAAAGAACATTCATGTTTTGCCAAATTATAAATAGCATGCAATTTATTGCATATTTAAGGAATACATGAACCATATTTTAACATTACTCTTTTAAGTCATAAAACTCCTTTACACTGTAGAAATTGTGCGTGCTAAGCCATTTAAATAATTTATTCTTAAATTTTTCCATTGTCAGCATTTTAATGTCATTCGGTATTTTATTAAATATGCTGATAGTCATAATCAAGCAACTTTTGCCGTATTTAGCCAGTCTGGGAGCACCTTCCAATACAAGTCTATTTGGGTTTCGTGTATTACGTGAATAACTTTCACAAGCCTTCTTAATCCCTCGATCGTGAGTTGTTATTCCAGAGCCAGACACAATTGAAATCAATTGTTATCGTGGCACCCGAGTGCCTCCTGGGGGTTGAGGGATTAAACAGATTTGGGTGTCTACGTACCAATAGGCATACTTCGTAAATATATAGAAATATGTATTTATATATATTTAGAGTTATATATTTGTGTAAAAAAATCTTGACAAAGCATAACAAACACCCATACATCCCTCTAAGTGTCTAACCATACAATATGAGTAGCATAATGAACAGAAGTAGGTACGATTTTAAACTTTCGCGATTTGAACGCATATTATTTATAGTACACTAACGGGTTGTTATCGCGTTTAATATTATGAAGGTATAAATACCTATTTATTTACCCGACGTTTCGACTGGATTGCACCAAGCCGTGGTCACGGGATATATATTACTTTATGGTCACGGGCCGACTGATGACAGCTCAACGACGTCTTCGTGAAGAGCGGGGTTCAACACCTACCCCCAATTGATCTTGATTATTTTTATTTTTCGCTATAAAATCGGTATGACACACAACACTGACAGTATCTTCACGACGGCGAAATGAGAGGTTTTTTGGCCTTGTACACTTGCTGATGACTGGGTTCCAAGTTGTTGATAGGTGTTATCCATCTTCGCGGTTGAAGTTGTTGTAATGTTTTTTGATTTCTACCGCTTCCCGTACAATCCTGGAGTAATAGTGCCGGTCTTTGTATACTACCTGTGGCTTGTGTAGCTCAATCCAGTGATTGGTCCCTGCATCCAGCAAATGCTCAGCTATCGCCGATTTTTGCGTCTGCGTTTGCGTTTCATAATATTTAACGCGATAACGACCCGTTAGTGTACTATAAATAATATAGAAGTAGGTACTACCAATAGCCCGGCAGTACTAAAGACAACTGAAAGGTCGTTCGACCAGCTCACAAATTCGCACACATGTTGAGTATGAGGTGACGACCACCATGGGACATCGTACCAATGTTAAGCTTATTGCACATTTGTGTATTGATATAATCTAAAGCTTTTCATGCCAGCAAGAAAAAGCTATAACATATGTAATAATAACTTAAAGTCAGAGCCCTTAATATGACCCATTAAAAAAAAATCTACTTTAAATGTATAACAATTAAAATTACGACCTTACGAATTTACAGCTTTCTAGTACTAAAACTCCGTGTATTAACCTCGGACAGACAAACTGATAGACAGACAGATATTTCGAAAAAAGACGTGTGGCACTCGGAGACTGCCGCGGTAAAGCTATTGCATAGCATTTTTTATCAACTTATGCAATTATAAAACTAAAAAGTATCACCGCTGTGCCGGTCGGAGTGGGGGGTGTTAGGTTATTTTCGTTACGGAATTTCTGGATTCGGTCTCCACGCTAAAGGCCCGCGATAGAAGCTATGCAATAGCTTAAAACTATAAGGGTTACTTGTCATGACTACAAAACCGAAATAAATGTTTTTCAGGTGTAGGTGTTTCTGGTTACTCCTTTGTTTCTGATTTCCACAGAACAAGTGCTATAAATAGTCTTACTTTGCGGTTATAACAATGTATGTGATGTTGTCCACATTATAAATGTTAAATTTAGAACGGGACTTCAGTACAGCTCAGATAAGTCATTATTAAAATCTAGACTGCATTCATCTTATCCATCCAAGTGATTTTCTATTACTAAACGAATCTTAGCCCTTAGCCTTTGAGGTGATTGCTCTTATCACTATAAATACACGGATTCAGCCGCTTCAGATCTCAGCGGCGGGCGTCACGCTACACTGCCTCCACTCATTGGAACGCCTACCCTACTCTACCACACGCTGTCAACACCATACCAACCTTATCATCTGGCAACACAGCTCTGATTCCCTTGACGCTTCTATATAAACCCGAGTGTACCAACTCGGTAAACACTTGCCAAGGAGTTTTAAGAGTTTTAGTAGTTTGTTTAAAGTTGATTATGCATTGTGAAGTGTTAGAAGGGCGTTCAACGGAAACGGTACCGAGCCGATGGTATCTCCGTCTTTAATTAGTCGGTTTAATTAAGAAATGCGAGTTATCCGAAGCGATAATTGGTTCATTAATTTGAACGGGCTTAGTGGAAATTGAAAAGTTGCTCTGGTATTTTCGGTGAGCTGTACCAAAAAAGTCAAAGACAGTTGTGCTGTCTAAGGATTTAAGGTAATAACCGATGACCAAAAGATTTGATTACATGATATAGAGAAACATTCACCAAATCGACGGCTCCACCTACCCGGTTAGGCCTACCTACAGATCGCCGTCCAGGGTCATTGGTTCTTCTTACTACCTACCTATATTTAAATCATCGCGTCTGAATTACCTTATTTTCTCATGAAGAAAGTCTTTGACTAGTACGTATTGCCAATAGTTTCGGTCACAGAACAGACATTTCTTTATCTGTTCTGTGGTTTGGGTAATATCGTCGCTTGCCTCTCTAACTGACGTAACTGACTCGAAGCATATTTTACAGGACAAGCTATTTGCAGTTGAAGGTTACCTATGATTGAGGGTAGCTCGGTCTCTATAATTTCTATTGATACAAAAATACATGAGACCCATATTATGGGTCTCATAAGAAGGCGTAAGATCGCACAGCGGGCAACAGAGAGAGCGATGCTTATTATTTCCCTAAGTGATAGAATCATAAATGAGGAAATGCGTAGGAGAACTAAGATAACTGACTTATCCGAAGAATTGCGGATCTTAAGTGGCGGGACTCATAGTTTAACCTGAATGAGTAAATACGGATTGTAAAAATTTAGTCAATACGATAATAGCAGTCTCTTCTCATCCTATTAGTGTCGTAAGGAGGGGTGATGAGAGCCCTGAAAACTGATCATAGTTGAAAACACGGAGAGCAGAAGAACCCATGGACGGTCTCCAGCTAGATGGAGCGATCAAGTGAAAAACTCATCCTCAACCATGGAGCAGACGAATCCGTGGACGGTCTCCAGCTAGATTGAGCGATCAAGTGAAAGGCTCATCCTCAACCGGTGGAGGCAGATAGTACAAACTAAATGTAGAACTTCCAAATCTATCGATGACCATGATCCTCAGTCATGAGGGAGCGACCACAGAGAGAGAGTGTTGTAAGAAGACGATCAGCAACATTTACTCTCTAATATTGGCAAACTGCGTGTGAGAATAAAGAGAAGAGACGCTTTGTAATTTTTCTGGCGGTAGGTTGGTACTCCTTTATAGGCTTTTTACCACACTCGTAAAAAGAAAAGGGGTGCATGGTGCTATTGTTTTAATACACTTATTGCAGTTATGGAAAAAAATAAGTAGTTTTATCAATGTCAACATTTAAAAGCGGTATTTATCTTATGAGTTGTCTTCACAAATATTATAAAGAGGAAAGATTTGTCTGTTCGTTTGTATTGAACAGGCTCCGAAACTAGGGGACTGATTTGAAAAGTGTTTTTACAATTAGAAGCCGACATTATCCCTGATGAACATAGGCTACTTTTTATCGCGGGACCCGGTAAGTGGCGCTGCTGTCGGTATGTCAGCTACTAAACGGCTTGACCGATTGGGTTGAAATTTTGTATGTGTATTTCCATGGTTTCACAGACACGAACGTATTAAGCCTACCTAATCTATCTATCTATGCTACCGCCAGGCACAGGTTTCCGATCGCGCGATATGTCGTGGAGTTTACGCGGGCAGAGCCGCGGGCGAAGAGCTAGTTTTTTATAAACATAAGCCCAGTGGGCGGGGTTGCATCCTAACTTCAACCCTTATGCGTAATCCCTAAACGACAGCAAAGTCCCGCTATTTTGTAAACCCTGTCCTTGCTCGCAGCCCTCTGACAACTGAGAAGCGGTGTCGGTATCAAAGGCGCCGCCCTTCACACGAGACGCGCACGATTCTGGTATCGCTCGAGAAAGGTCAATCGTCGCATACGCAAACGCGATTGTTAATCACATATTAATATGCGATGTGGTACGTATTGTAATGTAAAGGTAAATGTTGCAATGACTATAAATGTAACTCAAATTTATACAGCTGTGTAGCCCCGGTCTCAAAGTCTTGTCTAATTTCACAAAAGGCTGATCGCATGATATGAAATATCGCACAGCTCGATGCAAATCATATAGTAAAGGGGACAGGTTTTAATTGTGTGAGTGGAATTTGAGTTTATCTCTTCAAACCACGCGCTGCAGCCGGTATAATATCTGATTGCCATTGTGAAGCCAGTTTAAATAAAATTACATATGAAATGTATATACCCTGTACATTGATTGTAATTTAAAATTATTAATCTTATTTATTTGTGAATTTTTTTTTATTAAAACCATAAAATTAAAAGGTAGTGCGGTTTCTCCAAGTATATTGGGCACCTTTTCAAGATGACATATTAATAGTTTTTATTCATATGTATTAGATTTATTTTTATTTGTATTTTTAAGTCGTTAATATTGCAGTACCTATGTTATTATTATTTTTTGTTGAAATTAAATATATTTGTGTTTATTTTATTTAGGTGATAAATTAATATCGTTTCTACCGATTCCATGATTGTTAGTTGTCACAAAACCTTAATGCGTGACGAACTGACAGCGTCACATGCTACTGTGTCCCCGAAGTGTCACACATGCGGCTTATTAAAGAGGCGCCGCGGTATGTATGTGTACGTTACATGCGCGTACGCAGATGCATGTTTTTATTTATGCCGAAACATTGAAAGTATATGAGTAGCATCGATGACTCGATGTAGCCACACTTTAGAGGCTGAAAGTCGTGTCTTAATACATTTAAATATTGTGTGACCTATGCAAATAATAGAAGTTAATCATTTTTTTCTTTGAACTTTAAAAAGTTACTTGTTAACGGATGTAGTGGTGGATGACAAGTGATTTTTTCATAACCTTCAAAATTTTTATAGGCCTTCAGTATCGGATTTAGAGCCCATTTATGAAGTAAAAAATGTAGGTAAATTTTTCACTCGAATGTTTTTCGCAACATAGTTTTAAATTTTTACGATCCTGAGCCTGTTAATGTATGAAGGGTAAATCAAAAACTAATGAATAGTATCGTAATGATTGAATGAGATGCGCGTCGCGTATAATAAGTGTTGCTAGGAGGCCGTATCAAAAATCACCTGCCCCCCCCTCGGACGGCGACCCAAGGCGAGGTCCGAGCCTACAGAGGCGCCCTTGAGGTCGCTGTCCGATCCCCCTTCCCAGATCGGGCCCGCCAGAATGGAGCCCGACCGTGATCCGGCATGCCACGGCATCTCCGGTTCCGGCGGCGCCACCACTGGTGGGTTCGCCATTTAGTAGGGTGCCTTTAGCACCCCACACTGGCCCGATCACGCCCGCTAGTATGGGCCCCGATGCGGGTGAGCTTGAGCGCCTCCAGCGCTCGCCAAATTTTGCCCGGTTTAACTAAATAAGGTTTCAGGGTCCGTCAAAAAAAAATGGCGGACATTGTCTAAGTGCTTTATCTTGACATTTTTGTAATGGGCTATACCAAAAGAAAAAATACGTCATTTGTTTTTTGTCTCGTACATTGGAAGGTGGTTTCATCCGTTATTTGTAAAAATATTCCTTTCGGGTACTAACCTAAACATTACAGCGTAAAACCTTGAAAAAATTCGTTGACACTCCAAATTTCTGAGTAGCTGGCTCAATAACAGTTGCCCAGTACGGGGTAGGTTGTGGGTTCAAGACCCACCTCAAGCAGTTGAAAAGAAAGATGAAACAGAATGTAAATGTGGTAAAGCGCCGCGCCTGGCATGCGAGAAGATGCGGGTTCGAGTCCGGCCTGAGGTATAATTTTTGAAGTTTAAAAATTGCTTAAATATCATATAAAGTATATGAATAGCTGTTTCATCTTAACTGACGTGTCAAACATCTGCAAAGAAGTTTCTTTCGGGTGTTAAGGGTGCAAACTCCTAATATTTGATGAAACAACGCAGGTTTACAAAGGATATGCTCAAAAAATTGACGCCCGTGAGGTAATGTCTCGGTGGCTGAATTGGTAAAGCGCCGCGCCCGGCATGCGAGGAGATGCGGGTTCGAATCCCGCCTGAGACATAATTTTTCAAAGCTAAATATTGATTTTATAATTACAACTAAATTGCTTAAACATCATATAAAGTATTAGAGGTTAAAGCTTAAATCTGCAAATAACAACTATTTATACGATTTACTAGGGTGTCAGGATTGGTAAAGTAAAAACAAGCTAAGAATAATAATTACGGTCATTGAACCTCGCCGCTACGCTCTTGTGTCGTAGCATATCGTAGCTACGAAGGAGTCTCGTAGCTACGAGATACGCTACGCATGAATGCAATGATTTATAATAAGTATTCCTCATTTGCGCGTAGCAACTCGAACTGAAAATTATGTTGATGAAATTTTAATGGGTGAAGTTGTTATGCATTCATCAGCTGTTGTCGATTTTTTATGATGTCTTGTTATTTATGAAGTCCTCAATTTAACCGTTTTTGAGGTTTTTTTTCAGTTGATAGGGTTTATCACAAAATTGGTCACACTTGGTCTCAAATTTTCGAAAAAGTATAGGAAAATAAGGTTGACAGTATTCAAAAATTTTGAAAATTGAATTGATAAAAAAAAAGCAATGCCTAATTTTGAGTTAGTGACTACGAGTAGATTAACTGTCAACTATCAAACAGTTAACAAAACAACTATTTATTTAGAAATAAGTAACAACTTTAATGTTTAACAATTGTTAATGTTTAAATTATATTTTTGCACCTATCTCATACAAATTTGTACCTAATCATAAAAACCTAAATACAAGTAACATGAATACTAATTAACAATTTTATGTAACATACATATAATAAATACAGATCTGATAGTCGGTATGTATGATACTGCTTAGGCTTAAATAATGGCTCAAGACAAAAACTAGGTAAAGAAAGGTTCGAGTGAATAGTGAATTTGCAAACAATAGTACCGGTGTCGGTGTGCAATAAAAGACGGAGAGACGGACGGACGGAGGGTAGATCGATATATCTACTCCTAACAACCACCCACCCGCAGTAACATCAGTTCTTTCACGATCATGGCGCTTGCAACGGTGCCGAAATATCGGAAACTCATAAAAAACAAGGTACATGGTAGAAATCTCGAAATAACTAACCCTTAAAAAGTATTTGCCCTCTTGTGCCAAAAGCTGCGTCCGCGCCGCCGCACACCGCCGCACCGCTACGCTCCCGCGCTACGACTCTCGTTCACTCACACATGCTAAGTAATTAACCACGCACTCAACGATGCGACGTAAACGCTTTGCCACCAAGCTTCCAAATAAAGAGAAAAACAATACATAAATAAATGATCACGCAATCACATATATTTTTGCTTTGTAGGTGTAGTGGCTTAAGTACCGGTAAGATATCCACTTACGATACCCGGGTCGAGCATGATTGCTGTTGTAACTTGAATTCAATGATGAAGGCTTCTGCCCTGTAGTGAGATGATTGATTTGAACGTTACAGATAGAGTTAAATCAGATAAAAATGTTACTCAAGAAACTAGAAATAGCCGATTCGGCAAATTTTGTACCGCTTTACGTTCTAAATGTCAGTCTCATCAAATATATGAATTGCACAACCTTCATTTTCTTGAGTTTTCAATTTTGTCGTTTGTTTAGCGGATAAGCTAAGTTATTTCTATTATGTTTTTCATCGTTTCCGTATTGATAACCCCATATAGGACGTCATTAAAACTGCCAAACCTAACAACTAATAACAATTAATTACTGTTTCTTTTCAAAATATATTACAAATATTATTAAGTCTTAAACATTCTCGAATGGCGAGCAAAGTCATGTTTTAACTTAGTTTCATATCTATATATTATTAAAATCTGCGATGCCCAATGTACTGCTAACTGAGTAGACCGCGCCGCTACGCTCCCGTGCTACGAGGCGCATGCGCAGCCACCATGCCGAATGTGATTAGGAGCTTTTCACATCTTTCATTGTCACTTTAATCTTGGGAAAATATTTTAGACGGGCTTCTCACGGCTCTTCCTGTGTGAACTACACATACCCTTTTTCAAGGTCATATCTATCTTAGTATCAAATTTCATCCAAATTGGTTCAGTAGTTAAAACGTGAAAGCGTAACAAACAGACAGAGTTATTTAATTTAATTTTATTTAAACACAAAACAGTTTACAGTTGAGATGGTACAAATTTTATATATAATTTAAGATAAATATCCTAAACTGTAAGCCAAAACATGTGCTTGAGAAACTTACATAAGAATGAGTTACATCGTTTCGCAAATTCAACTCTTACTGTTACAATACTCGAGAGTTTGAGAGTTATTTTCTGTTCGATAAAATTAGTTATTTCTATTAGGTTTCACTTCGTTTCCGCATTGATGAAGCAGTAATAAAATGTCATTAAAACTTCAAACATAAAATTGAAAAGTAAGGCAAAATCACAATTTTAAGAATGTTCCTTCGATTGTAAGTTTTAATTTTCAAATGGCGAGCAAAGTCATGTTTTAACTTAGTTCCATAACTATTATTGAAATCTGTGATGCCCAATGTATTGCTAACTGAGTAGAGCGCTGTCGCCGCGCCGCGCCGCTACGCTCCCGCGCTACGCGGCGCATGCGCAGCCACCATGCCAAATGTAATTAGGAGCTTTTCACATCTTTCATTGTCGCTTTAATCTTAGGAAAATATTTTAGATTGTTCCGAGGTGATCATTGTAAGGAACTCTATTTGCAGAAAATACCTTGAATTTTTATTTCACTGTCTTAGTAGGTCTTGCATTCGCCTGGTAAGCAGATGATTGTGGATTCGAGTCCTACCTAAGGCTGTCGTAATTTTCATACTAGGATTGGTATTTTCAATGTACACCAGCAATTTCATAACTTATATTACAATCTTGAACTGTTTTTCTTCTCTTTTCTTATTTGCAACCCATAACAAAAAAACATGACACGTTTCAATTTCATCATCAGCTCACATAACTTAAATGATCGTAATTTATTATTAAAGTATCCGGAAAGAAATTCAGGCACTGTTGACGGGTTTTCTCCAAGTATGTTTTAACAAAAAAATTTGGAAATCGGAAAAAGATATTGGAAAAATTGTGATATCGAATTTGATTTTTTTAAGTTAATTCTCAATATCCGACCATGCTCTACAGTCGCCTGTAGTCAACTTATGCCACCAAACATCAACAATCACTCCGTCTCTTCTGGTTACAATCCCCTCATCTCTTATTATGTAGGTACTATTAGTTATTCTGTGTCTGTACCAAGGCAGAAGATTGCTATATTGACCCGGTATGCGAGAAGATGCAAGTTCGAGTCCCGCCTGAGACAATTTTTCAAGTATAAATACTTTGATATTATAATTGCAATTAAATTGCTTAAATATCATATAAAGATTGCTATTGCATGAAACCTTTCGGGTTTTCACAGTGCTGGCCTAAATTAAAAGAGCACTGTCTTCTTGTTCTATAGAACTAGGTGACTAAAGGAGTGTCACCAGAAGAAGACAAACCGCAGCGTCTTCTCTGCACTATTTTGGCCAAATTCGATCGCAAACCCCAGTTTGATAATGTCAATGATCAATCCTCAATATGGTACTGAATCCACAAGACCAACGCTCTGTTAGTCTAAGGGATTAAGAACCGAGCCAAGATGTCGGGGACCTGAGTTCGATTCCTGGGTCGGGAAGAGTTTCGTATTTTCAAACATTGCTCGGGTTTGTGATCGTCAACCCGTATTTGGCCAGCGTGTTTATGTGCTTGTACCCATCATTAACGCCCCGTTGGTTATAACGTAGCAGAATATCTGGGGTACCATTGAAGAGGAATACCCTCAGAAACCTAGGTTCTGCTACGCTACAAAAGAAAATTTGGAAAGAGGGAAGTTAATGGGAACCTACCTCCCTATAATTATTCCCTAAGAGCTAAATAAAATACAAGACAAGATATAAAGTAAATATATAGAGTTAAAGGTATGATAAAATATATACGTAACTTAAATTTACACGTGAAAGTCCAATTTATTAGAGGTTTGATGAATAGAGGTGGCCCGGCGGTCGACCACGCCAGGACCCAACTGCGCAGCGGAGGGGAGGTAGTCCGGCGATCTGCCTGATCAAGCCGAAGTGATGGAGATGGCCCGGCGGTCTACGTGACCGCCAGGATCCAACAGCACTAGGTGGAGAAGGCCCGGCGGTCTACGTGACCGTACCAGGGTCCAGGAGTAATCAATAAATAGGAGTGTCCAAGATAATTCTCCCAATAATAATATTTAGTTCACAACAATAGAATAAGAAGTAGTGATCCGAAAGCCGAATGTCAACTGACTGCTGATTGACGTGCTCGCCCGACATGGGCGAGGCACGATCGAACAATTTTGAATTTCAAAATAAGAATATAAAAATCAGTGAACCAAAAAGTTTCTAAACAGAAATAATTTAAAAGAATTAGAAAATACATCAAATTATAAAAAAATGAGAGTAAAACTAGTAAAAATTAAAATGGGATGAGAAGTTTATGAGAGATGAGGTATCTACATGCCACATGGTCTAGTGGTTTAAATAATCAAGATTTCGGGGTCCCAGGTTCGATGCCCGGGTCGGGTAATAAATAGTTTCCGAATTTTCGAACGTTGCTCGGGTTTGTGATCGCCAACTCGTAATTTATTGGCAAGCGTGGTGATTATGCCAGTTCCCATCATTGCAGTGGTAACTTGAATTCAATGATGGAGGCCTTTTCCCTGCAGTGGGATGATTATAGGCTGTTACTTACCCATCATTGCCCTGGTAACTTGGAATCGAATATGGAGGCCTTTACTCTGCAGAAGGATAATAATAATTATTATAAACTGTTACTTTACTTACTTTGACCTCATTTTGAAGAGGCCTTTATCCAGCGGTAGACTGGTGACGATGTTTACTTTATTTGATATTTTAGCAATTAAATTGCAATTATAATATCAGTATATCGGGTGTTAAGGGTGCAAACTCCTAACATTTGATGAAGCAACGCTGGCTTACAGCGTTAAGAATATGCTTGAAAAATTCGCGCTGAGTCGCAGGGTCTCGGTGGCTTAATGGTATAGCGCCTGCCCGGCATGCGAGGATATGCGGGTTCGAGTCCCGCCTGAGACATAATTTTTCAAGTTTATATACTGATATTGTAATTGCAATTTAATTGCTAAAATATCAAATAAAGTATATAAATAGCTGTTTCATTTTAACTGACTGTCAAAAATCTGCAAAGATGTTTCTTTCGGGTGTTAAGGGTGCAAACTCCTAACATTTGATGAAGAAACGCTGGCTTACAGCGTTAAGAATATGCTTGAAAAATTCGTGCTGAGTCGCAGTGTCTCGGTGGCTTAATGGTATAGCGCCCGCCCGGCATACGAGGAGATGCGGGTTCGAGTCCCGCCTGAGACATATTTTTTCAAGTTTATATACTGGTGACGATGTTCTTTTGTATTTCCTTACTTCAGTTTTACTTGTTTTGTATAACCTAGACCAAAGCAAAACTAAACAATACTACCGTAACATCTTAATCTTGATCGCAATGCATTTATTAATCAACATTATATTATGAACCACGTATATAACTCTCGATCTTTTCGTCTACATCAAACACAATCGCTTACGACATCCAGCGGTTCTCGGTAGAGTCTCAGAGATGAAAGCCGGTTCTACGAAGCCCCCGCGGCGATGCGCACCGCTTCGCGTCGCCACGCGTCGCCGCACCGCCGCATCGCGTAGCGTCGTGCGGCTATTTTTGTGATGCTATTTGTGTGAAACGATTATGAAGGCTGAAAAATTGAATTATTTAAATTTTTTCATTCAAAAATATGACTCCATATTGTATTTGTTCGAACGACTGCAATTTTCAGTCTGCGCAATTTGAACTTGTGGAAAATAATAATTATAATTTCCCGCGCTTTCCATACAGTGTTCTGCCGATCGTGTTGTTTGTTATTAGTGATTTCAGAAAAGTTTTGTAAAATACTATCTTCTTTAAATAGCTACTTAGCTTGTATTAATTTTTTTTCATAATATTTAGGTGTTAAAACACTCGATTCAACCAATTATTTAACAAAATCTCGTTTTTTTAACCCCTTTTTTATTGCCAGACGGATATACTACTATTATTGGTAAGGTATATTATAGAAAGTAAAATTTAATTAAAACTCAAACTAACTCACAACTAAAAAGGTAAGAATTATGGTATTATTGCGTTTCCACTGACGACGCTGAGCTGAGTGGATTTGCAGAGAAAAGGAAAGGACAATGAAGGACCAATCACAGTGCTTGGAATCGATAAAAAGATAAACGCAAGTTCATATTCAAACTCCTCTCCGCGAGACCTCGGTTGACACTTTGTGCGGATGGAAGGACCTTGATCGTTTCTACAATTGTTTCAAGACATTTACTAAATATTGGTAAAGATAGGGTTTATTGTTTCCCCAGTCCCACACGCAAATTTAATTTTTATTCTTTGTGTCGCACGTATAATTCTGACATTAAGTGTACCATTTAAAATGTTATGTATGTGTGATAAAGTGTAAAATTAATGAACAAATGTTGTGTAATGAGTATGAGATAATATTTGCTTTATATTTTGAATCACACAGGCAATAAGTTCTCAAATCAGGCAAGCGCCCCGCTCACCTAACCTCACGTAAGTATATGCAACTCGGTCTCGTCGTAAAGGCTCCTATATCTGCGCATGCGCTTTGAAGTCGCGCTTCATAAATCAGGCGGCGCGCGCGCACTAAACTCGCACTTCGCCGACTATTGTTGGAATCATTTTATATGTAGTTATTTACGATTGATAAACTTTTAGTTAAAACAATTTGTTGCGTTTTAGGATATCAGCTGTTTTAGGATATGGTTGTGCTCTTGGATCAAATAATTACACAATAGATACTAATGCTATTTGCTATTTTTTGACGTTTAAAGATGTCTCAAATCCCAGATTAAATTCTATCAAGTATTAATAAAGCTATAGGTCTTCACTGAAATTTGAAAAGGAAACGCCATCAACCCAAACAAAGAAGAAAGAACTTTAAAAAAATCATCTTTATTTAGGTAGTACATTCAGGAGTACCCATTAGTTACTTACAACCTTAATTTTACTCGTAATCTCGTAAGTGTATAGGTAGGTACCCAAAAACACTAGACATTTCGATCCACTAATAATTGTATAAAAGTTTCTCATGAAACCTCTCTATCTTACGATACAACGCGCTGGTGCGCAGTCATCTCGAGTTTGCCTGTAGTGTATGGAGTCCTTTTTATAGTGTTCACTCGCAAAGGATTGAGGGCATTCAACGGGCCTTTACCAGGCATCTTGCTTTTCTGTGTAAGGGTTTCTCCCATCGTCAACCTTACTGTCGGCGTCTTGAAAAGTTTAGGATGATTGCACTTCGAGATCGAAGATACATGATGGACATGTGCTTTCTTTATAAGATAATTAACGGACAGATACAATGTAGCAACTTGGTCTCGCGAGTTTCATTATCGGTACCATATAAATATCCCAGACATCGCAGAGCCAAAATATTCGCTACACCATTAGCTAGAACTAACCTTGGTCGCCAGTCACCCTTGTCACGGATTTGTAATGGATACAACGCACTGCATAATAAAATTCCAGGGTTGGATGTATTTGGTGACACCTTAGCTAATTATAAAAAAAACATTACAAGCTTCTTTCTCGGATCTCAGGGAATTTGACTGGTCATACCTATACTGTCAAATTTGCTAAATTTTGAAATAATACGCCTACTTTGTAATAGTATAGTTTATTGAATAGCATACCTGATCTTTTTTTTATGAGCGCTATGTACGCCGTTCTGTGATATGCATCAGAACAAACTCTATGTATCATAGATTTTGAGAATGTGTCAATGTGTATCATGTGGCTGTACTTATTAAATAAATAAATAAATAAAAAATATCTTAAATGAAACTACCGGTCCTGAAGTCTTGCCTTAGCCGAGGATGTGTAATTTTAATTGTCACTATGAATTACTGATTTCAACTTTTATGGTCATTATCACAAGAGTTAATTATTTTCATTCAGGGTTTACTATGTGTTACATGTAACTGTACCATGTTTTATAAAAGTTTCCGATGTTTGCAAGCGCCATGGTCTTGAAAGCAGTGTTCTTTGGGAACACTTGTTTTCGTGTTATAAACCACGCATCAATTAACTCTAGTTATTAAAACTATCAGAATGTTTATTTCTTTTGTACCTGTATGGTATTCTGTATATCTACCTACAATACATGAGTTAAGATTGCGTCCCTTTTCTTAACTGATTTCTGTAAAGTGCAAAAGACGCAAAAGAAAGAGAAAAGAGATTGTAAGTACTTACCAGTACCTTCAGTCGCCTTTTACGATACCCGCAGGACGGGTGTTATTTCCTTCAGCTCGGTATCAATAAGCACGGTATCGCTATCGGAAGTCTTAATACTTTCTGCCTCTAATCTGTCAAAATATAACTACAAATATTTGTTCATCTAGTTATTCTAGTTCAATTACTATTAAACAGCTGACGTCCACTCATCTCATAAATCAGTGATATTTGGGCGGGCAGCGTTCAGGCACAATCAAGCGATTAGCGGCGCAAGCGTCCGCATCGGAGCTCGGCGGCGCGCGCGCATCTCGAGACGCTGGTAAAGCTTGTAGCGATGGACCAGGGTTGTCTACCGTTTAAAGTAAGTAACGGCCTATAATTATCGTTTTCAATTTCTGGATTTTCTCTCCAATGGCCAGGATAATTTGCGGTCGTCTCGTAAACTACAACTCTCTTTCCCTTCTCATTCTTTACAATTTTATTCACAATCTTTCACTGTCCAGTCTGTCCGTCTGTGGAACTCTTTACCACAAACTGTAAGAGAATCAGAATCCATTTCTATTTTCAAGACTAGAGTCAAGGCACTTTTTTCGTCGCGCTGATGGTGTGCATCGTCAGGATTGCTGTATTTGATATATGTGTACCTGTGTAAATATGTAGGTATGTATTTATTTATGTATGTTTTATATGTATGGTCGTATGTATTTTTATTTTCAGTTTATTTATATTTAATAAGTTAGATACACACCTATTACTTTGCACCACGTCACCCCTACTCCACTGAGACGTAGTTTTCCTTTTCTACCCAAAGGTTGTCTGGTAGAGATTGCTTTTAGCAATAAGACCGTCTTATTGTGCATATGTGTCACATTGTAATTTATATTACCTTTGTTTTGTGCAACAAAAGAATTATCTATCCATCTATCTATCTTATCACACTGCAGGGCAAAAGCCTCTACCATTGAACTCAAGTTACCATAACAATGATGGGTACAGATATAACAACCACGATTGCTAAATGCGGGTTTGTGATCATAATGTATGTGCGAGTACCTTTAAATGGATAAGTTTATAAGAAAATTTGATCTTATGTAATGTATCAGTGCTGTTGGTGTTCCGAATAAAAAAAAAAAACCGTCCATCAGACAGGAGTGGTGGCATGTTGTGAAGCTTGCCACCTACACCTGAAGTGCTGGCCACGGCCACTCTGACAAGGGTGTTACCAACCAAGAAGAAGATCACAAATCCGTAAAATTATCCTAAATTCGAAACATTTTTTCGGATCGGACCTGGCCCTGAGATCTTGATCCGGTATTAGAACCAGTATAAGTAGACTAACGGGGAGTTAAAGCATTTTATCTTATGCGTCTACCGCTATGCATTGGCTTCTCGAAATAAATGTTAGAAGAAAAGGATTAAAATGCCAATTAGTTGAATTTAAAGATAAACTTCAAATTGAATTGTTTGCTTACAAGCATGGCGTCTTTTTTGCCAAGTGTGGCTATTATACAAATTCCTATGTACACAGGATTTATGTCTAGCCGGAGTGTTTTTTTAACTAATTAAATTAGATGAAATTTGGTTGTTTTTGACCCCGAAATCATCTGTATGAAAGTGCAGTGAAAGTTTGTCAATCATCATCATTACGCCTACAGCTGGACATACCTACCCTGTGTGTTTCAATATTTTATTAATTTAGCATAGAAACTGTCAAAAGGCGGTTGCAAAAATTAACGTGATCTCAAAAAGAGTGATATATAATTCACAAACAGGTAATATAGCAGCAGTGTGATAAATCAGATTCCTAAGCAGACGGAGTCATAACAAAGATACTATTTTCACAATAGATTGCTAAAATAAGTGGCAACCATGCGCGCGCGCAGGCATGGACACACCTTGTTGCGTGCTCATGTTGCGTACCTGCGCGCGTCGTCGCCGCGCTAACTGCTGCTAATAACTGGTCGCAACCTTGTGGCGATATGAGAGATCAAAAATGTTTGAATACATCAATAAAATCAGATAGAAAGAAAATAATATTTATTTGACACAAATTACAGAAAACACATAGTGTCAAATAGGTTTCCAACATATCACGACGCTGGTTTTCAGAGGGCACCTAGACGCTGGGACGCGATACAAGGACGTAAGACCCATCAGGCAACACCGAATCCCTATAGGCGGCTTAGAACCCTGTTAAAGACCCCAAACTCTAACCGTTGAGACCCGGCAATGCTCGATGAGTCAACATACTACTACTTACATATTTCTTCGCGCATCTTCCTTTGAGATTGACGGCCGGCGGACGCGGTGAGCGGAAGTGACAGTGAGTGAGTGCGTGTGCGGAGAGAGTGCAACTATCATTTTTACTCTCTGGGAGGCTAGTGCCGTGATCGGACTACCAAGACACGAAATTATCGACGAATGATAGTTGTATTCTCTCTGGTATCGCGCTTATAGTCGGTGCCGTGTGGTTTGTTCTTTCTGTCTTTTTGTTTTTTATTATTATTTTGTATGTTTGGTATTATTACTTTGTTATTAATTTTTAAACTATTTTGTGTATTTTAATATCTATTTCTTTGTATTATCATTTTCATTCTTGTGTTGTTGTTTTCTTTTTCTTTTCTTTTTTTTGTTTTGTTTACTGTTTATTTTTAATTTAGGTAAGGCATGCATGCATGTAACATGCTGCGACAAATGCTGAGCGGAAGACCTTTTTGGCGTCTTTGGTTTTAAATTGTGATTTTGTTTGTTGTTTTTATTTTATTTTTTATTAATGCTATGTATGCTATATCATTGTTAATTGATGCTAAATTAATTAATTTTCTTTCTTTCTTTCTTTTTCTTTACATACATATTTGTATGTAGGTACATACTATTTCCATACAACATGTTGCAACTTCCATACAATAAGTTGTATGACAGTTAATAACCATTACAATCAAATCAGTTATATTTCTGCAATTAGGCGCTTTTACATGTCCCAATATTCTATTCTACCTCGGCTTCAGGACTAGTGTGGGCTAATCCCGAGAAGCAGCGCTAAAAACAACAGTAAACCTCTTAATATTAAATATATCCCTAAAGAAACGAACCATCTTTTTACTTCAGATAGTGTCAGGATAAGAGGAATTAGTAAAGTAGTAGTATTTATACAGGATGAAATTTTAACCACTTTCCAAAATTTTTATATGTGTTCAGTATCGAATTTAGAGCTTATTTATGAAGTAAAAAATTTTAATCAAGTTGTCACCCGAAAATATTTTTCGCGATTTAGATTTCCATTTTTTAGGTCCTAGACCTGTTCAGGTATAAAGGGAAATTGAAAAACTAATGAATAGTATTGTAATGAACGAATAAGATGCACATCGCGTAAAAAAAGTATTACTAGGGTGCCCTATCAAAAATTTTAGATTTTTGGCGGACATTTTCTAAGTGCTTTATCTTGACATTTTTGTACTGAGCTATACCAAAAGAAAAAATACGTCATTTGTTTTTTGCCTCGTAGATTGCTATATTAAAATTTGGAAAGTGGTTAAAATTTCTTCCTTCTTGTACCAAGACCTTGCTTGTGCAATCTCTGATCCTGCCTATTATCGACTATGGGGACGTATGCTGCTCCAACATCTCACAAGATCTTCTCAACAAGTTAGATCGCCTCCTTAATAGCTGTATACGCTTCATTTTCGGCCTTCGCAAATTTGACCATGTCTCCAAGTTCCGCTCCCAGCTTCACTGGCTCCCTATTAGGCTCCGCAGGAATGTTCGAACTCTCTGCGTCCTTTACTCAATTCTCTATGATCCCAAATCACCATCTTATCTTAAAGAAAAATTTGCTTTCCTTCATACTACGCATGATAAAAATCTCCGTTCTGCTGATACGCTTCAGTTATTTACTCCTCGTCATACTTCTGGTTTTATGTCTGACTCTTTTGTTCTGACAGCTGTACGACTTTGGAATGAACTGCCTTCCAAAATTAGAAAATCTTCTTCAAAACTTTCGTTTAAGAAGGCTTTGCAAAGTCACTACAAGGACTAATTTCTTCTTCTTTTTTTTTCTCATACGTTTCTCACTGATACGAATTCTGTGTGCAATCATATTACGTATATGTATTTATGTATGTTTATATATTTATTATATATGTGTAAGTTTATTATAATTTACTTTCATGATTGTTATATTTTTTTTTCTCTTTGTCTCTTTTTGCACCGCCTGTATTATTTCTGTTTGGCCCAATGGTTGACTGGGAGAGAATGCTTTTAGCATTAAGTCCGCCTATTGTACTATATCTTATTATTGTGCAATAAAGTGTAAATAAAAATAAAAAAAATTTCACCCTGTATATTGGAACTTTGTACTTTTGTTAAATGTAATCCGCACTTGTTTACAAAAGTAGCGGATAATATAAGAATGAGGTCAATTCATATAAGAACCCAGTACAAACAAAAGTTGGTAACTGGAGGACATAAAACATCTATGGTGAACAAGAGTGTAAAATATGGAATGGCTCCCATTATTTTTAATAAATTGCCAGATGATTTTAAAAAATTAGATTTAGTGACGTTTAAAAATAAATTAAAACAGCTATTGATAGAAAAATGTTATTATTCCGTTAAAGACTATTTAAATGATATTTTGACATGAGTAATCTAATTTTTTATATTTAATTCCACTAATTTTTGTTATTTATTATTGTTAACTGAATGTATACTATTTGAAATTGACTTATTATTGTATTGTATTTTAAATGAACTATTGTATGTCTGATAAGACCGGTCACAGTGAGACGTCATTTTTATTAAGATATTTTTGTACCTGTGTTCCACAATAAATGAATTTGGTTTGATTTGATTAGCTTTGATTTGTAAAAAAAATTGATAAATCACATCCTTGCCTTTTTATTTAATCCAATATCTACCCTAACTTAAAGTAGCATCCATCAATCATTCTAGCACGTTAAGCCGTTTTTCCTGGCTACATTCTTAAGATAAAAGTCGTAGAAACTAGTCACGTCAGCAGAGGTCTCTCTTCTCGGCTTGCAAAACTCTGACACCAGATCAGCTTTAAGGCGTAATGACACGTTAAGAAGGAAAAACTAAAACCCAACAACGACAAAATGCCGACCAATGTTCTGTGATAACGACCCTGAAATGTATGAAACAGGGTTTTCAGAGCTTTGAATTGAACACACTTACTGAAGAAGCGTGAAAATTTACATATTACCTACTATACCTTGGTTTTGTGTTGATAATCAATAATTCAATAATGGCATACGATACGATACTACAGTAGCTATACAATAATCATTGTGTGGAAACACATATTCAAGATTGAAAACCCACACGTTACAGAAGTAACTGACAAAACACTTTTAGTCTGAGGCAGGGCCTACCACTTTCGGATTATTATTAGATTCAAAACCTACCTTTTTTCATTTTAGTTTTCCACCAGTCTAGCAATCATGTGTCCCTTTTTGTTTCATTGTGTTTGCTCTAATGCCTTTATTACTTAGATAAGAAGTTTATGTAATTATTTCATTATTTATGTGATATTGGAAGTTAAATAACAATATTAGTTGATATTATTGTGGAATTCATCGACGCATTCTCCTTTTAATTCTATTACTATTTAGACGGTCTTATAGCTTTTAGTTTTAAGACCGTCTAAATTGTAAGTAGAGTTCAAAATGTATTGGCTATGTATCGTTTATTTCATATTGATATGTTGATGATTATAATCATTTTAGTTATTTTCATTGCCTTAGCGCCTTATAGATATGTTCCGACAGAAAACAATCATAACGAAGACTACCATTACGAATGTTATTCAAACAAACTTAACTATAAATTAAATTAACTGAATCTGTAAATCACGAACGTTATAAACTTTATGGCGCATAGACATTATTTTGACTTTCTATTTCTGCACAAGATTCATATCAATTCGTCAAGCTAGAGCTGAATTAAAAAATAACGTTCGTTCCGGCATCGCGAGCCGTCATAAAGCCGTTAGTTCCGCGCGCTTTCCTTCGCCATATTATTTTTAATTTTCGTCGTCGTCCTGAGACATTTACAAACCCGGCGTGACTGTCGGAGTTATTTCAAATGGGACTTGCAATTAATCAGTATAACTGTTTTATTAGCGGATCGCACGGACCCGTTCCGGCAAATACGTCGTGCGGCTGACAGGGAAACAAACAAAACAAAATGGCGCCGCGCGTTTTGCCGCGAAACGATTGCAAATGGTGGTGGCGTGGCCCGCGCTTTGATCGAGCACACTCCCAGTGATTCATGGCTGTAAGTGTTGTTTTCTTTCAGTGTTTTAGTTGTAATGATACGAACGTATTGTGTGTACCGAAATTTAAGTTAAGTAATCGGTAAACTACCCGGCTGAAAAGAGGACTAATTACATAATTCAGGTAAATTATCGACTGTCACATCCAGCAACTGAACGTGAACGCAGCATCGGCATTTTTCTTTGCAACGCAATTATAATTCAAAACATGTAAAGGTATCATGATTAGGTCTCTACTACTATTACTATTATACTATTTGTCCAACTAAATAATATTTTTAAAAACATAGTAAGGGACACAGCTACGCACATGGAGCTAATTTAAGTCCGAAACATTGTTTGCTTACTAATTAATTGCGGGTAGGTCGTTACAAAAGGTTCGGTATCAAACAACCGCATCGCAAACGGTCTATCCGTCGCGCGAGCATTAATTACGACGCGCCGTGACGCGGCGGCAAAAATGTTACACAAACATTGTGGGGTGACAATTGCGTACGTACAGTTATCGACACAAGGCAACCACGAGACTGCAATGCATAAATGGTTCTTTTCTATTACTGAAATAAAAGACATGTTTACGGATTTTAATTCGCGTTTGTTTTTCGTTTTTTAACCCGACGTTTCGAAAACTTTACAGCGTTCAAGGTCACGGGCAGACTGGATACAGTATAGTATTTTTTTATTAGTTAATTTAATTTTAGAAGCTTCTTCTTCTAATGAGTCTACCGAGTCTAGGAGGGGCATGTGTCCAGCAGTGGACCTATTTAAAATCTATTGGTAAAGGACTGCGTTAATCCTTTTAAAAAATATATGTCGATAGCAGCAATAATAAAGTGTTACCATAACTATAGTTAGGCAGAGAAAGCTACTCGGGTAGTAAACTAAAAAATTGCTAAACTTACACTAGGATCGCAAGACCCAGGCATTGCTAGGAGCTTCTACCTTTTTTGGGGTGATGAACCCGCGTCACAATTGCTTAGGTGTACCTATAAGTAAAGAAATTGATTGTTTAAAAAAATCGCTTTGTAGATTGTCCTAACTTTGTCCTGTATCAATAATTAAGTATTGTGTTAACGTCTAAAACAGGCAAACAAAGATGGAAAAGAGATAATCTACCCATCTCGAGGTATAAATATAGCGATACCAATTGTCTCCGTGCCTGTCTCTGAAACTCTGAAGCGACCATTTTTCATAGCACGCGTGAACGCTTGGCGGCCTCCGAACGGATTTAGTGCGCGCGCGCAGCATTTTAGCTAATTACTTTTTTCTCCCGACAAAGGATCCACGGATCGCTGGTGTCTCCAACAAACATGTCTGCTTGTTATGATGCACCAGTGTCGGGTGACGGGAATTTTGGAAACCAGAACTATTTCCTTTTGAAAGCTAGTAAAAAATGGATCACTGTGTTCTTTTTCGTAAACATTTTCAGGGGTTTCTTTTTTACGGTTAAAAAACTATAATTATAAAAGGTAATTTTGCTTAAAGGTACACTAAGACAGCCCACATTTGTCCCGAAGCAGTGGTAGGTTAAATATTGGGACGTGTAAAAGCGCCTCCAGGGGCCTATTTGCAGAAATAAAACTGATTTTAACTGATTTTAAGAGCTGTCGCCACAAAACATTTGTATAAAAACAAGACAACTCCAACTAAAATATGATCAAAAACAGCGTTACTATAGACTTAACTTTAAGAAAGAAAGAAACAAAGAAAACATATTTAACTTTGTCATTTTAACTAACGAACGAAATTACTTGTATGTTAATTATAGATATTACTATATTCCTGATCGCATATGAATAGGTAGTAGGTGAGTATTTTAATGTTTTCGTAACTACGATAGAACCAGACAAGACCCATAAGGATCCGTTTCATGATGAACTGGGTATCACATAAGAACGCTATCGGTGACATCACGAAGCTAATACAAATTTGTATTAGGTTTGTATTAGCTTCGTGGTAAGAGACATAGAGTTAAGATTTGCTGAAGGCGTTAAAGACTCAAGACGTAAGTACATCCTCATAATAAATAAGTACCTGCCTGCCTACCTAGTTTATTTATTTATTTAAGTTAAACATACAAATAACTGTCTTTTGATTAAATTACTGATAAAAATCTAAATACAATAAAATAAATCGAACGAATGTTGATAAGTATACCTATTTGAATCTGAACAAATATTAGTACCTATCTGGGTTTTTGACCTTAATATTTGATTAAAATAACTGTAAAGAATCTGTGTAGGTACCTACTTGAAACACCACAAATTAGGTGTACTTTCCTACTGACATATTATGATAGGTTTATATAATCCGAGCATAAGTTTAAAATACTTAGCTTTCATGACTGATTTAAAATCAAACATCAACCTATTACGTTTAATTTAAAACACTTTCGTAAGTCAAATTGTCTCATTAATCTTCGTCAGTTCGAGATACTATCACCGATGTCGTAGTGTGCTGATAGTGACATAAATATCATCGTTTTGACATAGACAGCGAGTGGGTGGTAACGGTTGAGCTTGCGTGAAATTGAAATACCTGATGAAAATGACGTCTGGTTGGCTGGTAACGGAGACAGCAAAAGTCTAATTTATTATGAATACATACATACATACATATTATCACGCCTCCTTCCCAACGGAGTAGGCAGAGACCAAGGCCTTCAACTTACTACGATCCTGGCATATCTACATCTTTCGCTTCTTCCACATTCATCAATCTTTTCATGCATGCTCGTCGGTTTAGAGTACTCTTGACCTGACCTTTCTTCAGAACATCCCCGATTTGATCGTGATAAGTTCGTCTAGGCCTTCCTCTTCCAACGTTCCCTTTCACACTCGTCTTGTAGATCTGTCTAGTCATTCTTCTCTCATTCATCCTCTCTACATGCCCAAACCATCTAAGCATCCCTTTCTCAATCCAAATAAGTAAATGTGGATAACATTACATAGGTATATAACTAAGGTATAAGTTAAACATGTAACACATTTGTTTGTAATCCGTAAAATGAAAAAATATAAAACATTAGCTGTAAACGTTGTGCAATGGCCAATAAAGTACCTAGGTACTTAGATTATTTTGAAATTATTTGTGTTTGGCTTGTGTTTGGCAAGAACTGGCACACGAGGTGGCTAGAAATGGGGTTAATCTGACCAGAAATGGCACAAAATCTTTTTTTTAATTTTTTCTTAAATAATTGTCGATATAATTTTTTTACAAAAAAAATATTTTCGTTTCTTAAATTTAATACTTATATTTTTAATAACTTTATACAATAATAATACAGGCGACAACTTGAAAACCGGTGTGTACGCCACTCCGCCACGGAGGTCGTATTAGACTCGAACCTTTCTACTATATGTGCTATTACAAAGATAGCATATTATTGTTAATGTTATTAGACACCACTTCCATTAAGCTTATTTCAAGCTAGTAAGTTAAACTTTATAGGAGTTTAGATAAGCCTAAAATATCGTGCAACTTCACGAAGCATGCAATCAGCAATATTATATACGAATGATATTTAATTGTTTTAGTCGTTTATTACTTAAGTAATATTGGATTATAAAACCTCCATCATGATATTTGTAGCCCCCAGTTTGACCTATTAGTACCTACCTACCTACTCTTGCTTTATGGAATCGGAAACAGCAAATTTATCACCACGACCCATACTCGTAACATCAATGCCCAGACCTGAGACAATCATGTACACCTTAAAGACAATGTAGAAAAATACTTACTTTCTCAACAATGACATGTTGTACCATTCCACCACAGAGATCTATAAGATTTATTACCTAGCGACATCTATGATATGGAGTGAAAAGTTCAGCACGATTTTAAAGTATCGGTATACATCTAGCGGCGAGTAGAAAATACTAAACATTGTAACTTTGTAATACATTTAGCAATATATATTAAATAACTAGAATAACTTACTGAAATCAAATTCTTTCATATTAAATTTTGCTGAATTAGGTCTTACGGTAATTTGTATGTAATACACACTTTATTTTTCGCAATTCAATGGTTTGAATAACGTGGAAAAATAAAACGCCTTTGATGTACAAGCGTTCTGAATCTGTGATCAATAAAAAAAAAACAAATCAAAGCAAAGTGTAGTAATTTCTGAGGATCTGTGAGTGATCACTTGTAAATTCTATAATTCTAGTACAATGGGGACAGAAGTAGCTATATCATTTAATTCTTTACGTGATCAACTAGAAAATGAAAAGAGTAGTTTGTTTAAAATTGACGAAAACATCAAGAAAATTCAAGTTTCAGGGCGGAGTTTTTCTAACGATAGGTTAGCGTAGCGATCACCTTGACAAAATGTAATTTGAGAGTGTTTTATTTTGTTCTAATGTGTTTAATGAACTTTAGCAGATTCAATAATACGTCGGGAGACTACTACAAAACAGGATTTCGGGCAGGCGGACGGAATTCATTCCAGGATGCCGGCAACAATTACAAGAATGAAGACCAATTTGGGAAACGAAAACATGAGACTAAAACAGTTTTCAGCAGGTCCGTAATTATAGAAATAAATAAAAAACGATATAGAGGCATTTGGTTATGCATGCATTTAATTTTAATAACAAAAACAAAACCATAACTGCTTGTAATCCGTGATCCGTGTTAATTATTGTAAATACAAGCTGCATGTTAAAAGTATCTCATCATGCAATGTGACAGATTGTTTTTTAGGTATTAAATTCACATAAGATTCTTGACTTTAGTTTACTATTGTCTTTACTTCTTAAGTTTAGACTATTGTCAATCCAATGATTATCTTCTTTGTATATCGTCATCATTATGAACACCAGCCTAATTCAGTCCACTACTGGAGACAGACCTCTCCATAAGAAGGATTATTTGGCCATAATCACCACATTTGCCAAGTGGGTTGGTGTTTGCAGTTTTGCCAATGGTGGAGGGAAATGCTGCTGCTCATTTTCTTCCTGTGGGTACAGGAAGAGAAAAGGTGTGCTTTTTTTAGCGTGCTGGCACAACAATAGGCTTGAATTATTTTCTCATTGGGCAAGTTATAGTTTCAGTTTCATCCATTGATATTTAACAGTAGTTTCATGATTTTAGAGCCCTTTGCCCATCCTTATCACATCATAATCCTTATCTTAGCCCTAAAAACCCAATGCTGGGTATATCCCTCCCCTAAGAAACTCAATGACCATCAGTCCTGCATCGCCTGCATCTAGCGGTTTCCTGTGACCTTCAATCAGATTCACCTGAAATCACCATCTTGAGTGAGATCATTCCATTCCAGAACCTGTGCTGTGTCCAGCCACTTTGCACAGCAACTTTGAGTGATAACAGTTATCCTATGGATTCCTTCATTTCAGATTCAATTACATAACACAACATCTTACATGAGTGTAATGTCATGTGATTGACAAAAATTTTAAGGACTGTTCAAATAAAGTTTCAGTAGGTATCTATACTAATATTATAAAGCTGAAGAGTTTGGTTGTTTGTTTGAACGCGCTAATCTCAGGAAGTACTGGTTCGATTTGAAAAAATCTTTTTGTGTTCGATAGTCCATTTATCGAGGAAGGCTTTAGGCTATATAACATCACGCTGCGACCAAATCGAGCGAAGCATGGGTGAAAAATGTTGCAAAAATAGTCACGATCATAATAATAGAAATTGACGCAGACGAAGTCGCGGGCAACAGCTAGTTTTACTATACATGAGACATCACAAAGCTGGTGAATTTTAATTCATTATTACTATCACCAGTCTGTTACCAGTCCACTGCTGGGCACAGGCCTTCCTAAAAAGATTTAGCGATAATTGCCACGCTTGCCAAGGTTGGTGATTGTAGTTTGACCAATGTTAAAGGAAAGATGCTGCTGCCCGTCTCCTTTTAACAGTTCTCCTTTAGTCACCATGTACGACACCCACAGGAAGAGAAAAGGTGATGCTATTCTTTGAATAAACCAATACCACACGACATTTTAATTTTGGTTTCAGGTTATCAGCAAGAGTCCAAGATAGTGATGGCGAAGATGATGGGCCAGGCATCAAGAGGGCTAGAGTGCCCTCTGCCGTGTGCCGTGAGTTGCCAACTCGGGCAGCAGTACTTAGAGCACAAGGTGACGATGAACAGGCACGGAAACGTAACAGACGCATCTTTGGATCACTGCTTGGCACCCTACAGAAGTTCAAACAGGAAGAAATTGTGTTACAAACTAAGGTACGATGATGTTCCCCTCAATCATTTAAAGCGTAGACATTAGTCTATGCTTTAAATAGCTATCTGATAGCTATTAAGCTATCCTAATAAACCTATCCTATCCTATCCTTCCTGTATACTAATAATATATGAGAGACTTTGTGAGTATGGATGTCTGGATGTTTGTTGCTTTCATGCTAAAGACGACTGAACGGATCTGAATGAAATTTGGCACAGTGTCAGTTTATTGGCTGGAAAACATATAGGCTACTTTTTATCCCGGAAAAAGTTGCGGTTCCCGTGGGATAAATTTAATACATAGTTTTAAATACAATATTCGAAGCGTTCGAACCAGCGGGCAACAGCTTGTAAAAAATAAAAATGAAAAAGGATGAATTAAGTGGATATTTTTAATAATTATATTATTTACTAGCTTTTTGCCCGCGGCTCTGTCAGAACTACACTTTATATCGTGCCTATATTCCCAGTCGCCTCCGCGGCGATTGCCACCGGAGGCAAATGGGAATAAAAATTCCCAGTCGCCACCGGCGTTGACTGGGAAGTCATTGCCCCCACTACAGTTTCGCTGTACATTGCTTTCTCCATTGTAGAGAATAAAAGGATGAGGCAACTTATTCTAAATCTGCCTCTAAATAGACAATATCATTCAAGCATTAACAATAATAAAATAATTTTCTTAAAGTTTTGGGCTAAAGATAATAATCTTTATTTGATTAACTTTAAACACGAAAAACTTTAAATTATTTATTTGAAAACATTAACAAGTTTTATGAGGTTAGGAGAAGGAATTTTTATTCCCATTTGCCACCGGTGGCAATCCCCGCCGGGGCGACTGGGAATATAGGATATCGTGCGGGCGGAAAATAAAATAGCCTATATCCTTTCTTAAGATTAAACCACCTAACACATGTACTTTTCATCAAAATCGGTCAGTTGTTAAGAAGCGAAAGCATATCAGACAGACAGACAGTGTTGCTTTCACTTTTATTACATTAGTAAGGATTATCTCAACTATAAATTTTCACACAATCTTTCATTGTAGGAAGATAAGAAAGCCCAGGTAGAGAGAAAAATTGAAGAACAAGCCCGACAAGAGAAAGAGAGGGAACAGAAGGAACGGAAAACTTTATACGCTGAGCGGGAACACAAGAAAGCTAAGATCAAGGCCTTAGAAGCCAAAATGGCCCGAGTCCAGGAGTTCGAGAAATGGGAAGAGTCACAGAAGAACATTGCTAACTTTATTTTAACCAAAGCTAAACCGCATGTGTATTGGATACCGAAGAAAATGTCTGAAAAAGCTGCAGAAAAATTGAATTCCAGCAGAAAGTTCCATGAAAGTAAGTTTTGTTTTCTCAAGAGGTTGATAAGTTGGTAATAATTTTATTAATGATTATTTTTTATATACCACATTTTTTTGACTTGAAAATCAAAACAATCAAATTGATTTACAGCTAAATATGGTCCGTTGTACCGCAGTAAGTACATGACAAATGAATGTAGACTAACAATATATGACCTACTAGTTGACCCGGTGTACTTCATATCACCTATCCTAACATCATTAAAACTGACTAATGGGCTCAAAAATTTAATGTAGAGCATTTTATATGAGAATATGAAATTAACGTTTTTACTATCTTCCTCACAATTTTTCCATGATTTCTCACCTTTTAAATCTTCCCTGGACTACAACAAACATTTCAAAACCAAAATCAGCTTAATCGGCCCAGCCGTTCTCGAGTTTTAGCGAGACTAACGAACAGCAATAGATTTTTATATATATAGATTATTTTTAATTGTAATTCTTTAATCATTTTACTTAATCACATCACATCTGATGTTTTCAAGTAAATACCTAATTATGTCGACCAATTCAATCTTACTACATACTCTTTAAAGTTTTCGTCTTACTTTTTATTGTGTTAATAATTTCATCTAGCTAAAAAACTGTGTCGTGTATTGCCTGACATTAAAATGTCTCGCCTCTCACGACACCCAGTGACCCATTCCTATTATGGGTGTCGTGAGAGGCGACTAAGACCCGATTTCACCAATTCTTAAACAGCCGGTAAACATAGATTGACGATTAATTTGACACAATTCCCATACAAAATATGTCAAATAATATTTTAAACGCTGTTTAAAACTTAAACGTCTGTTGGTGAACTGTACCCTAAAGAAGTTGCGAGGAGAAAACGGGCAGCATCGTCTTCTATCTATCTATAATCTATAAACCTTTATTGCCGATAAAGTAAACACATTTAGCATTCATGTACGTGTCTTTATGACACAAAGGTCTCGGAGGAAGGAGTTGGACTCCTTCCACTTCTTTCTACATAAGGCAATTCTTTGTCATAATGGACCTGCAGTTCTCCTGATTTAATCAGACCAGCGTTTTCTTTGTCTTCCTCTTTTACGTTTTGTATAACATCTAGGAGTCCATTGGGTTATCTTTTTTGCCCATTTGTTTCCACTTTCCCTGAACATGTTGCCCCACCCACCTCTATTTCAGTCTTCAGGCAGCATCGTCTTCTTTCTACCATTACTCAAACTGAGATGACTACGATTATGGAAATATCCTCCATTTGGAGATCCTCTCTCCTGCGTCCCAGAAGTGGACTAAAATGGGCTGATAATGATTTAGTCTTACTGATCTTCTAAGTTTTCCTCTTACTGTCTATCATTATAATAATTTTAACTTGTAGCTAAAAATATATTTTAAATTGTATTTATATTTCAGCAATGTCTGGTTTAAAAAAAAATGATAATTTTAATATACTTTTTTATACTTTATATTCTAACCTTACGTCCTGTAAAGCCGGGTATCCGTGTTCCAATCGGTGGCGGTTTTTGGGCGAACACAAAGGGGAGCTCTTGCAAGGGGACTGGAACATGCGTATTTTTATGAAGATGCGCATACCTTCTCCATCAGAGCGGTTACAGATGCACTGAGCAGTTAGTTCACGAACATGGTGGATACCCGGTTTAACATGTGTTCGACTGCGACTTCGTACACGTAGAGAAACTATCCAACGGGAACAATACTTTTTCCCGGGATAAAAGGTATATGCTATTCCTGCCTATAGTCTATGTGCGTGTCAAATTTCAGCTGCGACTTCGTACACGTAGAGAAACTATCCCACGGGAACAATACTTTTTCCCGGGATTAAAAGTATATGCTATTCCTGCCTAGTCTATGTGCGAGTCAAATTTCAGCCAGATCTATTTATTGTTTAATAACAATTATCCATCCAATGGGACACATTTATAATTTTAGTAAGATCTTTTACCCAAATCTTCCAGGATGCATGACACAGAAACGACAAGAGCTCCAAGAGGAACTTCTCCGGATAGAGCAACGCTGCCTTCGACCCAGAGGGCCCGGGGCCAAAGAGAATGATCCAGAGCTGACAGAAAAGGATGTAGAAATGCCAATACAGAAAGACTCTACACTGGAACACGACGAAGAGATGAAAGATGACGAGAAGGGACACAAAAGAAATAAGTTCGCTATGGACGCAGACGACAATGAGAAGGAGGACAGTGACGGCGACGACAGACCTGACGCGCCGAGTGATGAACCAGTGCCTAAAAGTGAAAAAGGTATTTCATTTTCACAAAGCATTCAAAAAGTTACTTTAAGAAATTAATTTATGCATTTTCGTCTACCTTTATCTATTTTATTTTAATAGTAACTGATTCATGCATGAAATTTGATATTATCTTAAGGGAACCTTAATTTTTTGGGATGAAAAAGTAGCCTGTATGTTCTTCTAGCCTGTAAAATTTAATCTAGACCTGTTCCACCATAACATGATCGAGTATTGAATATCCATTTGTGTCTAAACTGTATCATTTATAAAATTTGTAAGATTAGTGACAAATATCTTATTAAAAAATGTTTCAACATACATACCCTACACTACTCAATATTTAATTCAAACATTCATAGTAACAAGTTTTCTTTTTTTTCTTTAACAACTTGTAATATATGTAATTTCTAGTTTCAGAATCAAATGAAAGTAAACAGGACATAAGTGAAGACCAAAACATGAATGTGGATGATAGTATTCCCGTAGAAGCAGATGCTAAAGAGAATAATGTAATTAACGGAGACCAAACTGAGACGAGCGAACCCAATGAAGAGCCAACTCCAGCTGAAGACAAACCTGAAGATATCTCTGAACATTCCTAGTAACACAAACTTCTGTCCATAGATCGTAGCCTGTATATTACCTAAGTGTACTGTAATAAAATTTAATTGAGGTCAATAAAACAAATGTTGTTGTTACAAAACATTATAATATATAAGTTCAATAATTTAGATCATGATAAAAATCACAGTTTGTAATTTGCAATTAGAGGTTATGTTTTACAAGCGTTAAAGTAAAGTCATGGAATGAAATACAGACTTTTTCATTTACAAGTATTGTGTTACAGTGAAAGCTTTAGAGGAAATGAAAATTGGTAACAAAATAAAGAAATATTAGATTTTTAATCTATATGAATTTAACTATTTATATTTTGTTACAACTCTTTGATTTCGATTTCGTCTCCCTTCATACTTTTTATATTTTGCGCTTTTGTTGACTGTTCTAATCACAAAGACATTTGTGTCGACGAATTTATTCAAGGCAGTGTTGTAAGCCAGCATTTCATAAATGTTTTAGGTTATGAACCTCCAACATCCGAAAGAAATATATTTGTTAAACTGTTTTGAACAACTAAATTGTTAGTGAAAATGTAAATACAATTACTTGAATAAAAATTTACACTACAAACAGTTTAAAAAATACGTACTTTTTGTTATACAAAGTACATTTAATAAGCAGCTAGCTTTTTGTTTTTCCTTACAAAACCATTTGTAAGTATAATTAAATGCCAGCTAACATCGCTGTGACGAAACCATCTTCAGGTTTCGTTAGCGATTAGCTTAATAACTGACCCACTGACAATCTATTAAAACAGTGTCGTTTGTATTAGTCCAAGGTGAATATTCTAGAAGCGATATCGTCTAGCATCCAGTCCATGCCTTCAAGAAGGTTTTCTCCGGTGACTGCTGAGCATCGGATAATGCGCCAGTGGTGAGTTTTGATGCTGTCCAGGTCTAGGGCCTGAAATAATATAATGAAATGTTATGGTAAGATGTAGACTTTATGTTTCAAGTGTTAGTGATAATACTTTTTTCTTGGGCTCTGATTTCTATCTACAATATTTTGTTGTTTTCGCAGTGTCAGAACAATGGCTTACACACCGTTTTTCGAGATGTCGCCTACTCGCAGGTCTCGGTAATTCCGGGTCGGGTGAACGTAGAAAAAAAGTTCTGTTTCTATATTTTCTAGGGTTTGGGTGTTACCTTCGTTGTGGCTGTCTGACTTCCACAAAACGTGCTTTAGTGTGTTTAAATAATAATTTGGTCGGCACTGATGTCATGTTTACATATTCTACCTTTATGAAGGCTTACCCAGAGATAAGAGCTAACTCAAATAATAGGTAAAGAAAAAAAAAACATGTATAAAACGCTATGAATATAGATTTCTAGAATTTATTAAAAAATTAAAATCTATCTGTTAGTTTATGATATGATATTTTAGCAAATTTATTGCAATTATAATATCAATATTGAAACATGAAAAATTTTGTCTCAGACAGGACTCGAACCAGCATCTCCATGTATACCGGGAGCGGGATTTTAAATACTAATATCAATCTATTGACAGTTTTAGCTCATGTTTTTTTATCCCTAGATGTTCCACACACAACAGCTGTCACAGGAAGAGATTAATTTAAATCTTGACTGCTTCTATGCAGGTAATTGCAGACATAATATAATTCAATCGTCATACGGCTAAGATCTTCAGTTAATAGAAGCCATGTAATTCACCTCTCTAATTTCTTGCAACGTCAATGCACCGGGCAAATCAGCTTTGTTGGCTAACACCAACAACGTCGCCCCTGCCAGCCTCTCCTCCCGCAGCAGCGCCCGCAGCTCCCGGCCGCAGTCCGACAGCCGGCGAGCGTCGGCGCTGTCCACTACCCACGCCACACCGTCCGTGCTCTCGAAATAGTTCTTCCAGTATGACCTGCAAGTTGTAGGTGAAAGTGTCAGTCATGCTTACGTTACGACATGGGCCTCCACTAAGGATATCTACAACGATCGGTCCCTCGTCACCCGCATCCACCGGCTTTCCGCGACCTTCACTAGATGATTGGTCTTAGAGGCCTATCGGATTAGGTGGTGCAATTTAGGGTGAACAACCTCAAACATTATATTAGTACGGATACGCCCGCGGGATTGTGGGATTTCGGAAATATCCTAATAAAATAAATTCGTTCTTAACTATTTCTTTGATAACAAAACATTTGTGTTTTAGTAGTTGCCTTTATTAGGCAAAATAAAATACTGTAGAAGAATAATTTATTTGGATCTAAAATAAATAAAATATGGCGGCTATTGAGTTTTAAATACTAAATATATGGCGGCCAATTCAGCCGCGTAAAAATAGCATCATAATGTGCAATAACATTTTTAACGAGTTACCAGCTTTTGTCGAAACTTTAATCCCGCCCGATAAGCATGTCCATGTTCAAAATTCGTCATGAAATACTGCCAAATTGCACTACTGATCCGATCATTGTTAGACCAGAATAAGTTTTCAATAACTAAAGGGAACTGAAACATGGTCTCATAAGAAGGCCTAAGGTCGCACAACAGACAATTAGAGAGCAATGCTTGGTATTTCCCAGCATGATAGATTCAGAAAGGAGAAAATCCATAGGAGAACTAAGATAACTGACATTGCTTGAAGAATTGCAAAGTGGTAGTGGGCTAGATATGTGTCATGTGTCTGTGTTAGGTTCTGGAATGGTGACCGCACTGGTCTGTGAGTACTTGCTAATTAATTCAAACTAACTATTTATTCAATGAAGAAGTTCAATCTCTTGCAAATCTAATGTACTTCTTAATCCTTCGATCGTGAGTTATTCCAGACACAATTGAAACCAATTGTTATCATGGCACCCGAGTTGAGGGTTGAAAAACTCCTGGGGGTTGAGGGAGGATCTAGAGCGCCTTATGTCCAGTAGACTGATACAGTCTTAAAAGTCTTATAACATAAGACTATTCTTGCACTTGCCATTCGAAATCCACCAATTAGTAGCAGGCTTCTAATCCATTCACAATTAAATAACTGAAAACTCTTTATAAGGTAGGTTTAATCACTTTGATACTAAGCATGTTATAAAAAGGACAACAGTACAATCAATGATCGTTAGCCAAGATCAGTCGACTACTAGGTCATTGAGATAGGTTCCTTCTGACCTACTTGAGATAGGTTCCTTCTGACGTATGCCTTTAAATTCGCATGCAATGTATACCATCACTCTGTATTGCTGTATTGGGGTCCACTAAGAAATACAAGAAAATACCTTTACTTATCAGTAAATTTGGAGTGGTTTAAGCAATGTTAATAGAACCGTCTGGATTCCTCGCTCACCTTAAGGATTTCTGCCCGCCGACATCCCAGATGTTTAATTTATAACCTCGATGTTCTAACGTCTTTATATTGAAGCCCAGCGTTGGAGATATCGTGTCGATAGGTTCACCGTTAAAACGCTTCAATATCGTTGTCTTACCAGCATTGTCTAGGCCTCTGAATAAAAGCAAGTCAAGAAAATCAAACGTAAACAATTGTTAACCTAACTTATTGTAATAAATCTTATTGTAAAAGGATACAACATGAGTATTCGCATCTCTTTCTCCTTCTGACGGAGCTTTTTCAAAATAGTTAGAAACCCCATGATTGGATATTATTTTGTCAACGATACACTGCAAATCTTCGATCGCTAAAATATTTTCATAGCTTTGTTGTTCTTGTTGACAAACTGAAGAAATTGTAGGAAAAATGAGATTAATGACACAAACAAAATGTCAATAAGAAAGTTAATATTATCAATGTGCCAGTATTGATTATTACTGTACCCAAGAATACCACAACATCGAAATAAAATTATCGCATGACAATCTATTACTTATCAGAGTAGCAGAGGGATAGTTGCACTCACTGGCTGGCACAGTACAAGAAAAACAAACCAGTAGAACGTCTTCTTTGAGGCTAGAATACCCTCTTCTTAGCTGTTCTTAGCATACTTCAGCAGCCATCAAATCAGCGCTCCGCGGTTTTATTCATATTCGCTGAAATTATGACGAATATTGAAATCAATGATTAAGAAAACTAAATAAAAATTGTGATATGTTTTCGTACTTGTTTATAAAAAATATCATCAAACTCCGTGTTTTTAAGAGAACATTATTTTCTTTGGTTGTATCTGGTGGTCTGTGTATTTTTGACAGCAACAACACATAAATAAGTAGGTATTAGGTAACTAATTGGTCGAAACTTTTTTTCTTATATTAAAATCAGGATAATTTGATTTCTGGAAAACTCGGAGCCTTTTTTTGGAAGTATCTGCTTTTACCTTTGATCATATAGCCATGATATTAATAAATAATAAATATATAATGCTCTAAGGCTTTTACACTGTCCAATATTTTATCCTTCAATAAAAGGCTTTTATTTATTTTATTAAGTAAACTCTGAATATTAAGAGACTGAAAATTACCTGTGATGATGATGATAATGATGAATATTAAATATTGCTTCAACAATAAAATTTATATTATACCAAAAGTGAATGTTGGTTTCTGTTTACGAAAGCTTCGAAAACTTATGCATCATGCATGGTTAATCACAGTTCCAATGACCACTTTTGGTCTCATTTTTTAGAGCTAAATTAACAAAATGACAAACTTATATAGGGACAGTTTTAATTTAATCTTGATTTGACAGCGGTCACCTTTTCTTGATCCTGTTTGATCCTGTTGCACCATAGTTTGGCATAACTTTCTCTGCTTGTTATAATAAAAAAATACTTGGATTGAGCTTGTGATAAATACTTTAGCAATCAACTGTTCATGAAAACCATAGGCAACAACAAACCTTTTTCAGGAAATCGAACAGGAATCCATTAATGGCCATAGAGTAAAATCCATCCATGGCCGATCTCGTCGCTGTCATGTATTTTATTTAATTTCTATTTTAATTATGTGGCCTCATCAATGATTTTAAGTGGGTTTAAAGTGAGGAAGTGATCGTGTGGCGGCGCGGTCTCGGTGATACGGCTCGTTGGTCGGCGGCACGATGTTCAGCGGGACGGTGCGGCTGCGGGTCTGCGAGGCGACGGGACTGAGGCCGACCGACTTTCAGAAAAGGCACAACATGACCTTCGGGAAGCCAGGTGAGTCTCTATAGTAATACTAACGCGTCGCCAGGGACTCTGTTTCGAATTAATAAAGAGTTTTCGGCCGCAATCCAGTGCTGTAATACCGATATATTTTATACGAAAAAGGCGTTGCATGTTTACTAAAATGGGTGGTGTATATGTAAATACGCGCTATGCTTACAGATGACCAGCCGATAGACCCGTACGTCTCGATCGACGCCGACGAACACCACCTAGACCGCTCTAGCACTAAACCCAAAACATTTGACCCAGTATGGAACGAAACCTTCACACATGAAGTTCACAATGTCACCAGGTATACTGATACATCCAATGTGGTCCTTGTTTAACTTTTCCACCAGCATTACTAATGTTTTTTACCTTATTTTAGCTTGGGCATAACAGTGTTTCACGATGCTGCTATACCTCCTGATGACTTTGTGGCAAACTGTACAATTCCCTTTGAGGATCTCATGCACCGGGATAAAGACGCTTCAGACTTCTGGGTGAGTTGTCAATATCAAGTCTAAAATATAACTGAAAAAAATAAACACCGTAGTTTACTATCATTATCCGTCTTAATCTTGTGATAAGATATATAAGTTGTCTGTTTGTAATTTGTTATCAAGGACTAATATTGTGTTTGTTTTGGCTGATAAGACTTAATGCGACATTTAATCTAAGAATATATTGAGTCTATGACTGTGATTGCACATCTTTATTTTAATTCATAATAGTTACATGAAATGTGCTCAATTAAATTTCAAGTGTAATTTACTATGTCTATAATTGATTCTAATAAGAAATAGTGTTAATTTTTTCTCAATAATGAATCGTCTCAGAAGATTCTCATGCCCTGATACGGGATATAAACGACTGGAGGAGGTGAGACATGCGCAAGAGAGGAGACTGACCTCCTTAAGGACTGAATCACAGATCGCAGATGTTGAAACAACATTGCATTTTCCTTAAGAAATGACTCATGGGTTTAAGTTGAAATTGTCAATTCTTGCACTGTATAAACAATCATGTATATTTTTAAAACTATTTTCATCTATGTTCTTGTTACTTGTAGACTTTGTCAAGATTGAATAATATTTTATACTTTTTTACTATTTTAGGTTGATTTAGAGCCTCGTGGAAAGTTGCATCTGAAAGTCGATCTGAAATGGAATTCTCAAGGTTAGTGTTTTAAAAATTTACTTTTTATCTAACTTCTTTAACCTGACAGCAAATTGCGTAAACTCTAGCAAAGTTGTAGTTTAAGAAAGTCCTATGTCACAATTTTAAAGGGTTTTCAACTTCTGTACACTTTAAGTAAGTGGTTTTATTATTTTTTTAACTGTCCGAACATTTATAAAGTGTTATACTCCTCAGAAATAGCTCGACTATTTTTTGTGAAAGATTTTGTGTAGTTTGGAAGGTCTGACTATAGGTTGTTGTCAATTTTTTAAATCCCATATTACTCGTAATGAACAGTTCACGTGGAATATGAAGTTGCAAATCCAAAAAGTTATTAAAAACGTAATTTTTGGCAACATCTTGTTTTTCTATAGGTGGATTCAGAATGCTCCTTGATTAAAATCCTAAAACTGCCATGTCACATTAGAATCAGTTTCAGTTTTTTTTTAAATTATTTTATTCTTTAACAGTTTGACATTGTGTTCTAGCCAAGTATGTTTTGTTCTATTTGTTAATAACGGTTGTGTATTCTGGCTTCAACCTTATATTTAAATTGCATACTTGTGAAATATTAAGTTGACTAGTTTAAAAAAATATGCACAAACTTTTCAGGAAATTGATCAATATTATGATAATTTTGATAGTTCTTCTAGAAAGATTAGTGGTAATATGTCCCGGCTTGTCGAGCGGCGTCGCCTGACATGGAGCGGTACAGGTCTTAGTTACTTAGTGAAGTGAATACTTGGCTTTGAATGCCAGAGTTTATTTCCTTTGGATTTTCTAATGCAAGTTGACGGACAGAAAGCAATAATTCTATTTATATCCGCATTTTGTTTTTGATAGTTTTGGGAAATGGGCAGTCGTGTCGAGACAACACGAGTCCAGATCAAAGAGTGTTATTATTGGCCTTGCACTCGACTCGGTGCCTGCTGCTGCATTGCAATTAATTTGTTTCTGTACTCATTTATTTTTCATTTGCAATGATTTATTGTTTTTTTTTAATCAATTCTTTGTCACCGATTTTTATAATTTAAGGGACTTGACAGAATTGCCGTGATTATTTGAAATATCAAGATTTACCGATTGCCTAACGCACAAGGTTTAAATCATCTGTGTCAGTGTTTCTCAAACATTGTTCTGCCATGGCATGGCATACATAATATTTTGGTATCGCCTATTTTCACAATTTTGTAGTGTAAAGTATGGAGCTGGCAGCTGTTGCTTATATTTTTACCAGAGCATCCAAGTTCGCGGAAAAAGACGAAAGTTTAAGAAGAATAATTTTGATGCGCCAAACGATAGTAGGTATTATTTTTATAACAAGGCGGAAATGTTGCGACCCTGTATTTTATATGGCCTGGTACCGGATCGCGACCCGGCAAATGGGAACCGCTGGTCTGTGTTATCCTTCGTCATATCTTGTGCATTAGTGCACAAAAAAGAAACTACTTGTTATGTTCTTTTTCGGCGAACGGCACTTATCTTCTAAATATGCGACTAAACCACTTATTAATCCCTATATTGCTAGAGCGTGATCCGTGATGCTGCCATTTTATTTTCCTTGTTTTTTGAAACTGTTTTTTAAGCAATATAATTGCTAAGGGAAAATACATATTTTGACTGCCTTAGCTGGGACTCGAACCCTAAACCTTCCTCTTACCGGGCGACTACTCTAATTGAGCTACTAAGATGTTGTTTTTGTTGACATATTAATGTGTTCTTGAATTTATGTAATGTTCTTTTTTCTAACTGCCTCTTTTTGCCTGAAGGAAAGTTCTAGGTATAAAAAAAATCTTTACCAGATTGAGATGTCTGTCCATTACAACATGTACTATAAAAACAGTTATAAGTAATCTGGTAATAATAAAAAAGTTTCTGTTACATTACCTTACATAACTTGCACGATAATATTACTGTGCAGAAACTTTACAGTGTTGCCATCTGTAAAATTGTAGTTGGTTTAGTGCATAAAGTTCTATGACACTAATTGTTGGCAGACCACCTGTTGACCTAATTTTAGTTGAATGCTAATTTGTTTGTTTATCTTAGGGTTTGTAAGTTAGGTATGATGCAGAATAATAGCTATTAGACTTACGGCCCGGTTCCAATAACAGTTCAGTTTTGTTCAGTTTTGGCATATCGGAGATAGGAAACAGTTTCTATCTCTGTTTTTGCCGTCCAGAGAAACAAAGACAGAAGTTGTTTTCTATCTCCGATATGCCAAAACTGAAGATAGATAGGTTATTGGAAATGGCCGTTATTGTTACTAACTGTAATAGGCTACTTTACAGTAAATTTTAATAAATAATAATTCCCTTTTATTTTTAGTACCGACAACAGCAGGTCAATCTACCCGAAAAGTTAAAGGTCATTGAATTGATTTTCAACTTTAAGTCCAACAAGTAAAGATCAATATCAATTAAGAAAATTTGACGTTTTGTGGTAGGTTGTCGTGCTGTGGTCTGTACCTAAAAAACTGCAAAAGTTTGTTTTAAAAGTCCAACCGATGAAAACGCTGTCGGCCATATTGGTCTATAGACTGTCTGTTCTCTGATGACATACGGGTCTAAACAAACATTTGACATCTAACCAACATTCAGATTTGTATTAACTAGGATTTCGAATCAAACATCTATGTTTGCTCGTTTCAATAAAAAGATGAATAAGTTTCATTTACACTCTGATTAGGGGTTGATAAAAATATTAAACCTCAATCACTGCACTTTCTCAGTTACATAATTCAAAAATGTTAATGTCAAAGTATAGGCAACATAACGAAATTTACTCGTAAGATCCGTCACGAAGTTTGCTTAGAGTCCTATGACGTCACAACATGACCGATAGCGTTTTCAAAGTTAACTGACTGTAATTGCACCATTGTCAGTTTTAATAGACATTACACATTTGGGAAGAGTAAATAATATAATAATAAATAATCTTTATTTGGAACAGTAAAATGCTTTACGCAAATGTTATTTTTTTCTGTGATAAAAAAATACCGAAAGATTGAGAGCATCTCTTTAAACTTATAACTTCTTTCGATTATACCATCGTTTAGTTACTGTTTGCCATATAAAACACAAAGTCACAAACTAATCTAATTCGTATGCTTGAAATTTTGAATCAGAGATAATCTCACGAGAATCGTTTGTTTTCTAAAATGTAAAACAGTCGCTTTGGTTTGATTGAGTAATAAGCATCCATCCAAAAAGTCACATTAATAACTTTATTTTAAATCGATGTTACTATGTGTATTGTTAAGGGGGCGGGGGCGGCGGCGGCGAGAAGCACCGGCAGGCGCGCGAGTTCAAGGAGGGCGCGGGGTTCGCGCGTCGCCGCGGGGCCATGCGCCGCCGCGTGCACCAGGTCAACGGCCACAAGTTCATGGCCACCTTCCTGCGACAGCCCACCTTCTGCTCGCACTGCCGCGAGTTCATCTGGTGAGTCCACCTCCCGCCCCACCAGGTCAACGGCCACAAGTTCATGGCCACCTTCCTGCGACAGCCCACCTTCTGCTCGCACTGCCGCGAGTTCATCTGGTGAGTCCACCTCCCGCCCCACCAGGTCAACGGCCACAAGTTCATGGCCACCTTCCTGCGCCAGCCCACCTTCTGCTCGCACTGCCGCGAGTTCATCTGGTGAGTCCACCTCCCGCCCCACCAGGTCAACGGCCACAAGTTCATGGCCACCTTCCTGCGCCAGCCCACCTTCTGCTCGCACTGCCGCGAGTTCATCTGGTGAGTCCACCTCCCGCCCCACCAGGTCAACGGCCACAAGTTCATGGCCACCTTCCTGCGACAGCCCACCTTCTGCTCGCACTGCCGCGAGTTCATCTGGTGAGGCTACATCTCCCTCGATAGTTGAATGTGGGAGTATTCAACCTCGTTTTGATGTACCATCTATGACATAGAAATATGGACTAACCTCCTTCCATCTCGATAGGTCGGATATCTTGTTCTTACCACCAGTGGTGGATTCATGGACAATGAAGGAGCCAGAAGGAAACATCTTGGAGGGATAATTGTAGACTTCTTTTGCTAAGTTTATTTAATACATTCTAAGTTACAAGCATAAATCAACGGCCTATAATCAAACAACAGGCGGGACAAAGGCCTCGCCTCAAATTTCAGTACCAGAAATAAAGATAAACTTGACGTTCCAGGTTTCAGACTTCGAAAAGTATGTCCATCCCAATATTTTGTCCTACCACTGCTTCGAGGCTGTGGGCTAGTTCCGAGAATAAGCAGTGCAAGATACTCTGTCACTAATGTCAGCCCCTTCGTAAATAAGAATGTTGAATGTTATTCGAGATAGAAAATTTTAATTCTATACTATTTTTACCATGAGTGCAGTACTTTTATTTCATGAAATTTAACAGGTAATTCAGCAGTAAACCGTTTTAAAAAAAAAGTATAGTAACAGCCTATAATCATCCCACTGCAGGGAAAAGGCCTCCATCATTGAATTCAAGTTACCACTGCAATGATGGGAACTGGCATAATCACCACGCTTGCCAAATGCGGGTTGGTGATCATAAACCCGAGCAACGTTTGAAAATTCGAAACTTTTTGTTGCTCGACCCGGGGATCGAACCTGGGACCCCGAGATCTTGGCCCGGTATTTAAACCACTAGACCAACGGGGCGTTGTAAACTGTTTATTTGTTAAAAATGCGAATGATGATTAAAAGAAATCGCTAATCAATTTAAAGTGTGTCCCACATCTACTTGTCTATTGCATACATTTCCTTAACTGCTTTCAGCTGCTTATGAATTTTAAATTAAATCAGTTTTATTTCTGCAAACAGGCCCCTGGAGGCGCTAAATCAATTCAGGTTAATTATAATAAATGTTTTGTTACAGGGGTATCGGAAAACAAGGCTATCAGTGTCAAGGTATGTCCATTGAATTATTGATCATATTTTGAAGTGTTACTTTTGTAGGTAGGTACTGAAAGTTGATATTGACATCAAATTGATGAGTGATCTTGATTACAATCTCAATAATTTGCTAATTGTTTATGTCGCCGTTATTGTGTCTACTACGACCCCATTGCCCCCATTGCAAATGTGACACGGGGGGAGGGGGAGGTATAAAGAGATATCACGTGTATTCATTTTCGAAACCAAATAAACTTAAAATTTTTATAGCTACATATTCTTTATTTTAGATCCTTACTTATTTATCTATACGGCTGCTTATTTTTCGAGTATTTAATTAAATTAAAAGCTGTTTTTCGAGTTGAGGTTCCTTAAACTGTTACACGTGATCTTAGGTGGGAAGGAGAGAGGTAGTACAAAACCTTACCACGTATCACCCGGGGGGGGAGGGGGAGGTGTAAATAGTTGCTAAAAATATCGTGTGATTAATGGACGGCCCCTTACCGGGTGACTGACTGATCTATGACTAAATGGTTGGAGTAGTCGCCGTAGGCAGTAGACATTTTTATATATGGAATTGTATGTTCAAATTACACTCGCAATTTATCACGGCGCTTGCAACAGTGCTAAAATATCGGGAACTTATAAAATACAAGTTGCATGGTTGGGGTGCCCCAAATCAATTTACTCTTGTTATGATCATAAATAACTTTTAGACTACTCGTATAAGCCTGAAAAACGGAATCCTAGTTTAGGCACATAGGTTATTTTGAACACTCTGTACTTTTAGTATACTTCTTGACTTAAGGTTTAAATAAATAAATTTGATTTGATTTGATTGGATAAAACCTTGAGTTTCTTTAGTGTAAAACATGCATACAAATTCTCTTTAAAATATTAGTGTAGATTATAATTAATATAATTTTTTTTGTTCAGTGTGTACGTGCGTGGTGCACAAGCGTTGCCACTCGTCTGTCGTCACAAAGTGCCCTGGGATGAAAGAGGAGGTATGTTCCTTATTTCAATTGATATTAGGTTCGAATTTGTAGCATCTAAAACGACTACAGCTCTTGGTACATTTCTGTCATCTTGTTAATGTTTACAGTCAATGTTTCTTCATCATCAGTAAAATCTTTTTTATTCTGCAAATAGACCCCAGGAGGCGCTTTTACATGTCCCAATATTTAAACCTACCACTCGGCTAGTGCTGAGAAGAAGCAGCGAAAGAAACTTGGTCACTATTGTCAGCCTCTTTTTAAATAAATATGCTTACATAAGAAATGTGCCAGTGTGAGCTGGGACAATCTAAAGCCACACTAGTAAATAATTCTAATGTTAGACCACTTGTTGTTATTCCTAGCAACACTCGGTGGGCGTGTCTGGTCAGTGTGATCTAAAACAATCTATAGCCACACTAGTAAATGACACTTGTTGTTATTTCCCCATAGCAACACTCCGTGGGCGTGTCGGGCGGGCAGCGGTTCAACGTGAACGTGCCGCATCGCTTCGTGGTGCACTCGTACAAGCGCTTCACGTTCTGCGACCACTGCGGCTCGCTGCTCTACGGCCTCATCAAGCAGGGGCTGCAGTGCGAAGGTACTGTCTACAGTCTATAGTCATCATAATCAAAAGAATTTTAAAAGGAATTACTCACACTCGGTGTCAACCTAGATAAAACATTATTAGATGATTTCCTTTTCAAAAAATTAAGAAAAATTTGACCTAGCAGCACATAATTTAAAATGGTCTGGTCAGATAAAAAAGTAAGTGTCAATGTCTGTGTGACTAATTGACAATGTGACAAATATATTCAAATAGAAAAAAAACACCCATATTTGTGTTTTTTTTTAATATATTTCGGTAGAATACTTTCCTCCTATCCTCGATCCCATACACTGTCTGTATACTTTAGTGTAAACAACACAGTGTTTTTTTTTATTAATAATTTAAAGTATAATAATATAATAAAAATGAAATCATTTTGTGTAAATACATGCATGGCACAATCAAACAATTAAACTTAATAAAATTTAATTTAGTCAGGTTATAAAAGCCGCTTGATGCCCGCTCTAAAGTACTGTTAATTATAATAAAAAAACATATTTTTCTCATATACTGTTTGTAATTATGTCTATGCGTACAGACACCTCAACCAAATAACATTTTAACGTCCTTTCCTACTGTTGCGATAGAATATGTTTTTCCCCCTCAGTCTGTTCTATGAACGTCCACAAGCGATGCCAGAAGAACGTGGCGAACAACTGCGGCATCAACACGAAGATGATGGCCGAGATACTCAACGAGATGGGCATCTCGCCGGACAAGAACCCGCGGCCCAGACCCTCCAAGGTGAGAAGCATCCATTAATGTATCAAAGTTATATCGAAATAAAACATGACATAAATATCCATACTATTGCATGTCTACTTAACTTGGCCGGGTTATAAAGTTGACATTGACATAAAATCAACGTCAATCATTCAATCGAGGACAGTTTTTGTCATTTTCGTGTCGGACTGTGTTCTAGTTCTTATTATACCGCGTGTTAGGTACATAACTACCTAAGTTCAACCGCAAAATAATAACAAGACCTTGCAAGCGACATTGAACTTTAAGTTTACAAATTAAGGCGCAAATAGGCATATAACTCACTAGAGCGGTTTACGTTTAGCGTCCTTGTTATTTCTTCTGGAAAACGAACTATCTAACGTCCTTAAAATATAGCTTGATTAGAATGACAGTTCTCACTGAAAGAGACGACGTAACTTTGTACCAGCGTCACACAAGTGAAACACATTTGCACACGAATAAATATTGGTAACTGGCATGTTACAATTTTTTTTTATACATTGCTGTACATATTAGTCAATTTAATTATATAAAATAGATATTTAAAGTTAAAATAATCCAGTCACAAAAATTACACCTAACTTGAAAAGACGTCTTTACAAGATTACGTCATTTTTCATAATCACTAGTGATGAGGTAAAATCGACAAATCGAAATTGACAGACTAACAGTATTTCAAAATCAAAGTAATAAAACATAAACGTTACAAATGATTTAATGAGCATCGGTTGATGCTTTGAACATCATATTGCAATTATTAATAGTTAACGAAAAATTTTCAAATTTATTAGATTCTATATGCGTTAAAAAAAATCTAATTGATTTTCATGCTTGTTACAATTATTCTCATAGGCAATGATCACGACACTGACTTACTGCTAAATCCTTATATATCTGATTTTCACTTTATTTTATATGCCTTATCAGTTTTTTTTCGTTTGATCAGTTGCATAGATTTAATATACTACTGTTAGATTGGCAATGAAAAGAGACAGAATATAATGCAGCTATATGATAGAACGAGATAGATCACAAGGCCGTTCACGTACACGCTAAGAACCCGTAGTGTTTTTCTGAGTTCTGACGTCTGTCACGCGCAACACAATATTCCCTTTAGTTTTACTAGTTTCATTTTTATTATTGTAAAAAAGTGTCGAGTTGATGTATTTTCATTATGGTTACATGTTCAGTACCTGGAAGTAACTCATCTAAAAAAGGGAACCAACATAATTGTACATTTCACACGTCAACACACAATCGCGATTATCAGCAGCAAAATGCAATGTATCAGAGTTTTGACTAAAATTTTGTATACTAATTGATAGGGCATTTCATCAGAACAAGGATTTAAATTCATATGAATTCAATTAAAAATAATATCAAATACGTGAATTTCAGCAATTACTAACGTCACTTTTGTATTTTAGTGATTGACGTTGTCGATGATATCTTATCGACATTTCATTAGCTGACATATTTCACATTGTAAACCGCATACAGCCTAAATTGTTGAAATACGTTAGAAATGGTTGAAATTGAAAGAATGTTCGCCCAATAAATATTCGAGCATTTGCAGTTTACATTACGCTCTGGATCAATCTCCATATTGGCATCAATCCCCATTAGTTAAACATTAAATATATGTATATTTAGTGTACGTTTGTAATGTGTAATTGAAAAATAAATATCAGTTTTATTTCAACTTTGGCGATCGCGATCGCAAAATGAGGCAAAATTGTTAAATACTGGCAAGTAAAGCCTACGATATTTTTTACAATAAATTGATTTTGTTCGGGGATAAGTAATTATAAAATATATAACATATCTAGGTATTTACTTGCAGTTTTTTGGCGTTCTTTTAATAATACTAAAAAATAAGTCACCTGCGTCAACGTAAACTGTGTCGATGGAATCGATATCGAAAGCTAGCAGACAATGGAGTACCTGCACTATTTATCTCACACACATGCTCACTTTATGCACACTAGCGTAACCTAGTTTTGGTCTCGTTTTCAGGATTCAATTGCCAATCTATCATCTATATTAAATCTATGATCAGTTGAGTCAGTAACATCACTAGTCACCTCAGTTTGACAGGTGTCATTCTAATCAAGCTATATTTTAAGGACTATAGTATTTGCGACCGGCGTCGATGTCGAGAGATATAAATAACAGGAGTTGAGACGCCGGAGTCAGTTCATTCTGAGCTTTCGGTGCGATACACGCGAAAAGTGATCTAGAGCGAAGTAACGACAACCTTAGCGATACCAACAGATAAAAGTACTACTCTGCGGATTGGCTAATAGTGTAACGGACTACGATTCTTGTGATTTGGCTTGTGTGATAGTGTTTGCGACCTGGGGCCTAATTCGCGTAACCGAATCGCAGTTCGATCGTGATTGAATTGGACGATTTTGACATTTAGCCCATACTAGAACTGTCAAAAACCTGTCGTTCAATTACGATTGTGATACGATTTGGTTACGCGAATTAGGGGACAGTTTATCGCTTAATAAATTCTCTCAAGAAGTCGACGGTGTTTTTATCCAAATCCCGAACTCCACGTTCGTAACAAATTATGCATATAAATACTACGATGAAGTCAGAAATTTATGATATTAATTTTAGAAAAAAATATCATACATACCGGAATCTCAAAACTTTATTTTGTATGAAAAAAAAGAACAAATTTTTGACTTCAGTATAGTATTTCTATATGTTAACATAACCTGGTTCGGTTTGTTATACCCAGAGATCATGGAAAAAGGTTGGAAAAGCGGTGTGGGTGGCGCAGGTGCGCCACAGAGGTTATGAGCAAATGCTTGTAAGCGCTGTGATTGTTTTTTTTTTGACGTTGCGCGACCTTATCGGTCACGCAATCGTCAAAATAATTCGCTTGATTGGCGTTCTTTGAACTCGTATTACGTGTATACCCTTTCCAATCGTTTATTTAACTTTTGACAGCTCCAATACTTAATCAAATAGTGATACCCTGACCCGTTACCGATTCGATTTCTTTTATCGATTGATTTTATTCATGACGAAGTTTTGATCTAAATCGATCAAAACTTATACACACTCATTATAATAACATTCATTTTCATTAATTTTACTATGAATTTCAACATTTTGCACCTGTTCATTACAAGTAGGTACCGCAGTTCATTATCATACAGTAAGTCTAAACGATTATTTTAGATTTAATATGTCATACAGGTCTTCTTGTATAGTTGCCAGTCTCTCACTTAGATATAAATTTAAAACTTTAATCTTGTTTAATTTTATGAAGTGTATTGTATTGTCTATGTGAGAGAAGAAATAAATAAATAATTATTATTATTATTAATTTGCAGTGAATAAATTTGATCCTATTACTAGGTACGAGTACGGTGGAACTGTTTCATTACGCAAATTATTTATGCATTAAAAGAGAGACATTTATGGCATTTTAATGCAAAATAATAAAGGTTTTTACGTGATTTGATACAATAAAATTATTGTAATTATATTTTTTATATCAAATCACGTAAAAATATTTATAGTCGACAATCGATTTATTTCAAAACCGTTTTATAGTCTCTGGTCATTAATCACGATTGACACATCTCTAAGTGGGCGGAGCCTGTCCATGAAGTACAGTATTTCCTGTAGTACATTGTATCAAACATTATTACAAAACTTTATGTGTGTAATCTGTCAAAAGATAAATAAACGATTGGAAAGGCTATAGTGGGGCGCAATCGGCGACATTGGTTTTCATACAAAGGGCGCATGACAGTCTTTCTAACCTTATTCTATGTTCTGTGGTTATACCATTTGCCTAACATTCTGTATATCGATGTTCTGATAGAAAAAAAGACGTGTGGCACTCGGAGATTGCTGCGGTAAAGCTATTGCATAGCATTTTTTATCAACTTATGCCGATACAACAAATGCCACCTAAAGGCGGGTCGCTGAACTAAAGAGACAACCGTGATATTTGAAAAAGTCATTAAAAGTTCTGCTATTCATCGATAGATGGAAAAACTAAAAAGTATCACCGCCGTGCCGGTCGGAGTGGGGAGTGTTAGGTTGTTTTCGTTACGGAATTTCTGGATTCGGTCTCCACGCTCGAGGCCCGCGATAGAAGCTATGCAATAGCTTAATATGCAATAGCTTAATAAATCTCTCAATAACAATGTTCGTATTTTTTCCAGTACCTAAATACGCCCCTCACGGAGGGCGCGCCGGATCTCGCGTCGTCGGCCGACTCGGAGAAGGACGACAAGCACGACGACAAAGGTACGGCCCGAGCCACTCCGGCGGCCCGCGGCCCGCGGCCCGGCTGTTGTGCGCTTATGTTATTGTTACGAGCCAGCCTTACACATGTTACATTTATTGCCTCTCGGTCACGATTGATTGAATGAAATGAATTATGTCAGCGTTTCCCATTTGCCGGGTCGCGACCCGGTATCGGACCATCAAAATAAAATACCGGGTCGCAGCATTACCGTCTTGTTTTAAAAATAATACTACCTATCGATCGACGCATAAAAAAACTTCTCTCGTCTTTTCCGCGAACTTGGATTCCTTTAGTAAATAAAAAATAGGCAGTAGCTCCATACTTCACTCTAAAATTTATTGTATTGTATTTCTACTATTGATAAATGTATATTATTTTACTTAATAAGTTAAAACGTATTAAGTGGGTCACAAAGGGACAGTGTGTAAATTACCAGGCCATGGCAGAACAATGTTTGGGAAACACTGAATTAAGTCATCGTGTTGATTTGATTTTCTTATAACTATACATAATGCATGGTGTTACGTAAGTGGTTAGCAAACCGAAACAAGCCTATATTAACATTTGCATAAAAATACTATGGTGAAGCCAGGAATTTGATATCACCATTTTTGAACAACATATTTTCTTGCAAATAGGAATCTTTTTTTTTTAAATTTTATAAAAAAAAAAATGATCTCAAATTTCTGACTACACTATACTGTTTATATGAATATGTTTACATAGTTTTGTCTTGTTATATCAATAACCTAACACCCTGTATAACGTTTCTTCATCCTTATACTCTTTGCAGAGATAAGATCAAATAAATATTTACAAATAGGAAAATTAATATTTATAGAAATATAATTTGTAACATCAGATTTTGTCTAACATGTTTTAGGCTGGCTTTATGTGTTATAAACATCGTAGACTTTATTTTAAATACTGGCATGAACATTTTAAGTATTTGTGAAGTTTTTAAAGTATATGTTTTTTTTTTCATTCACTAATGTTTTTTGTTAGATGTCTGAATTTAATTTTATGACCTCATTCATTCATTTCATTTTCAATGTCTTTCAACGTTTATAGAGAGTTTATTTATAATTAATACATACTAACCAAATATTGTGCCTATAATCGCATGCAATAGATATGAAAGAATTTTTTTTTCTCAAATATGTGTTACTAGAATCTAGCCAAAAATATAAAACTACGCTGGCACACATACTTAATAATTTAAACACAAGGCCTACGTAGCCCAGTTACTAGAGGAATCGCATGCATTACTTCCAAATATCAGCTTTATTAAACAATTTAAATGTTGAAAGGCATCACCCATCCTCCATCGCAATATATGTTTGTTTGTTTGCATTCGCATTGTTCTGTCCCGCACGCGCAGACTTCTTTCTCGGCTTCACTACGAACGGGACGTTCGAGTCGTACGGCCTTAGCGGGGGCGACTGGGCCGAAGCGATGGCCTGGACGAGGTGGAACAAGGACGAGACGAATGGAATCTTCGTTTCCAACGGGACGAACGGCACCAACGCGACGAACGGCACGGGCTCGCACTGGGACGATCTAGCGGAGATATTCGGAGCCCAACAGACGTACAGTACGATGTTTAACGTTCGTGGTGGTGGGATAGTCATTATTTACTGTATGATTAAGGTTTTTAGACTTTGACGACGATTTTTTTTTGTATTCCCGCCTCTCAAACTTACATAAAATAATCGACGGACCGTCCATATGATTAGACTTATGATTTGAGGCCTGGTGTCCTGAAATTTTTAGGTAACCTACTTCGGGCATGCAAGAATTAAGTTGCCTATAATTGTAATGAGATAAATAAATATATTTTGTTATTGTTATTATTATTGGCAAGGAATGCAACATAGCATTCATCTTCTTTATATCGTTTGACTGCAAGGATAGAAGACTGTTAGGGTTTTCCAAGCCTATGACGTCATCAGTCGTATGATCTCATAAGACCCGGCAAAATTCTATTTTCGTAAATCTTAGCTGTAAGTACATCTTATGGACATTTTTCTTTTGATTCATACTATAAAGTTTTCTTATTTGTTTGATAGTGAACTAATGATTTCATCAAATACGGTTTATTTTTTTATGGGCGACGGATGGAATTATTAGCATGTAGGAGTAAGATGATCGAATTACTTTTAAGCCTTTAGCGGGCAGAGGAAATATTCCCATCATACTTTGAACGTTATGCAATTCATATAAAGTCTCAAAAGGGTTAAGCGATTGTTTTGATTGGTTGATTGATTGTATTATATACACTTGCTCCATAGGTGGCGACGGCCTTGCGGGCGGCGGGCCGGATAAGGTCTCGTTGGAAGACTTCCACTTCATCAAGGTGCTGGGCAAAGGTTCCTTCGGGAAGGTCATGTTGGCTGAAAAGAAAGGCACCGACGAGGTAAGTAATCGCTATGTTGGTAACACTGCGTTGTGAAAGTTATTGGGTTGCCGGTTGAAGAATATGTTGAAATTTATTATAATTAAATAAGGTTACAGTGGTGCGACGTACAATGAGAAATTAAGTGAATATGCAAGTAAGATAAAAAGATGAATACACGAATATACAGAAAGATAGATAGACAGACGGACAGACAGACAGACGCGACGTATAGACAATCCCGCTAACTGTCCATACTCAAAACGTTGCGATACTCGCCGAGATGCCGCGGATTCTGCGACAACACATAGACAGTTGAGTATTTGTAATTTTCAGTTTAATTAAATTAAATTCAAATAATTCATTGCATTTCATAATGTTTGAAGGTGTTACAGGTGGTTAAATATAGTTCACTATATACCCTGTTCGGATACAGCAATATAAATGTTTGTAGACAGAGAGGGTGAATGACGCCATAATAGTTGTTGTTACTTAAATTTATTTATTTATTATTGTAGTAATATTATAAAGCTGAAGAGTTTGTTTGTTTGTTTGAACGCGTTAGTCTTAGGAAGTTCTGGTCCGAATTGAAAAAATATTTTTGTGTTGGATAGCCCATTTATCGAGAAAGGTTTTAGGTTATATATCATCAGTGAAGCAGCAGTGAAAAATGTTGCAAAAATAATTGCGATCATAATAACAAACAAAGACGCGGACGAAGTCGCGGGCAACGGCTAGTATTATTTAAAATTTCTCACCTTTCGGGTCCGAACCCTCACGCGCCAGTTCGAAGAGTGCCTCCTCGTTCCAGGTGTACGCCGTGAAAGTCCTCAAGAAGGACGCGATAGTGCAGGACGACGACGTGGAGTGTACGCTGACGGAGCGCCGCGTGCTGGCGCTGGCGGCGCGGCACCCCTTCCTCACGGCGCTGCACTCGGCCTTCCAGACGCGCGACCGCCTGTTCTTCGTCATGGAGTACGTGCACGGCGGCGACCTCATGTTCCAGATACAGCGCGCGCGCAAGTTCGACGAGCCGCGCGCCAGGTCACTTATACACGGATACAATACATACTATATACTATATATACGGATACAATGAATACTACACGTTACACACTGAATACTACACGTTACACACTGGATACTACACGTTACACGCTGAATACTACACGTTACACACTGAATACTACACGTTACACACTGGATACTACACGTTACACACTGAATACTACACGTTACACACTGAATACTACACGTTACACACTAAATACGGCACGTTACACGTTAAATACTATACGTAATAATCGTAAACCAAAACATATAAACCCCTTAATTAAATTGTAAATGATCTCTCTATGTTTTTTTGGCTACTAATTTGTTTATTTAACATCATCCCCACATTTATCATAACAGACATACGTATCCAATGCGATAGAGGAGGCCAAACATCAATATAAAATTTAAATAGCATGATTAATTTAAATAACAAACAACGTATAAGATACATTTTGCGAGACCACTCAGGTTATCCCAGAACACGTCGATCCTATCGTGAACTTGGTTCACAACGAGGATAGAATTGCAAAGACATGCCGCGTCTTAGAGAGTAGATTGGTCCTGGCATAGACGCCGCCAGTAGCGGCGGGCGGCGGCATTTCCACACGTATCTTTATCTTTATCACGCCAGAGTTGTGCGTGGCTCCCCGCAGAAGCCTTATCAAATATACAATTAGTGTGACATCTCTACGAACTCTGAGAGTATTGTACCCCACAGTGCCAAGCACGAACAGTGTAGGGTACATTAACGGGTATAAGGGATACACACCATATAGCTGAAAGTACATGTGCCTCGTAAATTTATTTTGAATCCGTTCTAACATTGCACTATACTTTTCTTCATGTGGAGTCCATATGGCTGCCCCATACTCTAAGTGGCTCCTAACGAAAGCGTCATAAAACACCCTCAGAGTGGTAATATTGGTGAATTTCTTCGTATGCCATAAAACGAATCCCAGGTTTCTGTACGCCTTTTTGCAAATCTCAATGATGTGGTCGTGAAAAGTTAGGTCGGATTAATTAATAGCGTATGGAAAATAACACCCGAAAATTCAATGGCGTGGTTGTTAACACCGATCAAATCCATTCTTTACGGTTCCTAAACTTGCCGGTGCAGTGCCGGTATAGTGTGCCATGACCTTTAGGGGCCTGTTCATCATCAGTACCGTGAACGGTGATGGTTGCAGGTTCTACGCGGCGGAGGTGACGCTGGCGCTGCAGTTCCTGCACTCGCACGGCGTCATCTACCGCGACCTGAAGCTGGACAACATCCTGCTCGACAGCGAGGGCCACTGCAAGCTGGCAGACTTCGGCATGTGCAAGGAGGGCATACTGGGTATGTCACACTATACTATGTGTAGACTAGCGGACCCGGCAGACGATGACCTGCCCGGGAAAACAGCGCCACGAATCTACTAATCGTATTTTCAAACCATCCAGGAACCCGTTAAAATATACACACAAAGTTTCATCCGAACGGGTCCAACCGTTTAGGAGTAAGGAGACACACACGCACAGAATAATAATGTATTTTACAACGAAATATCTGTGCCGCTTGCGAACAACTGCACACATGCGTAATTCTTATTTTGTCCTTGTCATACTCGTGAAAAGAACAATTATAATAATAATAATAATAAATGTGGACAACATCACATACATTGTTCTGATCCCAATTTGAATAACTATTTAAAGCATTCGTATTTTGGAAACCAGAAACAACGAAGGTACCACAAACACCCAGACCCGAGAAAATGTAGAAAAATACTTTTTTCTACATTGACCCTACCGGGAATCGAACCCGGGACCTCGGAGCAGGCGACACCTTGAAAACCGGTGTGTACGCCGCTCCGCCACGGAGGTTATTTTATAATTACTTTCTCTTTCATGGATTTGAAAAGACAACAATTGTGACGTTTTAGGGACGCATATTGAGAGCGCATGTAACATATCTATTACTTTTTAAATATCATTGGTATTTTATTTTTATCTTATAGATTTCTATGTGTCTGGAATTACCGAGGTAAAAGGGGATAAGATTGATGAACTGATAGTTGTTCCACGGTTCTTCTGTTTATTCAATATTGATTACTGTATTTGTTATTTACTAATTTATGTATCTATTAGCTTCTGGCCGCGACTTCGTCCGCTTGTACTTTGGTATTAGTTTAAGAGAGAGACAAATAATATTAGTAAAAAAATTGGCATAGCGTCATCTTTCGTTTGTGTCACAAAATAAAGCACCTAGTGTTTGTTTTGATAATTACAATACGGATCTGTGATTTTCTGATGATATTTACTATTTACTATTAGGGTCTGTTTCACAATCATTAAGTAAAGGCTTAAGTAGTTACTCAATGAGTTAATTACATAGAGGTTAAATCCTTTCGTTAACTTTCTTTGCATTTCACAATCATCCAATCAGTAAATTAAAGTGAAGATTATATAATTAATACTTACTTACAAGTTACGTTTCGTTTCAAGGTAAGAATAATTTATGTGTTTCTATAAAGTATAGTAATCACAGAATTGTCAATAAAATAATTTTTTAAATGATTATAAGTAATAAAAACAATAAATTCGTACAAAAAATGTTTACACTGTAATGTAAATGAGTCATTTCACCTTTTCTAAAATCAATGTTTCTGTAAGAATGGAACGCAACGAGGTTTCAACAAAAAGTCTATGTCGAGTCAATATTATTTTATTATTATTTTATTATTATTAACGTCAGTTAGTCAGTAAATGACAAATGTCAAATTTGCCGACGTTTGGTACTTGTTTGCATTGAATTTACCATTACGAACATTGTGTTATTTTACAATGATTGCAAAACTGTCCTTTTAAATAATAAAATAACTTGTTGTTGATGAAAATTTGGAAATGACGTATTTGAGGTTATCTTTTTAAATTTACTTGTCAAGTAAAAGGCTACTTGGCAGTGCATCCGGTGATTAACTTAACGAGTAGATAAAGTGGTGATTAACCCTACTCAGGGATTGTGAAACGTGAAAAATAGTTTACTGAGCAGATAGGGTCGAAGTAGCTTACCCAGAACTTTACTCAGCGATTGTGAAACAGGCCCTTACTATTACCATTATAATATTTCAAGACATGCCTCACTGGGCCACACAGAGCCATCTAGTCCCAAATTAAGCTACTATTAAGTACCCTGTCGTATGGGGTACTAGACAACCGATAAACTTACTAATATTTTTTTTTGTAAATACATACTTATAATACATAGAAAACACCCAGACCAGTACAATCAGACGTCATGTTCATACACACAAATATTTGTACTGTGCGGGGATCGAACCCGCGACCCATGGCTCAGAAGCAGCGTTTACTACCGCCGATCCAAATGGTCGTCAATCCGCAGAGAGGTCTACGTATATGAATATCCAGTACATCACTAACAGACACACTTTCACATATAATATCAGCATGTATTTCATTACATAGTCCAATGATGAAGCAAAGCGCATTGAGGGGGGCTGCGAAGCGGGTAGTTTATTGCTACCCGTGACGCGGAGTTGCCCTGTGATCCTAAGATTATGAGAGCTGAGGGCCTGTTGCTACCGCTGGTGCAAATAGAGTTCATATTGGCGCAGATATAAAAGTGAAGCGTTTTGTTACAGACGGACAGACAACCACGACGTTCTGCGGGACTCCGGACTACATTGCGCCCGAGGTGAGCATTGTTTACTGTTGTTTTATTTCAAAATATTAAACTCTGATAATGGAAGTTTTCAAATTGTACGATCCGTGACAAATAAGTGTTGAGTGTACACAGTATAATAAGTTAAGTAAACATTTGATTGTATTATGGATTTAGAAAATTATTTTGCTAATGATTTCCGCTTGTTAATATACCGGCCTAGATACCTTCACCACACTACCCGCACTAACACTGATTTGAGGAAGCACCTGCACCACACTAACACTAATTGAGCAAGCACTATTTCATGCAGGAAACCGCCCGCCCTCCCTCAAAAATGCACGCAGTACAGTTAATGCAATTATTAGTACCCAACACCAATACAATAAAAACCTCGACGCGTTTCGCCACTTCACGTAGCATCCTCAGGAGTCGTCGGAGCGCAGCGAAGGCGACAACATCTCCTGGAGGGCGGGCGGTTTCCTGCATGAAATAGTGCTTGCTCAATTAGTGTTAGTGTGGTGCAGGTGCTTCCTCAAATCAGTGTTAGTGCGGGTAGTGTGGTGAAGGTATCTAGGCCGGTATTAACAAGCGGAAATCATTAGCAAAATAATTTTCTAAATCCATAATTAGTAATGGATTTCCGCAAAGTAACGCCTGAGTCTATTATTTTTTTGATTGTATGTTTAATATCATAGTCCTAATCGACAAAAAAAAAAAGAATTAAACAATTATTACTTTTTATAGAACGAGATAGCAAATAGTATTCTAGTTTTTTAAAATTAAATTAAATTTAATACATTTTATTTCAGATAAATTACATCCATATTTGTCAGTACATTGCGTTAAAATAGTGTTAATTTTTAACAATTGACTTTGTTTAGAAGTAATAAAAGTAAACCAATCGGGAGCTACACATAGCTCTAGTAGTCCCCTTAAGCGATTGTGGTGTTCTATTTCACACGCTGTAACTGTTCGACTCTTCCGGCGTGCAGCTCCTGCAGAAGCTGACTATTGACTATACCTTATTATCTCGCTGTAACTCTTTTTTCGCCTCCGTTGCTCATCTCTTTGCTACTAGTTAATGCCTTTAACCAATAATCAATAATTTATCAGTATATAAACTTGAAAAATTATGTCTCAGGCGGGACTCGAACCCGCATCTCCTCGCATGCCGGGCGGGAGCGCGGGTTAGACATAATTTTTCAAGTTTATATACTGATAATATAATTGCAATTTAATTGCTAAAATATCAAATAAAGTAAATCAATAATTTATTTGCGAGTAAACATGGTACAAAAAGATGTTACAGACAATGAAAAACCATACTAATTATCATGCAAAATTACAAAAAATACAAAATTACATATTTCACAAAAGCTTATGTCATAAAGGCGGTGATAACCTAAAGAAAAAACCAAATTGCATTTCTACACCATTTACCTACTCAAATGTTTTCTAAATTAATTAAAGTTTGTATCTAGAAACTCCTTGGGTAGGTACCTATTTTATTATAGATTTTGGCACACATAGTTAAACAGCTATTTTTGTACTGCATTGTTTTCGAGGTGACATGTAATACCAATCTGTGGCCATTTCTACTATTTCTTGGATAGTAATCACGCGCTCTTTTAAATATTTGCCCTGCAGTGTCATGATTATAGGCTGCCACTGAACAGGGCCCCAAATCCGCTAATTTACAAATGGCTCAATAGAATCGTAATTTCATCGCAATCGTATAATTAGTACAATTTAGATGCAATTGCGATTCTATTGAGCCATTTGAAAATTAGCGGAACTGGCGGCCCGTTTGATGTATTCGGCTGGTGGGTTGATCCTCTCGTTTGTTGGTCAGATCCTGCAGGAGCTGGAGTACGGGCCGTCGGTGGACTGGTGGGCGCTGGGCGTGCTGCTGTACGAGATGCTGGCGGGGCAGCCGCCCTTCGAGGCCGACAACGAGGACGACCTGTTCGAGTCCATCCTGCACGACGACGTGCTCTACCCCGTCTGGCTGTCCAAGGAGGCCGTCTCCATACTCAAGGGTCAGTCACAAGCGTCTACTTGCAATACCGGGATACCAGAAGCACGAAATATTTACTAATCTATCTAAAGAAATAATCGAGCGGGACTGCGCATCGACACTGACCAAAAATAGGTAAACAATCAACGCGCGCGTCAAAAAATCCTTCATCCCCGCACCCTACTTCGTTAGCTCGTTCGTTGGCTAGCTGCTATCTAGCTGGCTGAGTCGCGGGACCAGTGCTGCCGGAACCCTCTCTTTGTGGGACATTGCCATCTAAACACAATAAAAACGAAGCACAGCGTCGTACAAGTGGTTTATTATTTTTTTATGTACTAAAACATCTACTCCCATAGATAACGTTTTTGAGCACTTTCTATGATACAAAGCCTATTTTGTTATTAAATTAATTTTTTTTAAAGTTTGTATTTAAGTGTACAAGGTTTTAATTAAATAATCAATTCTATGTATAGCTATCAATATGTGTTATAAGTACATGTCAACATTCTAGCTAACCTAATTTGAAAATATAAAAAAAAGGAGATGCGGGTTCGAGTCCCGCCTGAGACAAAATTTTTCAAGTTTATATACTGATATTATAAGTGCAATTAAGTTGCTAAAATATCAAATAAAGTAAAAAAAAAAGCTTAAAACAATGTACATATTTGTAGTACACGACTTATTACTCATGTAACATAAAACTTTATTGTTAAAATAACGAGTATGCATTATCATCATTAATATGTTTATTTATTAGTTCAATCCAACTTGGGTCCCATAAATAATCATTACATTTTTTATGATTTCACTGTCTAAAAATATGTTTTAATTCGACAAATGGCAACATGTGTAATGGTAAATGGGGTTTACCTTAACATATACTGTTTGAATTATAAAATTAGTATAGTTTTTCGAGTATTTATATTTTAGTTAGGTTATTGTTGTTGTAGTTTAAAAAAAGCAGCAATGGGGATTGTCTGTTTGTATCAACAGATAATTTTCTTTGACTAAGTTTAGAGACCATCTGATTATGTTATTTTAAATCACAAATTAATGACGGAGCAATGATTAGCACGTCGCTTTTGTTAGGTGTTATAGGAAATAAATAGTTATTTTTTTTAGTTAAGTTTATCATTAATGTGTGTTAAATTGTAAGGTATATATTTTGTGAAGCTTTTGTCGCCTGATATAAATAACGAAAAAAAAAAACTTTTGGAACTAGTTAAGGTTAGATATACTAATAACAGTGACCATGCTGACATTGATATTAGTATATCCGAGTTTGTTATTTTTGAATCATCGGTTAATAAGAAAATTTATAGAGTTTACTTCCTAATCGCAAATAGTTACTATTAGCCGATTGTAACACATGAAAATGAGCACTGAATACTCCGGTATGTGTTTATTTTCATGTATGGTGTGTACGCTAGCGACTGAGAGTGTGTGTGCTGTCGCCAGGCTTCATGACGAAGAACCCCGCGCGGCGGTATGGAGTCTTAGGCGGTGCGTCCGATCCCAACCTTCGATCGCGTCGACCGCCTCGATCGATCGATCGCCGGGATCGACCCGAGCGTCGAGCCATCGAAGGGGCCCGTGTCCGGCGGTCGACTGCGATAGGCTGATGATAATGCACAATGAATATCTTCACTCTGCATCTAGTGTCCCCGCTACTGACAGTCTGTGCGCGCGGAGGCTTCAGTCCTTGGACGAATAAACCACTGGACGCGCAATGACAGGCAATTTCGCTTGTGCCCCCTTGGCAACGAAGCGGGCTTTTTAGCCTCGCTTACATGTGACGTCTTGTCAGTACGGTTTCAGAGCTCGTTGAGAAACATTGTCGAGAAAAATGGGTAAATGTGCCGTATTTATGTGTAAAAATTATAGCGGCAAGAAAAAAAATATTTCTTTTCGCCAGTTGCCAGTGCAACATTTTCATCCGTAAGTAACTTTTTATCCCAATAAAGCTGTTAATTTTTCTTAAAATAGTGAAATGTGTTTTCCTAGAGAAAAGTTACATTGCCATTTAAAAAAATAGTGGTCAGTTACTACAAAATCAAAAAGATGAGATATCCTTCATTCGGTAGGATTATCGTACGTTCATCATTCGTTCCCTAGTCAATTTAGTTTTACCTGTGCTTGACAATTGTTGATAAATTATATCGATAAATGTACTAATAAAGTTATAGTATAAATACTTTTGAAATAAAATGATAAATCTGTAAAATAATTAACTCTAGAGTAGGTGAAAGTACTTAATCTTGAAAATACAACAGTTTGCTTTAAAATTTTAAACTTCATATTTTATTACAATACATCCTATTAATGTAATTTCAGATTTCCTGTAGATCCATTAAGTAAAACAAACACCACCGAATATGTGGTGTCCATTTTACACCAGAGTGTTTTAATGCTAACGCAAAAAATCATAAGCGACTATTCGTTTAATTGTTTGTGCTTATTTAAACATGCCCATACTGTAATTTCTGTTTTGGTAATAAAAATAAAAAACATTTTGCATAAGATTCGGTCATTCGTTCGTTCAACACAGATCGATAGAAAAATATCGACAGTTTCACGCACTAAATGTCAACAATTGACACGACAATCTCCCCCCGCTCCGCAGAAATCGGTCGATGATGTTTTCATACATTCGCTCCTGCGTTTCGTATCCAGTGGTCGATTCATCCAAGCTTCAGTCCCTTCAGTATCTAGTGTGCACGCCACTGACCGTCCGTCTGCGCGCAGGCTTCATGTTCCTTCAGTATCTAGTGTCCCTGCCACTGACCTGTGTGTGCTGTCGGCAGGCTTCATGACGAAGAACCCGGCGCGGCGGCTGGGCGTGCTGGGCGGCGCGGCCGGCATCCGCGCGCACGCCTTCTTCCGCGACGTGGACTGGGACGCGCTGGCCGCCCGCCGCCTGCGCCCGCCCTTCCGCCCCAAGGTCAGTGCGCCGGTTTTGGGAACGGCACCCCGGATACATTGATTCATTCATTCGTTTATTCACTACATAATACCTATAATTTTGCAGACAATACAGGCGATGATTTTGTGATAAATACGCGTTAGTAGTAGTAACAGCCTATAATCATCCCACTGCAGGGAAAAGGCCTCATCGTTGAATTCAAGTTATCACCGCAATGATAGGAACCTGGGACCCCGAGATCTTGGCCCAGTATTTAAACCACTAACCCGACGGGGCATTCTACACCGACACACGATGAGGAAGTGTTAATGCAAAGAGGTTATTTATTGCGTTGTACCGTTTAGTTCTACATGGCACATTTAAATATGTAGGTGGCCACAAGCATACCCAACATTTAGTATAAAAGACTAGACTAAACTAATGTTTATGGCTCTGGATGATTACCCTTTTGAACTATTATTTTGAAATCCCAATGTACTTTAAGTTACATGACGGTTTACAATTTACAGCAAAACCATTTTATTATAAACATATGTTTTTAAATCAGATTAACACATTGAGCACCATGGATGTCGCCAGTAACCTCCAAACAATAAAATTTTAATTGTATCCAGTACTTCGACAGTTGAAAGCTCAATGAATGACTGTATTAGTTAGAAAAACACAAAAGAAATTAATGAAATGAAATTCTAAAACTCCTTTTACCAAATTAAAAGTTAAAAGATAACTGAATTTTATTAATTTAATTGCTTTTTAGCAACATAAAAGAAATTGTGTTTTGTATTCACGAACGTACGAAATTAGACAAATAATTAAATTATGATTGGTTAAGATTACAACATTATTTTTATTTTCGGTTAAGTTTCGGTCAAGTTAGACGACCATTTGGATCAGCGGTAGTTAACGCTGCTTCTGAGCCATGGGTCGCGGGTTCGATCCCCGCACAGTACAAATATTTGTGTGCATGAACATATGTGTTTGTACTGGACTGGGTGTTTTCTATGTATTATAAGTATGTATTTACAAAAAAAAAAGTATATAAGTAAGTTTATCGGTTGTCTATTACCCATACGACAGGGTACTTAAAAGTACCTTAATTTGGGACTAGATGGCTCTGTGTGGCCCAGTGAGGCATGTCTTAAATATTTATTTATTTATTTATTTATTTAGTGGTAACATAACTAATGTCACTTTAGTCCATCTAATTAAAATCAGACTATACATATCTTGGTGTGACACGAATACATTTCGTTTTATCGTTCGTGTAACAGAAGAGCAAGCGCGAGGCGGCCAACTTCGACGCGGAGTTCACGAAGGAGGAGCCCGTGCTGACGCCCGTGCCGCCCGACGTGCTGCGCACCATCAACCAGGTGCCTGACGTCACGACTACTGCTCACGACTACTGCTCACGACTACTGCTCACGACTACTGCTCACGACTACTGCTCACGACTACTGCTCACGACTACTGCTCACGACTACTGCTCACGAATACTGCTCACGACTACTGCTCACGACTACTGCTCACGACTACTGCTCACGACTACTGCTCACGACTACTGCTCACGACTACTGCTCACGAATACTGCTCACGACTACTGCTCACGACTACTGCTCACGACTACTGCTCACGACTACTGCTCACGACTACTGCTCACGACTACTGCTCACGACTACTGCTCACGACTACTGCTCACGACTACTGCTCACGACTACTGCTCACGACTACTGCTCACGACTACTGCTCACGACTACTGCTCACGACTACTGCTCACGACTACTGCTCACGACTACTGCTCACTACCCTGTGGAACCATTTCACAATACGCTACTTTACTCTTTCTTGAAGTACCTACGTCTTAAATATTTTGTCATCAAAACATAGTATTAAACAAAGACGCTTTCTCTGTCCTTATGCACTAACTACGCGACCGATTTTGATGCAGTTTTTTTAATAGATAGATTGATTGAAGAGAAAGGTTTATACGTATAATAATATCCATTAAATAGTGGAAAAATACTGTATTTTTGAATTTTTTTTATGTGATGGCGTGTATAATAACATTTTTTTCGCTTACATTGCAAACGCAGGCTGAACCGAAGCATTGCACCCGTGCGAAGCCGGGGCGGGTCGCTAGTATACTAATATTATAAAACTGAAGAGTTTGTTTCTTTGTTTGTTTGTTTGAACGCGCTAATTTCCGGAAGTACAGGTTCTAATTGAAAAATTCTTTTTGTGTTGGATAGTCCATTTATCGAGGAAGGCTTTAGGCTATTTTCTTGTAGTTTACTGACAGCTTCACTTCGTTTCGCAGGAGGAGTTCCGTGGCTTCTCGTTTGTGAACGCGGACTTCAACCCCGCCGCCTACGAGCGACCCGCGCCGCCCGTCTGAGCGACACGACGCGACATCACGCGACTCAACGCGACATCACGCTACACCACGCGATATCACGCGACGTAATGTTATCCTAGTGCTATGTCTAAAGGTCCCAAGTAATGTTTAATACTGATTAACGTAAGTACGCTATAAATGTTCCCATCGTTGCTGTGGTAACTTGATGCAGGCCTTTGCCCTGCAGTGGGATGGTTGTAGGCCGTAAATACTACTATCATGTTTAAATTCGTTGACTAAACGACTTCGCCCAGATAGCTGGCAACATAGATATGTAATAAAAAATTTGATACACAATCATAGCCCGAAATACGTCCACACAAAATGTTTAATCCATACTGATCCTTTCAATTTTTGAAGGTTTTCAATCTTATGTGAAGCAAATAAAGTTCATATTTTGTTAATCACTCATGTCACCATTATGTTACGGATTATCAGACGAAATCGTATAGTTAACCAGTTTACGGACCTTACAGAACGTTAGAAATCTTGATCTTCCCGAAAGAAAAACGAAGCAAATTACCTACTGTTGAATTTTACAATGTTTGAAGAAATCTAATTGCGTGAAAACCAACAGTAATATACTCAAGTTTAAATTTATAGCGTAATTACGTTTATGTGTATACCACAGTTGACCGTGGGACCCTGGAGTGTGTCCATCAACCATGGTCGAATTTATCGCGGTCTTCGCTGTTATGGTCCCGCGATCAGTTGACTGCGGTTCCTTATTTCGATATTCTGAATCAATCCAGAACTCAAGATCAAGTTTTAATGAAAAACAATTCACTCGATAAACATTTTAACTGTCTTAGAAGGTATTTGAGTTTGCAACCTTCCGATCTGAGCGACTGGTCTAACCATCACGCTAGCAAAAACTTTGTGTTGACAATATTTGTAAAAATATTTCGTTTGGATGTACGGAGGTACGGTGGAGGTCTCCGACGCCTAACCACTTTCAAACTAAAATAGCGTGCAATACTACACAAAAACGGACATCACATCAGACATTAGACGATGCGAGCTGCAAGCGATTTTGCTCTTAATGGTGGTCAGGCGACGAATAAGGCGATAGTGCGTAATCAAATACATACATTGAAGCATTCGCTGGCTACAGCGTATAGTCTTAAATAAATTCGTCGGCATGAACAAATGTATTCGTAAATCGATGGTTGGTCCGTCTCCCGGTAAGGGAAAGGTTGTGAGTCGAGTCCCATCTTAAGCAGTCGAATCTTTTATTGATTGAATTGCTTTTTCAATCAGCGATTCAGTTGTCTAGAAACAATTTAAAAACATTTAAGTTGAATGTTGGTTAGGCAAAAATACTAACAACTAAAGTCGACTAACTAATTAACGAGTTATCTTCTTATGTTATAAAAAAAATGGTTAAACACTATGTTATGTAGTTTGTTTTCGAATAAAAGATTATCTATGACAAAAAGTGATTGAATCACATTAAATTTTAGATTAAATTATTTATTTACATAAATGAAAAAGCATTGCGTTAAACGACTCTAGAGACTTTAGAACGTCAAGGTTCAGAATGTGAGAAAAACAATTGACAAGCTGTCATAGACCAAAACATACACTATAACAAAGCTATCACTAGTTGTAACCTATTAAAAAGTTTTAAATAAAAACACTTTTTTGTTTACGGAAATGATAATAAATACGAAATGATTGATTCGATATGAAATAAGGAACCGTAGTTATTACTGTGAGATCCGCGTCGCGACAGAGTAGCGCGGGTATACGACCGTTGTCTTGCGGCTCTGCTCTATGAGTGACATAGATAATATTCACTGCTGAAATTCAGATTGTTGTCATAGTACTTTGAAATAGCCGTCACGCTCGCTCTTTATAGTGTGAGAGCAAGATGTGATGTCATTCGCCGTCTTCTTAAATGTAAACAATGCCGTACTTTTCATTCACACAGCTTGTGTGCGAGCGAGAGGCATAGTTACGTCGTATGTCGTATTATAAAATGGCTTCACTGTAATTTAAGTAGGTAGATGTTTAGTTAAATCACGAACCATAATTTAATTGCCATAAATAGATTAGGTAAGCCATGTTCTTCTAAATCGACTCATTATACTGTTTTATCGTGTAAATATTTGAAGTCTGTTGACAGTGATCAATATTATCTATGGTTATCTATAAAGACAGGTACACATTATTATTGTTAAGTCTAAAATGATTCTTATGTACGTGTTTTTAGAGGTGTAAATACTTGTAGGAAATGTTTTACGGCTTTCTCGCCGTAATGTACCTAATTATAGTTATGTGCCAGGCCTTACGACTTGATAGTTCAACCAGCGAGCCTGCCGCCAGTCACAGTTTTTTTCGCTTGTGACGTTTCATAAATTGAGAAAACATTTGATTCGTGTAGTACCCGATAGAGGCGCTGTACAAATGTCACTATAACGTCACCCGCGAATTAACTCCAAAAGTTAACGGCCTTACGTTCAGTCACCGTCAGCTTAAAGTAATAAACGTGCATTGGATAATGGGGTGGGAATATCCTAGCTTGCACCGCGACGTCGTCGGTCACTGTAGCTTATTCGAATGTAAACGATTTTAAACCGTCGGGCAGTCATGATAGAGCTGGTTTTCACTGACTACAGGTCGGGTAAGATCTGGCAGCTGTCTTTAAATGTTGATTAACGTTAGACGAGTGAAATCCAGCTCGAGTGTATGGCTGGCAACGTAAGGCCTACGTCTCTGTTACAGATATAATACATTGAAGGGATACTGTAAGTCTTCTACCCCTTATTGTGGTAGCCGGTTCGCCTTGCTATAGTATAACGCGGAATTAGGATTTAAAGTTTAGCAAGGATATTCAGTGTCGGATTAATTCATAATCGGATTAGGCTTAAACTGTACCAAAAACAAAAAAACCTGTTTCCATCATTACCTGTGCATCTTACCCGTTATGTCAGTTGAGACGCAACTGGATATTTCAAATAGAATGACAGTATATGAGAAGGTTTAAAATCGAATTCGATTTTTGTTGATGTATGTATTTGTTTTCATTGGTTTACTTATGTGTACAGAGTGTTAGGTGAATAGTATATCAATCCGAAACTAGCATATGATAACTTTAAATACTATGAAGTGAGAAATCCGATATCATCATTTTTGAAAATATAATTTCCATACAAATCGATTTTTTTTATTTGTATGAAAAAAAAAAGCAAGTTTCTGACTTTACGATGCTATTTATATGCATATGTAAAGAAAGGCTAGTTTTGGCTTGTTATACATTTACCCTCAGATCATATAAAGAAACAGATATGAAATGGGGGCGTGGCGCGTGCGAATCCAATATGGGCAAACAGAACTATTGCACTCCGCACCGAAATTTAATGAAAACATCCATTTAACGATAATCGTATCGGCACAATATACATTGAAGGCTTGATACTAACTAGCTGTGTTGTGAGTACTATGCGACTGCGCAATGTATCGAGGTTTAATCAAAGCGTTCACTGCCCGACGTGTGCGTCGCGACCACACTTTGTAGCGACACACTAATTTGCGCACACCACATGACGCATTGTGTAAGCGAGTAAGTGGTAGCCGCTGTGATTGGGTCCATGTTTGTGTGCGCACCAATGAGCGTTGTAAATTGATATAGTGTGATCCTTAAGCTTACAACAGTGTTGTTGTAGTTGCGTTGCACACATCAATAATTCGGAGACACGGGTTCGCTAAGGATTTAGGAGCAATTTCATATCTCCTTCTTTATATGATCTGAGCATTTACCTAACACTCTGTAAATAGAGTGGGGGAGGGGTTTAAAGGGGTTAAAACACTGGGTGTATTATATCTGTAATGCAACCGATGGCAGGAACAGGTCGACCGGTGCGTTGAACGTTCATTTCGAGAAGTACTCGCTTGATTGTTTTCTTATGATGTTCTTCTGTCCAGCGGCCAGCGCGACGCCTGTCCCCACGGCCGCGCCGCCGGCCTGAGATGCGATATGATCTATATTTTAACTAAAATTATAAACTTGGCGACGTCTGATGCCTCGGAGAGTACACCGTCCTGCTTCGTAATAGATGGTCAATCGAAAATCTTGCATTTCCGAAGTTTTTTTAATACTCTACTGTGTAAATATGTCTCTCGATCACCACCGTTCGTTAGTGTCGAGGCAGAATGGACCTTACGCTGCGGCATTAGAGTCGCCGGTTCGTTCCGTTACTCCTGACCCTCAGGCGATGTAAATATTGTGCGCCGCGCAGTAAACCCCATTACGTAAGTGCATTGTATTTGTTAGGCTTTCCTTCGCAACGTGATTCAATTGCGTCTGTCTCTCTCACTCGTATCGATGTCCGCTAGTGTGGGAAAGAGACGAACGTACGGACCTGGTGCAGGTCGCATACTGCCCGTTGGGACACGGGTCTGCATATTCTCTACAAAAAGTTATTGTTGTTGAGAAACGGAAATGTCTACGAGATCTTACTTGTAAAAGTCGAAAAAACTTTTGAGAAGGTATGCCTGCGAAAAAGAGCTACTATGTTTTGTAGTTTTATTTGTAGGCGCAGTCTAATATCTTCGTGATCTGTGTCTCTGTGTCCCGCGTGCGGCTTTTAGATTATATATTTGAGTGTTTTGCATTTGCGAGGCTTCTGACGAGCAAAATGTCGGCCCCCCAATTCAGCTAATATACAAATGGCTCAATTGAATCGTAATTGGATCTCAATCGTATATTTTGACATTTCTACTTTAATAAATGTGTCAATATCGTTAGATTCTTACTTTTCAATTGATTTTATCACAGCGTTTCCTTTATAGATCAATGTAGTATAAAAGACGAAAAATATAGTCAATCATTTCGCTCGTCATAAGCCGTCAGACTGTAAAACTTCTCTAGTCGGGTTCGCGTCCGTTCCTAGAGTCCGACAGCTTCTAGTCCCTCGTTGTGACGTCATCGTCAATACTCATCGCGTTCGCACGAACGTTCAGTATTCGTACGAATACGGGGGCTATAGTGAGTTCACGTGGGATCTTCTAACTACAGACATTGAAATGGTTACCGCGTTTCCTTCTAGCTTTTAGTCTTAAGTATGTCACTAACATTAGACACACACATTATAACGAATGCTGCTATTCTATGAAGGAAATAAACAAGCAGTTGACCATAGATTTACAAACATATGAAACGGTACCGTGTAGACCATAGAGTTTTTCATAGACAAACTGTAGAATCACAGTTGTATTTTTTTGTCTTTTAGTCATTAGAAATTAATTAATTTGTTATGCAATGAACTCACAATAGACCCGTATTCGTATAAACAATATTATTTATAGTTGATCTGCTTATCCGTTTACCTACGTTAAGTTTGCATTGCTAAGTTGATTACACACTTAACGTTAACGATGAACTATGTTTCAAAGTTATTAAATGCAAGTGCAGTCGCCTTTACACGTGAGAAGTATTTTCTCCTTTTTTAATTATATTTTTATACGTTTTTATTAGTACTAAAAGTACAATAATAAATCAAAAACCAGGTCGAAAAACGATCTGTGTCCGCCCTGGAAATATTATTATTAAGTTGAACGATTTGGATGTATTGCGCTCCGTCTCTTTTACTAATTTAGGAATTCTAGGGTGAGTGAAAGAGACGGGTGTGTCAATCATATTGTAGACTCCCAATTTAGCGGACGACTTGCATAATTTATCGCGGGGCGTGGCCAATGCAGTCAAACAAAAGTCTACTAAACTATATTGCACCTTAGATCGCCGACATAAAGTTGTTAACCCACTGTAGGTCGCCACGCGTCGCAGTATTCTCTATTTAAGTATTCCTAGCTCGTAGTACCAAACCAAAGTTAAGTTTACGTTTAATCGATTTATATTTAGTTGTGATTATCGTGCGTCACCGGCCTGACGCAGGTGCAGATCAATGCACAAATGTTATGCTTTATCTAGTTGTTAGTGTATAATAATATAAATAATATAAACTATAAACCTCTGTACGTGTTCTCAGTATATTGACATGTTACTTAAGCGATTTTATTTATGTCTGTCGTTTAATTTCGTATAGTTAAGCGTTATTTTTGTATAAACGAGTTTGTTTAACATTCGGTGTGTACTAACTAAGATGGCGCGGGGTCCGCGTTGTAGTATTGTCGGTCTAGTCGCGGAGTTCAATAGTGGGATAATGTATTATGTAACTTATTTGTTAAGGCTGCTTTTCGAGTGGCCTCGGAAGGCGAGCGCTTTAGTGTCCAATTTAGGCGGGAATATAGTTCGAGCATGGTTTGAAGACAAAGATATGCGAGTTGTAATTTAAATAATTTGGGATGCATATTATGACTGGCTGTACTGACGGATTTGGTTCTGGGCCCCAATTCTGCTTATTTCCCAACTGCTCAATAGAATCGCAATTGCATATTTTGTCACATTTATTATGGTAGTAATGTCAAAATATACGATTGAGATTTGAGATGCAATTGTGATTCCATTGCGCCATTTGTAAATTAGCGGAATTGGGGCCCTGTTTACGTTACCAATAGGTAGTGGAAATATAAAATAACTGTGACGGAGATCAAATTCAGTTAAATTCAATAATGCCAAACCATGAACTAGCATGATGTGTGTATACATGCATCATGGTAGTTCTCCGCACCACCATGAGATGGCGCTTCATGTAAATTAGGTCGCAAGGGTTTGCACGTGTACTTTTATCAAATATTACTCAATTGAAAATAAATTTAGAAGCCATAAGTGTTTTGCCGATTTTTTGGTTCGTAAACCTAATATATTATCGTTATAGTACCAAGGTCAGTACAGTCTGATGTAGGAATGAGGCTTTATTGCATCGGCTTAAGGTTTAAAGATGCAAATCAATATCTCATGAGGATAATTGCCTAAACAAATAAGAAAGGTGTTTTTTAGTTCTTTTACAAATGTATCTCTCGTTATTTTTGTCTTCAATCGTTGCTATTGAAAACAATGATTCATAATGAAGACGATATAGTTATCTCTCGCTTTCGCACTATACCGGTCGAGCGAGAGGCAAATATAAGTCTACATTGGGTATCTATCATTGTGCGTGGGGTCGTACAATTCGAAATCTATCGTATTATTGACAATTTCCGTAATAGCGTAAGTGAATGTGTGTGCTGATTAATTTGTGGTTCGTACTAATCAAGTCATAGTGTAGTCATTCGGATCATACTAGTGTGTTGTTGAGTTGTTCGTTTGTGTGCGTGAGCGCGGCGCTTTGATACACATTGATACGGTGAAATTGTCGTTGCTTATTCGTTAATTATAATACGTTGTGTGCAATGTGACCAGAAAAGTAGATGGCTACTTTTCTTGGCCCCAATTCCGATAGTTTACAAATGGCTCAATAGAATCGTAATTGCATCGCAATCGTATATTTTGACATTACTACCTTAATAAATGTGGCAAAATATACAATTGAGATGCAATTGTGATCTATTGAGCCATTTATAAATTAGCCTGGGCCTGGTCAAATGTACAAAATATCGGTTCACAAGATGTAAAGTAACATTGACGAGATTCACTTACGGCCATTTCCATTAACCTATCTATCTTCAGTTTTGGCATATCGGAGATAGGAAACAACTTCTGTCTTTGTTTCTCTGGACGGCAATAACAGAGATAGAAACAGTTTCCTATCTCCGATATGCCAAAACTGAAGATAGATAGGTTATTGGAACCGGCCGTTAGTGGCGTACACACCGGTTGTCAAGGTGTCTCCAGCTCCGGGATTCTGGTTACGATATCTGAACAAGGCAATGAAGAAAAAAATTATATGTTGTCCCGGGTGGTACCTTTTTATGGTTTCCACGAAAGAAGTGTTTTAATAGTTACTTATTGGAATCAGAACAATTTATGTACTTTAAAACACTTTTTGCACACCCAGTGCCGACAGTAAGGTTTTCTTTTCTATATTGACTCGTCCGGGTATCAATGCCGGGACCTTGAAGCTTGGGTGACACCTATTAAACTGGTGTGTTCGCCAATCCACCATGGAAGTCATCGATAATACTTTAATCTTGTTAATCTATTCTTTGGCGTTCATCGTTGCCTTTGTTTGTTTACGACGAATAATGGTGTGTATGAAAGGGCCCCGGCCATGAAATCCCATACATCACACATGATAGCTGTGATTCTGTTGAAGCCGATGCGCTCGAGTGTTCTCATTGCCGACCTTATATCTAACTCAAAACGTTTTCGATACATTTTTTGATTTACCTGATTTTTTGAGATATTTTCATTTTTTTATTAATTCTTAAAATATTTTATTCTATTATAATGGAATAGCTGTTAATTAATGTAGTACAATTTTTAATTGTAGTGTCTGGACGGTTTGCGATCGTCTATGTACAAAGAGCACATAAAGCTATTTATATAGAACGTTAAACCACTACCAGCAGATATATATATACTAATGAGATGTTATTTTTACTCGAACTATTATTATAACATAGTCTTTTTATATATTAGAAGTGGTGACAGCAAAGCATGTTATGTTTCGTTCGGTCACAGTACGAGATGCATTGTAGGTAATTTTTTTAATTAATATCTTTGAATCTTCCACTATTGGTACTTGTTTGTTTGTGTGCAACACGCGGAGTTTGTGTGGCTCATCGAAATGGCAATTAGTTAGCGGGTGAGCTTCATAAGATAATGAACAGACAACGGCTGGTCAAGCTATCCAAAAAGTTGAAGGTCATTGAATTGATTTTCAACTTTAAGTCCAACAAGTAGAGATCAATATCAATTGAGAAAATTTGACGTTTTGTGGTAGGTTGACGTGCATAGTATTTACATAGAAATATACGCGATTTACGTCAATCTGATTGTTATACCTCTTAAAACAATTGAGGTCGCCAGCATATATACAGGGTGAAATTTTAACCACCTTCCAAATTTTAATATAGCAATCTACGAGACAAAAAACAAATCAACAATCTTTTGGTATAGCCCAGTACAAAAATGTAAGATAAAGCACTTAAAATGTCCGCCAAAAATCTAAAATTTTTGATTCGGCCGCCTAGCAACACTTTTTTTACGCGTTGCTCATCTCATTCATTCATTACGATACTATTCATAAGTTTTTGATTTTCCCTTTATACCTTAACAGGTCTAGGACCTTAAAATTTGAAAACTATATCGCGAAAAATATTTTTGGGTGACAACTTGATTTACATTTTTTACTTCCTATATAGGCTCTAAATACGATACTGAACGCCTACAAAAATTTTGGAAAGTGGTTAAAATTTCATCCTGTATAGGACATCTTGGCTAGATTACAACATCTAATGAAATATAACGTATCTAAGGCCGATTCAGCTTGAAAAAATATCACTTTTTGAATAGTAGACTACAGTTAGCTTTTATGGGTTGGTTGTTAGATTTCTAGCGCGCACCTTGCTTTTAATGAGCTAACTAACTCATAACAGCAACCATGAATGTTTAATTCATTTAGTGTGGATCAGGTCATTTAAACCCTAGCGACCTCAGCTGCGTTTGTTTGCTTTGGCAAAACAAAAGACTATTTTAACGCAGATTGTTTTTATTTAATTATGCCTTTTTGATGAGCCATATCAAAGTTTGCGATTGTACAGTTATTGATATAGTTTGCTCGCAAGTGTCTGTCTGTGTGCGTGGTGTGGGGCGGTGCTGACGTATTAAAACATGTAAACACACACATATCTCCAGTGTCATTTGCGCTTTAAATGTTGCTAGGTGATACATTACAGGCTGCCTATTAATCATGTAAGACCAAAAGGGTGGGGTGTCTTGAAAAAAACGACAAAATATTATAAGAGGGAGGAGATTGTATAATAAGAATCACGTGTATTTATTTCCAAAACCAAAATACATTTGGTTTTATAATGAGTTTTGGTGTAAAACTGAAAACGCTAAATATCTTATTATATTTTCCAATTAATTAGTTTAAGTCTATAAATACGAAGATTCATATCGGTGGTTTTTATGCCTTGTGACAAGGCATGGATCAGTTAAATCGGGCAGATATTGGCGAGCGCTAGGACGCTCAGCCTGGGTCTCCGGCCGAGGGTAAGGCTCAGAGTCGCTCGTGCCGGGCCAATACTAGCGGGTGAGGTCGGTGTGGGATAAATAAGGCATATTGGTGGTAGATTGAGCCATTTTAATTGTCCTGTTATCGCGTCCACTAAACTTGCGACAGTCATCGCGTGTCCTTACTTGCTTGAGTGTGCAAGCAATTATATACAAACAAATACACGTGATCTCAGTTGGTTGGGTAGGTGTAATACAAAACCTCCATATTTATTATTTGGGAGGGATCTAAAAAGTTCACTTGATTAATTGACAGATTAGCTGTGGGGGGGGGAAAGGTGTTTCTTAAAACAATGCTTAAATATCACGTGATTAATAAACAGCCATTTAAATGATTATTTTCCCGTCTTCGAAGAAGTTTGGAAAAAATGATACAATCACTTGCGAGCGCACTGTATAACACAGAGTTTATTATTTAAGTGGAATTACGTATACATACGCTTTTTAATGTTGTGCGTCTGTCACCGACCGTGCCAAATCCTCGAACGTAACAGGTGTTGGGCCTCTGCGGCCGGTTCTGTGGGCTCATTAGTGAATTATATCTTAATATTAATATGGAACTTGCATCTTACATAAGTATATTAGCCTGAGGAATGCTGAAATATTGATTATTATCATTGATATAAAATAACACCCCGTTGATCTAGTGGTTTAAATACCGGGCCAAGATCTCGGGGTCCCAGGTTCGATCTCTAGTTCTTGTTTATTTTAATGATGATTATGATCCAATGCATAGCATGTGACGTAAAATGTTCGATACAAAATTTCCTATGAACAATATTTTAGTGATTTTGATTTATTGGTACAGATGAAATTTCTGTTGATTGACCAAATGTCACTTGATTCCTTCAGTTCAATAGACAAGCACAATTCAATAAGTGTAATTTGTGCCATAAATAAATAGCAGTTCCTTTGTAATATTGCCTAAGAAATCCGAATGAACAGATCTGATTTTATTAGCAGCATATCTTAATAGTAAATGAATTATAAGTCAAAAAAATCTGAACTATCAACGGAATCTCTTTTGAATCCCTATACCTTGTACTTCATTTATAACGGTATTTTTTCTCAATATTAATATAGCCATTTAAAACACCAGTAGCTCACGTAATCGTCCGCAGTTGGCAGTTCAGTAATCTATATATAGCTTGTACACATAGCTTAGTGCGCGCGGCGCCGGCGAGTGTGCAGGCGACATTATTGAATACTCTATTGTTTAGGGCTAAAGTTTGTGACACGGATTTGCTAATGGTAACTAATGGTCCAACTCTTGTAGATATAGCTATGGAACGTAATAGTCTAAGATCCCACCATACAACGACCTTCACCGAGCTGTTTATTGGATGAAAAGTGTTTTATATACAATTAAATATGCCAAAAAATATATTGCAAATGGGTTGCCTAAAAAATTTCAGTCCAGAGTAGAATTTTTAAAAATTTGTAAACCGAATTGCATGGCTTTTTTTGCATTCAACCGTATACCACCGTGTTCATGTATGTAAAATTTTTGTTTGTATTTAACTTTATTTAATTAACCAGACCGGTGCAAGTTACTAGTTCGATTTACCTGTTTATATCTGCCTACTCAAGAGTTGTGACGGGAAAAAAATTGTCAACCAAACGTTTGCATATTCTTTGGGCTTCATATTTTCGATTGGTATGAAATTTGTCTATTAAACAAACCAGTAAAAAAAAAATATAATTACAAAAAAATTGTTAATTAATCATACTCTGGACTGAATTTTTTTAGTCAACCCATTTGCAATATATTTATTGGCATATTTAATTTTATATAAAATACATTTCATTCAATAACCAGCTCGGTGAAGGTCGTTGTATGGTGGGATCTTAGACTATAAAAATTTAAAATAGTACAGTTTTTTTGAGTTTACGTGAACACTATACATTGAAATGAAAGTTAAGCGTACTAAATCCGTAAACTTATCTTTCATTTCAATGTAAAAAAAAGCTTTTCCAAACGCACTGTTTTCTTTATTGGCTTTTCTACGTTGATTTAGATAAACATGTTGTAATGTTATGACGACCCGGTTAGTGTAGTTCGATTTCCGGTCAAGTCAATTTAGGAAATGATCATTCCTAAATTAGCTTGGGGTTTGGAAAGAGGTTTAAGAAGGCCGACAGGCTCAGCGAGCCTTCTTCAAGCTTCTTTCTTCGAGACGGAAGTCGTTGAAACAGTCGCGTCGCGTCAGAGGCCTGTTAAAGGCGACTTAGGAAACTCTGACAGACTATCCTTGGAGAATAGATAAACAATAAGAAAACTTCGAAATTAGTGTATTGTAGATGGTAGTTTTATAACTGTTGTGTTATTAGTTCTTTTACATGTGTAAATTATCCACGCATCTGTATTTAAGCCTGTTAATCGGATTAGTAATGTTTGCTTAATATATGTTTGATGCTATGTTCTCATGTTTCGTGTCACATACTTAAGCCACAACATAATCGTTTCAATAATTGTAATTCTTCAAAGATGTTGCACAATTGTTTGATCTAATAAAACTAAATGTACGGCCGAGTAAAGGTTTCACATACAACGTCAAACGTTGCGTCTTCATCGTTTAACTTCAAAAGTATTCCACATGAAAGTATCTAGTCTTATTGCACAAAGTGCGAATAGTTAAAGAATTAAGACATCAAACAATTGTGCGTGATTGCATAACGCCGGTCGCCACAGCTCGCTCTTGTCTCAATTCGGTTGGTTGCACATACCAAAATGTAGAATAGAAATTGAAATGCTTTGCAAAATATTTGAATCTCCGACAATTCGTTACTATGCGAAAAAAATTATTTTGAAATTACAAAATGCACAATGTTCATGTTTTAAAATTTCCAAATAAATATCTGTTCCATAACATTAAAAGCTATGACAGTTGAATAGCGATATAAAATGTCCATGCCATCTTATTTATATCTTAAAAACGACGTGCTTAGTAACGGGTTGCCTATAAAAGTGGGATGGATTAGGTTTCCAGATCAATTGTATACTATATGTACATTTGAGTGATCGTCGGCTGTGTCCAGCCGCGTTGAGACTCGCTCTATGTCCAGTATTGAACGCACCAGTTCGCTATACGATGCCATTTTAATAAGTAAGCCATTACGCTAGCAGTAACTTGACATATCACGCAATTTTTAGTTATATATTTAACGTAATCTATATATTTTATTATAAAATAATTATATTACGAACGGATTACACAATGTATGTTTTTGTGAATCAGTTAAAACTGAATGACCATGTTTAATTTTTGAATATCTTTTTTAGTTTAAGTATTTTCGTTATTATTGCATTCACAATGTTTAATATGTCTAAGACGATATTAACTTTAAAGAAACCAGCTGTTTTACGGGATTTAGCAGTCGTCCAAATAGCGTTTGAAATAAAATCCGATTTCCACCTGTGACAGAATTTCTTTAAAGTGTGATATCATTTTAGAGCTTGATAATTGGTCTACCTGCGGCATCCTGTTTTATTGTGTGTATGTTATATGACTTATATTTATGTTGATTTACCGTTTGCCCCAAGTTGTTAAACTCTTTGTCTGAAAGACTATACAAACATTTTGAAATTACATAATTTCCCAAGATAGCGCATTCATTATGTATGTTTATTGTACTATTTCTGACATTCTCGCTTTAATAAATCAATACTTTCCATTTTTGAACTGTTTTTTGTAATTTCACAGTCAAATACGCGATTTTATTGTATTTTCTGAGGATGCCTCGGGGTTTAAAGGTATAAGTTATGTGATTTTTAAAAAATCTACGTTTATATTTTTTTTAACTAAAGTAATCTGTTACCGCTTTCTTCCGTTTACCGGCCACGAGTGTCATATGCTCAGTGTCAAACACGGCGCTGTTTATATTAATATGAGGTGCGTGGCAATCTTCACAGATATATAACATTATATTTATTTTATATTAATTAATCTAAGTCAAAGACGATGCGTTTAAGTCACACGTGTTTGTGCATTGTTATACATGTCTAATGTTTAATATTTAGTGAAAATAATTCTTTTATGTATTTTATGTGCTTATTGATGGTGCTTTTTGATGGGTTATAAATGATACATCTCTTTATGTATATCATTTCGTTATCGTTAAATGCAAAGAGTATTGGTAATTGTAATTTAAACTAATCGAATGTGCAATATGTTGAGATTTTATTAATAATATTGTGTAGTTTTTAAGCGGTTTGGCATAATAACGTGGATTTACATTGGTATCTGGCTTTATTTGGACGCGTTTGTGAAGATTGTGTACGCGCAGCTTGCGTTATTTTGTACTCATTTTAAAGCTTTTATATGAAAATATATTTTACGCTTCTGAGAGGAGTTTTAGCCAAAGAATGGTATATGTACAAACGGCTTAAAGCCTTATTTTTGTTGTTTAGTTTAGGTACTGTCTTGCCAGTGGTTCCCTGTGTATTTACGTGTAGGAAGCATTTACGTGTAGAGATGTTCGCATGATCGATGTTTTGCAGTGTGAGACGCATTTTGTACGATGCTGACATTCGTATTATTTCAAATTATCGATTCGCATTACATCATGTTGTCGTTACGAGCGTAACAGTAACTCTAAAGCACAAATGTATAATGAAATTATTCTGTAAGAGTAATTGTAAGTTTGTAGGTAATATTTATTGTGTGTACTTAAAATTTAACTAATAAAAATATGTCTCACATTGAAAATGTCTGTATGTAATGTTCAAATTGATTGTGTTATTAATTGTAGCTAACACAGAGGATTATGAGATATGCCGAGGGGGCGCGCAGTGGGGGGTCGCGTCTCGCGGGTCCCCGGGTTGTGCGTCCCCGGGACTGGGTGTCCCCGGGCCCCCGGGTCCCTCGCTGCGCGCCGCCCGGCCAATATATAATGTTGTTTGTTCACTGATCACTATTAGGACACATTTAGCTGAGTAAATAATTGCATATGATATAGTTTTATGATGAGATAAAAATATGTATATGTAATCCTACATGTCTATTAAATCAATGAAAATAGATTATACAAATGCGGTTTTATTTTTACATTCCCATATTTATTTATAAGTATGGGATTTTTTCCCAATTTAATTAGAGTAAATTTAACTTAATTATACATAGTGAATTCAATAAATTATGTCTTCAATTTAAATTCTGAACTAAGTATCGTTTTTTAGGTTTGATTCGCGTGTGAACTATCTACAGCTTGCTTATATTCCGTTACCAAAAGCCTCATTAAAGGTTATCATACAGATGCAAAGTTTAGGATTTTCACGAATCTATGGATATTTTCAAGTGGACGCGACCGAAGTCGAAATTGCTGATCGCCTCTTTTCCCAGGATTCCTATTTTTGATGTGCAATATTATAACGTAGCAGAATATCTGGGGTACCCTGAAGAGGAATACCCTCAGAAACCTAGGTTCTGCTACGCTACAAAAGAAAATGAAGTAAAGGGAGAAAGTTATGGGGACCTACCTCTCTATAACTATTCCCTAAGAATAAAATAAAATACAAAACAAGATAAAATAAAGTAAATATATCAGTCTAAAAAATAAAAAATAAAAATTACATAACTTAATTTTGATGTAAAAAGATCCCAATTTGATGAATTTGAAGAAGGAAGGTGGCCCGGCGGTCGATCACACCAGGATCTGCGCAGCACCGGGGAGATGGTCCGGCGATCGACCACGCCAGGATCTGCGCAGCGGACTGAGGGGAGGTGGCCCGGCGATCTGTCTGACTAAGCCGGGGTCCAACTGCGCAGGATAGAGGTGGCCTGGCGGTCAGATATTCTGCTACGTTGTAATATGTAGAGAGATGACGCTGCTGCCTATCCTTTTGGTGGTACACCTAAGCACGCTTCTTATGACACCAATAGGAAGATAGGTGCTAATTTATTTATGTGCCGACACCAAACGATAATCACTTGACAACTCTTTTTTTACTCTTTACTGTACAGCACTCGTATTGAAATGAAGCTTTGTACATATTTGTATTTTGGATGAGATTACGAAGTATAATTTGGTAACCATTATTTCATTTTTTACTTAATTAAACTTAATTGCACAAAAATAAGTAGAAAATGTACAAAAAAATGAACTTAATGCCGTATATCATTTTCTACCAGTTAGCCATTGGGCTAAACAGAAATGTCTTGGCGTCGCCGCGTCGCTGTGAAATAAAAAATAAGAACTAAATTAACAAAAAAAAAAGCAGAACAGCGGCCTTAGACAAGTTGCTGTATATTGTATACGCTCGAGAATAGATAGATAACAAGTGTATGAAAATAACATTACATTACGAATCGATCGATCCTAAACTGAAGTCATTTTAATACATTTGTTATGAGTACGATGTTGAAAAGCAACTTGTGTAAGGCCACAGTACTTCTGATAATAGGGACACAACAAGAAATACTTCGGTACATAAAATAAACTAAATGTAAGTATGTAGTTTATAGCTACGTTTTATATATAAACTACACAGGTACTAGAGATCGGAATAAATACTATTATAGTGCCATGAAAATTCATAAAAGGTAATAATGCTTTACTTTGACGAGGCTGTTAGATTGCACTAAGATTTTAAAATGCTACATAATTTATAAGCAATCTACACCAGGATAGAATCGATTGTCATTCATTCAGCTTTTTGTTTCAAACGTGATTCGAAAAAAGCACGACACGCTATACGTCAGGTCGCTGCATATAAAGCGCGGTGTGCGCAGAGCAAATTGCGCGGATTAGTTCGCGCGCATTACCCGCGCCTTATACGGACGCGGCGTGCGCATGCGACGGCGATTAACGGGAAGTGTACTCAATAAATTCTTGCGAAAAATACTTATTCAAAATCTGGTTAGTGGATAGGATATATTTACTTGAGACAGCAAATTACTTATACTTTTATACAATTAATTTACCTTGCGTATAGTGCATTATCTAACTAAAGAAATTCGAACAAAAAAATTAAAGCATTAAATAAAAAGTTTTAGTAAGACGATAGTAGTTCTGTTTTTTTTTATCTACTGAACATTTTCTTCGCGTTTTAAATTACTCTGTAATTTCAAAATAAAGTCTACGTTCTATTTGTTGATTTATTTACCTTTTATTTGTCTATTTTGTCAGAAAATTACTAAAGAAAGTAATAATAAATTGATGTTCATGTTTGTAAGTTTGTATTTTAAGTATGATCCTCGTCCAAAGAAATAACTTCGGGGCCTGGGCCCTAATTCCGCTAATTTACAAATGGCTCAATAGAATCGCAATTGCATCGCAATGGTATATTTTGACATTACTACCATAACACAATTGCGATTCTATTGAGCCATATGTAATTTAACGGAAGTGGGGCCCTGGTGTCCTGTTATTTCAGGTTTTTTTTAGGAGTTTCTAGCAGTTATAGCTTTCGCATGTGTAGATAATTAGTTTTTTCCTCAGTTCTAGAATTTAGTGGTCTATAGCTTTAGTGAGAAAATAATTTTATTTTTTATTTTTATTATTATAACTAACAAAAGTGGACCTTATGTAAGAAGACTGACCCAGAACATTCTAAACGAATGGATTGTCGACCCTGAACGGACAGAGAAGAGACATAATAAATCAGTAAAATCAGTTTACTTTCAGCCAGGAGGTCCTTTTACACGTAACACAATTTTTATGGATTAAGAAAGAGATAGTTAACGAAAGGATCATTAGATAGGTATTTACCGTGTATATCATAGTTTGATTTTAATTCAGGTAGGTAGGTAAATGTTACCAACTTATTATGTACCTACCTATTATTAAGATCAAGGTTTTGATGGTATTTCACCCATTAGAATTCTAGGTCAACTAAAAGGCAGTGAAGTATTAATGATGACTAAAAGCTATCCTATTTCTTTACAAACAATTCTCACTATTCAAATATGTCTCCGTGTCGCACTGGCGATAATTTACCGGCGACCTGCGACCCGCGGGAGTGCGCGACTATCGCTTCATTAGCGCTCGCCATTACCGTATCCCGGCACTGTAATGGTGCCTAGTATCGCCTTTCGCTAGCACACTGGCTCCTTAAAAAGGACTGCAGTAATCCAGACTAGACTCGCTCAGAGATAATTTTCTCCTTTTAATACCAACTTATTGCAATTTGTTCTATATCCTTAGAAAGGTAGGACTTAGAAACTCTATTGACCGAGTACGTAAGTAGGTACCTACTTGCTGTTGGGACTGCCTCATATTTTTAACTAGCTGTTGCCCGCGACTTCGTCTTCGTCCGCGTCAACTTCTGTTATTATGATCGCGATTTTTGCAACATTTTTCACGGATACTTCACTCCTATTGGTTGCAGCGTGATGTTATATAGCCTAAAGTCTTCCTTGATAAATGGACTATCCAACACAAAAAGAATTTTTCAATTCGAACCAGTACTTCCTGAGATTAGCGCGTTCAAACAAACAAACAAACAAACAAACTCTTCAGCTTTATAATATTAAGTATAGATAATGTTTGTGGAATACCAAAAACGGTACGGACTTAACGCTGAAAGCATTCTCTACCAGTCAACCATAAGGCAAGCAAAAATGTTAGGTACATGCGGTGCAAAGGAGTGAAAATGAGCTCTGTGTTTGGAAATCGTTTAAAATTAAAATGAAGTTTATGTTGTAATTCCGACCCATATTTTGCATTTATAAAAAAATACGTAGATGGCTTCACTAAAGGATGGCATACATACACTAAAGATTATTAGGTTTTTTTAAAATCGAAATTGTATTTTAAGTTCCTATTGAGACATTTTACGGAAGAAACATTCTGCGAAAAAGGTATTTTGCGAAATGCTCTTTATGTGAAAGAGACGTTATGAGAAGGCGACACTTTGCTGGTAAACAAATTGTGAAGTCGCCGTTTTGCGTAAAAACTGTATAATACCTAAATAGTTGTAGAAACAAAAGACATCAACGCATGATCTTACGATAACAAAAAAAAAAACCAGTGCTCTCTTCTCTTCTTATTTAAAATTTTCTTATCTTATTTAAATACTATTTCAAAATAACAAAAATAGTCGTTACTTCGTAATACCGAAAACTCATAACAAACAAATTAGGTAAATAAACAAATGAAACCCTCAAACTAACTTTTATGATAGCAAACGTGAAAGTTTAAGCCAATAAATAAGCAAATTCTAAGTAAGTAAATAATAGACAAAAGAAAAATTTTACAATTATCAGTTCGCCATTTGCATAATCCGTGACACGATTAAGTAAGCGTCTGTAGCACAGACTGCCCACTTGTTGAACAAACATATTCATTAAGCTAATCCCTAGGGGTTGACATGTTGCCGAGGGGTGCAACAGCTCCCCAGCCATCGGCAGGTTTTTTGTAACGTCAGCTGCACAAGTGTCGCCATTGTTTGACAAACCCCAATAATAACAGATCGCTTTTATAAACTTTAATGTACGGAGATTAATAAAAAAATATTTAAGCGTTTGGGGTTCCGGATATCTTTATTTGTTAATGTTGCGCGCTGGAAGTTACGTTACGTGAAGCAGAAAACTCGCATTAAAAAGGTAAAAAATAGTTTTGATAAAACTTATTAGCCCGTGTTGAGTTGAATAGGCAAAGATTAAAACTCTATCAAAATAAAACGAAATCGGTTCCGGTTCCTGTTCACAAGTGTTGGATTCCGAACGAATAGCAGAATATCTAAAAATATCGGTCTGCTACTATCTAACTATCAGAATATCTGGAAAAATCACGACAAAAAAAAACTCACAACAAAAATAAGAATAGATTTCTCAGTGTGAGACTAGCTAAATTTCACTGCTAGAGTCAAGCTTTGCAGAGTTATTTTACTACACTTACACATGCGTATCAAAAACCCTTCTAAGTATCAGGCTAGTGCAAATAATCTACCTTCCTAATAGAAAAGTCTTGAGCAATGTCTCGCAAGTTGTGAGCTTCGTTTAAATTGAAGATTCACTGTTTACATAGGCTTCTCTATAACTTTATGGATACTTGTTAGAAATAGTTTGGCCATCACCACTCACTTTGGTATCCAGTTTTATCGTATCTGGTATACTATTACTTAACAGTGGCGGCGCAAGGCCTAAACTTAATGTAGGCGAGGTACATTTCGCGAGGCCCTCTGATAATATGGGCAAGCCCTTTGCCTCCCTCTGATGGTTTATGTACTTTTGGGCTTTCCATACTTTTGTTTTCTTGAATTTACGCTAACACACACAATATTGTCTACCAGTGACTCGGTAAAGTGTTCGTCGTTCGAAGCTGCAGGATAAACCAAAATATTATGAGGAGATGCGGGTTCGAGTCCCGCCTGAGACAAAATTTTTCAAGTTTATATACCTACTGACAAAATATTATGTAAAATCCTAATTCATTTCAATACTAATAACGTTTTTGAAAAGTCCACACGGAACTCTGACAGTAGGGCCGAAATTCGCATGCATTATAACATGTGCGTTGGATCATTGAGTCCCCCCGCGAAGTTTATCTTTTTTATTCATTAGAGCGATTATTTTGCGTTTAACCGCGCACCGCTGCGTGAAATCGGATCGATTATCGGATCCATCGTAAACGAATAATCGTTATCGATAGTTAATCGTGTCAAATCGCTTGATTTGAATGATGGCTTCTGTTCACGCTTTGTGTAATCGGTTTAAATGAATTATCGCGTTTTATGGTTGGCTATGAATAATCTACAGTGGTTCGGCGGTTATATGGATTTATTTTACAATAATTGCTTAACAATATTGAATCGGAATTTGCTGAAGACAAAATATAATTTATGTTAGTTGCTGTTTTGTAAATAAGTACCTAAATGAATATTAAGTTTATACTAATTTCATAAAGGTGGAAAGGTTCATGTACCTAATAAATGATGCAATGAATATCTACATTGAATTGAATTGTATTCACTTTGGCAGAAGAACCAATCACAAGTATTTGAAGTAACGAATTAATATCCATAAATATTACGCGTAACGCCTCGTTTGAATACTGTGCCAGTTCGATCCCCGGGTCGAGCAACGAAAGTTTCGAATTTTCGAACATTTCGAATGAATTTGGCAAGCGCTTCTTGATTTCATTGATGGATGCCTTTGTCCTTGCAGAGGGATGATTATAGGCCTTACTATACGTGTCACAATCCCAATACACCCAGACGCTAGTTTAGATTTAAAATTGGCCCGACTGGGTCCCGAACTCAACACTTAAGATTACTGCATAGCTGGAAAACAAGGATTCGTTATTTCTAGTTCATAATACAGCTAAATAAAACATGGCTTCCAATGTTAACAAGCAGAACATTGTTAGGACAGATCGCGTGCGAGAGCTGTAACGATGTCGTGACCGCGCGCCTCAACACCGGATCGAACCATAGACTCATGCATTCAGTTTCTTGTCATTTGAGACAAAAGAAGATCTTCAGTAGGTATTAAAGCCTAACCAAAAAGATAAAACATATCACCTAAATGTGAATAATTTTGGTAAAAATAGACTCAGGTGATTCTTTGCGGAAATCCATTACCAAACCAACTAATAAATAAGAGTTATTACTAATTCATGCAATAAAGCCGCTGAAAGAAATTCGTATTTAGAATAATTTTGAAACTCATTTCAGTTTGGACTATAGTACAGACAATAGCACGTCAACTACAAAACGTAAAATTTTCTCAATTGTTATTGATCTCTATGAAACTTAAAATTGAAAATCAATTCAATGACATTTAACTTTTTGGGTAGGTTGACCTTCCCTTTTCTGTACATGTGTTACCATATAAAAATACAGTTGCGACATCAATGCAGCTTTTGTATTTTTTTGGTCTAGCTTTACCTTATTATAATGGCATAGCTTTTAAATAATCACGCGCTTTACACGACCCAATATTTAAACCTACGAAGCACTGCTTTGGGACAAGTCGAAAACAAAACCTCTTTATTAAAGTCTGTTAAAAAGGGGTGCGTCTCATGTGATATAAAATCATTTGATATAATCAAACTTTAATAACGATCACTTTACATAATGACCATTTGTTACAACAACACATGATATAATTTTGTTTGACATAACGATTACTTTACATAACATACAGTTTATTTAATACTATTTAGTATAACATTCAAAACAAATAAAACATTTTGTAATAAAACTCATTTTATATATCGTTCATTTGATATAAATTTTGAATGTTATACGCATCATTTCGTATATCTATAATTTGAGATAAAACCGTTTTAAATATTGATTAAAAGAAATAACCGTACTGACATACATTGCTAAAATTCAGAATTTGGTTGAATCCCGACTCGCCGTGGTCTTCCGCCGTGGTACTTGTCTGCCCTACACTACAGTGCAATTTAAAAGCCGGAGGCGCGGAGGGAGTGCAGTCCTCGCTCGCAGGAACGAAGCTCGGGCGCCCGGGGGAGCTGCGGAAGCGAGTGTGGGTGCCAGAGATTTGTTACGCAAGGGCGGAAGGACTGCACTTCCCGCAGAAGAGCAAAACAAATGCATGCTTGCTTGCATGCATGCAATGATGATTGCCTGCAAGCATGCTGCTTGCCTGCATGCATGGTTGCTTGCCTGCGTACATATTATATGCTTGTTAGCCTGCATCCATGCATGCTACCCTGCATGCATGCATATTTGCCTGCTTACGTGCATGCATACCTACTTGCCTGCGTATTTATGGCATTTCGTACTATTTAAGATTCGGAATTTATAGTATTTGGTATCTTTAAATTCTGCATTTTGATGATTTTGTATCAAGTAATCATTATCTGTTTTAAATGTTATATAAAAGGGGTGTTATCGTAAATGAACGTTATAATAAATGTTATTGTACTAAATAAAATTTATTTGTTTTTAGCATTATATCATGTGAATGTTATATTAAACGGTTGTTATACTAAATGATTTATCCCAATTGTTACTTATACGTTTAAAAATTATGACACTTAAAATTATATCTTTCCATCATTATATTAAAAAAGTGTTATATTAAACAAAATTATATCATTTGATTGTATATGTTTTGATCTTTATACGATATGTTGTTATACTATATATTACACACCCGTTAAAAAGACATCGTTGAAACTATAAATCTATGGTTGAAACACTACAGCAGTACAAGCACAGAACATGGAATTCCATGTTCTGTGAGTACAAGTATCGGCTTGACATCTAAATTCTCAAAAAGACAGTAAATATTTTTATATATAAATAATGCCTCAAAATCGGAACCAATTATAAAGTAACACATTTAGTATTTATTCTGGCGCTCTACAAAGTTTGCCGGGCCATCTGGTTTTATTTAAATAAATCTGTAATCATTTTTAACCATCTTTACAATAAATAAAAAACACATTTAATTTTAGGTGGAATTAACTACCTTTTAACACGATTTCTTCAATTCAAGTTAAAAAAATTGATTCATCTGGCTAATAGATAATGTTGCATAAACATTATCTGAGTCCATGTGTCTCACTCGTGTAGCTTTTTTTCTGTCTAGTTGACAATCTAATGTTTGAGAATATTTTGTTTATTATTATGTAAGTTTAGATAAATAATAGACGCAATTTGATATCTTTGACTAAGGTATCTACTATTGCAATCAGAATAAACAATTCTATTAAATTATTCGCTTACGAATGTGTAGCCGTCTCATTACTAGCGAACATCTAGAGAATATCCATCCAATAACTTATAAATAACAAAAATGTATTAATATTCAACAGGAATGTTGAAACTATCCGCGTTCAATATAATGAAGGCAGGAATTACCATAAAACTATAACAAAAGCGATTAGGCCTTTGGGTTTCGATTGAAATTATGCAATGGGAGAAAGTCGACTAACCTCCACTAATCATAAGTCAGTATCGAAGGCTAATTAAGATGGGGTAATTGGAGCTGATGCGGTGAGATGTGGCGTCCGGGAATTTGAATGGAGACGGCGCGGCGTTAGTACGCTAATTTATACTCGTGATCTCAGTTTATTGGGGATTTTTTCCTAGGGGTGTCAGTACACAAATTCAAATTCAATTTTATGTTCCTACTAGAGGAAATAATAATGATCAAATCATTACTACTTATTACGAGTAGCATTTACATTTTGTATGCAGTACGTACATGAATTATAAATAGTTGCATAGTTCTTGTCATCATCATCATCATCTCGGCTGCACGACGCCTACAGCTGGACAAAGGTCATAGCGGCTTCTTACAGCTTTGACTAGATCGTCGGTCCACCTGGTGAGGGGCCTACCCACAGATTGTCGTCCGCCCCAACGGCCATCGGTTCGTCTTACTTTGTTACTTACTGTGTACCTACGTCTTACTATGTGTCTCAATAATAGAAATAATGTCATTCTACATAGATTTCTTTGCAATTGTTTTCATTAGCAAAATTTAGTTTTATTTTTATGAAACTATCAAATGTTTTATCAATTCATATTATGCCAGATCTTAAAAAAAGTTTAGAAAAAAAAAACTATTACCGTTACTAGTTTTATTAAGTTTCACTGTCGGCAACCCTACGTGCGCCCACGCGCGAGAGGACGCCCGGCATTTTTGTTGTGACCCCAAAACCCCAGATGATTCCCGATTGTGACAGTTGTCGCTCAGCTTACGTGGCTTGGACACCCTTCACCTCAAATTACAGATGGGTACAGGAGTGAACATGGACAAGACGAAAATCATGTTAAATGCCCATGTTGCACCCGCTCCAGTTAACGTTGGGAACATTGCACTCGAAGTTGTTGACCACTATGTTTACCTGGGACAGATAGTCCAGTTAGGTAAGTCCAACTTCGAGAAAGAATCTCTCATCGAATCCAGCTCAGATGGGCAGCGTTCGGGAAGCTCCGGTATATATTGGCGTCCCAATACCTCAGTGTCTCACGACGAAAGTCTTTGACCAGTGTGTGTTGCCAGTAATGACCTATGATGGGATTGAGCCGTGGTCGTTTACTATGGGTCTCATAAGAAGGCTCAAGATCACCCAGCGACCAATGGAGAGAGCGATGCTTGGTATTTCCCTACTCGATCGAATCAGAAATGATGAGATCCGCAGGAGAACTAAAACAACCGACATCGCTCGAAGGATTGCATCGTTGAAGTGGCTGTGGGCGGGACACATAGTGCGAAGAACCGATGGCCTTTGGGGCGGAAAGGTTCTCGAATGGCGACCGCGTACCGGACGACGTTCCGTGGGCAGGCCCCCAACAAGGTGGACCGACGATCTGGTCAAGGTAGCAGGGAGCCGCTGGATGTGGACAGCACAGGACCGATCGCTGTGGAGATCCTTGGGGGAGGCCTATACACAGCAGTGGGCTTCGTTCGGCTGAAATGATGATGATGATGATGACAGGAGTCAATCTACAAAATGCACTTGAGCAACCACGAAACAGAAAAAATAGTTCCATGTGAGCAACGCACACATAAACACCGCTCACGGATACAAATCTCGGACCAGTTCGGACCAGTGCCAACGTCAGTGTCACCTGAAGGTGTCAAGTCAACGCTGTCATCTGCTTGAAACACGCGACGCCAAAATGGAGGTGCAACAGAGTTATTATAACAAGTGTTCGGTTGTGTAAATTTATCATTAAACGGTGAATTGTGGTTTTTTGGGGTAGACTCTATTTTCACAACTCTATTTTCCATTAGCTTATTGTAAACAATTGTAAAATAAGAAACTATTACCTTTGAAAAAGAATAAATGTGCATTTCGCCCATGTCGACTTCGTCGAAAGATATTTTTTGTGACAAAGGTATTTTTAATAGTTTGTAATATGGAGAACGTTACAATTGAAATATTTTAGTTACTATTGCATATTTCCGTTATTTTTGTTTCATTGTAAACAATAAATCAAACTACTAGATACGAGTGCCACTACTCCAATAGTGTATGTGCATAAGCCATAGTTGACGACCCTACCGAGATAGCCAAGTGTAGTTAAGAAATGAAGTTCATACATGAGTTTGACTTCTGCACCTATCTGCCCTTTGTGCTTCAGATTATTCCCGATTGTGACAGTTGTCGTTGAGCTTATGCGGCTTGAATACCCTTTGCTTTGAGCCCAATGGCTGTTGTCACTGTGTCTGACCCCCGAATTTATAGCTTACTTTAACCAGGGATATGTCTGTTTGCCGCTCAATTTCCTGATGAATTCAATATTATAATTGAGTTCGATTTATTGGACATATTTTAACCATGTAACAATATGTATTTTTTGTTGTTAGTATTCCGATTGTTTGAAACACACAATCGCAGACAATTCAGCGGAAACAGAACTGACAAATTCAACTGAAAATTAATACTTGCTCACAAGTACTACGGTGATATAATTAACACAACTTTACTTTATTTATATAAATATTAGATTTTTTGATATCTTAGGGTTTCAAACTAACTGCAGCAAATTTCATCTGTATTATTACTCTACAAGAAAACTTTTTAATTTGCTGAAGTATATTTACGCAACGACAGTGTAAACTTAGCAATGGCACATGGCACCCTGTAGCACTGAACCCTGAAAGTAGGTAGGTACACGGCACACCCAAACGACCTTGGCATTCAATCTCTCCAATAAGCAACAGCAATTTGTCAATATTAACATGTTCCACGAACGCTCGCGCTGTAATTACCGCTACTTGACAGTCTTTTATTACCAAAACCTCAACAATAATTAACTGAAGGATAAATACTCTTATTTCCAAGGCATATTACACTGCACGAGGCCATATTTTACCCTGACATGCTATGATCGCGTACAGGAGAGCGCAAATGTAATTAAATAGGTCATATTTTACTGTGCCTCATTCAAATGTAAACCTATTTATAGTTGAAGACATAAATTGCTTAATTATATTTATCTATCTGTATATATTTATCTGTTTAAATACCGGGCCAAGATCTCGGGGTCTCAGGTTCGATCCCCGGGTCGGCCAACAAAAAGTTTCGAATTTTCGAACGTTTGCTCGGGTTTGTGATCACCAACCCCCATTTGGCAAGCATGGTGATTATGCCAGTTCCCATCATTGCAGTGGTAACTTGAATTCAATGATGGAGGCCTTTTCCCTGCAGTGGGATGATTATTACAGTAAAATTATGCAGAGGAAAGATTTTATTGTTTGTTTGTATTGAATAGGCTCCGAATCTACTAGACCGATTTGAAAAATTATTTTACCATTATAAGCCGACATTATCCCTGATGAACATAGGCTACTTTTTACCGCGAGACCCAGTAGGGCGCTTCTGTTGGTACGTAAACTAAACTGCTTTACCGATTGGGTTGATGGATGACTGTGTATTTCCAGGGTTTCACTGACACGAATGTAAAGTGTCTACTAACATTTATATTGCTGTGCCCGAACAGGATCTATAGAACTTTATTTAATTACTTGTAACACCTTTGTAACATTATGGAATGCAATAAATTATTTTAATTGGATTGAATTGGATAAGCCTATCTAATCTAATCTAATATATTTTACTTTATGCCTATTGTGTATAGTCTAAATACCTGCCTAGGTCTGTTAATAAAATGAATGAAATGTATGCATGAAATTGAAACGAATAAATCTTTAAAAATATCCAAAATCTAAAACAGAAATGTCTGTCTGCCTTAAAATAATTTGTCAAGTTCCACAATAACAACCTATTGTGGAAATAACAAGTTTGTGCAAGTTTTTGAATTCTCCCTTTCACTAACGGAATAGACAACAAGAAAATCCCTCGAAGCGGGCAAAGCCACCTTAAAACAAATCCGACAAACGATTTCTCTAGAAGCAACCAATTCATCTGTTTTGACAGCGACTGTACAAGTTATTACTCCGTGTCGCGACCTGCCCAGTTATGGTTAAGGCTAGGTAGTCTAATAGAGTTTTTAAAACCCATCTGAGACATAATATATTTTTATTAACCATTTAAGAATCTAGTCTATTCACAATTGCAATTGGTAACAAAAATTTAATGATGTTGGCTCGATAATAAAAATTACATACCCACACCTTTTTGAATTTTTTTCTTTAATGTGACTACTAAACTACGGACATTTTAACTACATTTTTGTGTTTGTTTATAGACAAATTTTTACTAATTGTTAATAAAAATTACTAGGCGAGTGCGGCGGCTCGGCTCGTCCTGTCGCGTACTGGCGCTTACGGAGCGCCTATATCTACATATATATGCCGAACTACCTGGCCTTAAATAGTGAACTGACTGTAAACGGCAGTATCGGTCGTTAAAAATATCCGCAATGAGTACCCTGGCAGATAGATTGCCGCGACCTCTGCTGGTTAAGCGTTGTTTTACTGTTGTGACCACAATGCTAGGATGGAGGTTCAAATAATGTTATTTCTCGTTGTTTACATTTACAGATATAATAATTGATACACAAATGATTGGTATCAATTATTATTACTATACAGGATGAAATTGTAACCACCTTCCAAATTTTAATATATCAATCTACGAGACAAAAAACAAATGACGTATTTTTTCTTTTGGTATAGCCCAGTACAAAAATGTCAAGATAAAGCACTTAGAAAATGTCCACAAAAAGTCTAAAATTTTTGATACAGCCGCCTAGCAACACTTTTTTTACGCGATTCGCATCTCATTTATTCATTACGATACTATTCATACGTTTTTGATTTATCCTTTACACCTTATCAGGCCTAGGACCGTAAAAATTGAAAACTAAATTGCGAAAAATATTTTCGGGTGACAGCTTGATTTAAATTTTTTACTTCTTATTAGGGCTCTAAATACGATACCGAACACCTATAAAAATTTTGGAAAGTGATTAAAATTTTACCCTGTATATATATCATATCATTTGATTACACAAATAGTTAGAGAACTAAAATCAAATTCCTCTGCATCTCGTTCAAAAACAAAAAAAGAGAAGAGAAGCAAGTACCAACAATGTATCATTAAACTTCTAAAGCACGGATATATCCCCCAACCCTTAAGGACCCGACCAGGAATCGAACTCGAGACCCTTCCGTAGTAGGCGAAGGGCACCGCTACACCAAACAGGTCGTAGAATGGACTAAACCCAGATGCTAAGACTGTAAAGATAATGAAGTTGTTTTTGGATTTTTATCAACGCTAACTTACTCGTACCTTTCATTTAAAAGAATTAAGATCTGTGTACTTAAATAAGTCAATACCACATCAATAAGATCAACTCTATTAATTGAAAATGAATTGAAGTGGAGGTAGGTATCGGTGCCTTTTAAATATTAATTTCATTTGATGAAACGACTTGAAAAATTGCTAATGTTTCATCTCTATAAATTTATATGTTGATATTTTTGTGTATGCAAATAAAACGCATGAAAACATATACCCCTGTATGACGAGAAGGGGTGGGGGCATTCTATGTTAGGCGGTACATTTATGACAACACAAAAAAAACAGATTTTATATAACCTTATGAAGCTTTTGATTGGCGGATAGATTTCCTGGTGGTATTAGTTGATGGCGTGCAGAGCTGCGTCCGAGCCTCGTGACGCCGCGGTCACGCGCGTTCGCCGGCGCATGTACGAACTGAACTTACTGTAGCTCCATTTTTAAGTTTCGATATCTAGCTTACCTAAAACCCTTCAAAGGTTATTTAAGCAAAAGTAGAATTATTTAAATATATTTTTTTAATTTTGACTGCCTAAAAGGGACTTAAAACCAGAGCTTTTCGCTTTCCATTCTCGTTTCTATCTTTTTTATTTTAATTACCAGCATTGCTTCAACCTTGTTTTGTTTATTGGGTATAATTTGGGGTAATAACTACTAGGGAGAACGTAAATTATCTATTATTTGACTTATTATATTGAATCGGCGCTAAACAAGGAATTAATAAAATTACCGAAAAGCATCAAGCATCTACTCAAAATTGGCGGCTTATTTGGCAATTTACGTTGTTGAATTTTTTTTATTTATCTAGAATGTAACCAAAATTGTTGTGCAAAATTTTTTCGTTAATAATAATAAACCTATTTTTAATCAGAAATACAATCAGTTAGATCAAAATCACTCAGAATATAAGAGCGTCTACTCAGCTACCATCACATTAGATCTCCTGTTGATCCAACAAGAAGTCAGAGGTGGGTTGTTCAAGTGGCTGGCGTGTTAAAGGGTCGTTTGTCTGTCGCGATTTATCGCCCGATACCGACGCACTCCGCCGACACGCCGACATTACACCGACATTCGCCGACATTACGCCGACACCGATGCCAGATACCCCAACCCTGAGTGTTACAAGAGTAAGGCTGAGGTGATAGCACGCGAGAGAGATCGTGTTATAGAAATCGGCGTTGTTGAATTAATTACTTTTACAGACTTCCTCACTTGATTAGGACTCGTAGAGTTCAAAATCAAACGAAACATGGTGTCGCCTGCTCCGAGGTTCCAGGTTCGATTCTCAGACGGGTCAATGTAGAAAAGGTGTTTTTCTACATTTTCTCGCGGCTGTGTTTGTGGTACCTTCGTTGTTTAGCGGCCGCGCTGATACATGTTCCTTGCATCTGATTCACACAGCGCCTAAGAAGCAAATAAACTGATCTGCTGAGATGCCATGATACCCCCCCAGTCACGGCGGCGTAAAGTAAACCACGGTTCAACAGACTTCCGTCAGCATCAGAGTGTGCTAGTGATGGGCCTACTATACCCATAGTGTACTCGAGTATGAGTTTAATACTCCTAGTATAATTACTTCGGAGAAAACCTCTTGAAATACTAAAAATATACATCGAGAATGGTGCAATGTGGTGTCGGCACATTACTACAGGATTATAAGACCACCATATAGATTTGTTTATAAAAGCAGGTAACACGAATACAAGATCCAAAAGATACCCCAATAGGCTTGTATTAAATACAATTCCTAGGTCAGCTAAATACAATAAGAGCTGTCTAGGGATGTGTTTAAAGATTTACAATAAAATCCCAGATGACATTAAAAACCTAAATATTCATTTGTTCAAATCAAAATTATATAAGTGGCTTATTGACCTAGGAATCTATGACATTAAGAATTATATTGATTGTAAATTTTAATTATTTTTGTATTTGTTTTGCTATTTAATTTGATTTTCTTTTGACATGATATAATTGTTTATTTTAATTGTTTTAATTTTCTATTGACATTATTTAATGATAAAATGTTATATATATATAATGTTAAACTTTGCATGCTATTTTGATAGCGAAACATGTGCGTACTGTAAATGTAACATCCATAAATACCATGTTTTTTCGCAAATAAAAATCTGAATCTGAATCTGAATCCGGCGGTCGCGGTAACAATAAATTTCAATTGTATCTTCGGCAAAATCTTGCTTTTGGAGGGCTTTACTAAGTAGTCCACTGCTGTACATGGGCAGTGGACTACTTAGTAGGCTGGTATTAAAATAATGCTTATGATAACATCGGGAATGCATCGCGACGCGATCATACCATTTTTAGTTGCAGATTATCTTTCAAAATAGGAACACGGTCAGAGTAGTGTGATGGTGCTCAGTCAAAGGAATATTTTGGAGTACTTTTTTATGAATCTAGCTCCCATACCTGACACACGGAGTCCATCGCTGTTCCAGTCAGACTGTGACCACGGTCGGTGTAACTCGATCAAAACGTCCGTCAATAAGAGGAAACACCACGGGCGAGAGAATTGAAAAATAGGTATTTGAAAAATCTATTGCTGTCGCGCAGTGCCAAACGCATTTACCGCAGAGTGTGATAGAGACAACTGCTTCTTGGACTGAAAATACCTACTAAAAGCACACCAAATCAACGTTTCGTAGTCCCCCGATTACTTTTCCAAAACTAGACCGATTTAAATACATTTTTCATTAAAAATTAAAGAAAGGCTTTGGCCGTGTTCGTATGTTCTCCTTTTTTAATAAAATTTTGCCAAATTTGTTTTCTGGATGTTTGAACACAGCGGAAAATCTGGTGAATTTTTTCGAATTTTGAGTGCTCATATCTTTTTTATTAATGCATTTATGAAAAAACAGAAAACATTGAAACATGCTAATAGTGGCCATAGATTTTTGTAATAAAAATTATTGCTCTACTGGCTTTATCCAGGGAGGAAACAGGGGACTACGTTTGTATGGAAAAACTTGTATTTCCTCATAAGCGAAGATATGATCACATTTAAGATCCAATATTCTTTTAAAATGAATTAATTACAATTGAGACTTTTTCGTAGAAGCTAAACCTAAAGTGACAGAAAAAGATGAATAACGTTAAGAAGTGACGAAGTGAGTTGTGTCGTTTGGTGCCGGCACATAAAAACAATATACATAACCACTCTTTTGTTCCTTTGGGTGTCTTAAGAGGCTAATAAAGGAGTACTGCCAGAAGAAGACGGCCAACAACGTCGTCTCACTACCATTGGCTAAACTGCTATTTCCAATTGGGGAGGCTTATGTCCAACAGTGGACTGATAGCTGATAGTTAATGATAATAAAGAAGCGACGGCTCAACGGTAGGTAGGTACTACTAATATTGCTAACTTGGTGAATGATTCTACAAAAGTACAGATGTGATACTATACTTTAGCATACTTTAAGTACTTAGTGATTCCGCCTCATCCCCTCCCTACGCAGCATTTCCACGAGGCGATAAGGTCGCTGCAGTATTCTGCACGCAAGGTGCGGCGCTAGTTTGCGTAATTTACTGCGACCGCGCAGGGAATCAGTTTGGCGAGCGTGCGAGACTGTACACTCGACCAAACTCCCTTAATATACCCCATATTCTCATTAAAATAAGAACCAGCATTAAATTATTTTGTGTTCTTGCTTGTACAGGTCCGGGTATTTATGGGCCCTGTTTTTACAATTAAATATCTTGCCGTGATGGTATCGCGGCTTGAAGTAGTTCATTTATCATTGTTCTGAGATGTAATTTAAAATTAAAGTTGCTTATTTTCTTCAGTTTGGATGGTTGAGATGAAAAAAGAACACCAACCATAAAATACCTACTCTGGATTTAAGCGATTGACTGCCTTTTTAAATATTATAACATAATAGATAAGCAACTGTAGATAGGGATAAAGTAAGTATTAATAATAGTAAAAGTAGTTACATCATTTTAAGAACCACGTTTGATTTTTTGAAAGGGATATGTACCTATGTCCAAAATTGTTATTTAGGTACGCATTTTGTTTCTTCTCTGCTCCTGTTTTGCAAATTTGTAGTTTTTTTTGGTTGGTATCCTGTAATATTTCTGTTTTACAAGAAATAACTTTTTTGAAATCACGACGTGATAGTAAAATTAGTAAAGTTTATTTTCCTCTGCCTATATGCCTCTTCTTCAAAACATTATCTAAAATTAAAAATTAAAATTGAATTGTTAAACGAATATCTTGAAATCGATCCCGGAACTTCGAACCCACAAGCGCGCAGGTCATTCATGTTTTTCCATTGCACAGACTCTGATAATCCCAGTGTGTTCTGTGAAATACGACGAATGCCAGTCACGAAGTAACTCGGGTTAAGCATTAGTCGGGAAGCACTAATCAATTGATTACCAAAGCAAATCACAAATCAGTGGGCACTGATGCCGTTGTGAACCCGTCATTTGAAAACTTTGATCTTTCAAGTAAACTATTGTTGGGAAATAATACAAATGCGGTATTATTTTCTACTTTTCTTCGTTTTGTTTGCCAAAAAACCATTCATGCAGTCCGCGGACTTCTTACCTGCATTGTATGTATGCATGTAAATGTTTTGTAAATGAGCTGTAAATAATCAAATTAAATGCATGAACGAACCATGATGAGAACTTGAGTGCCATTCAACTAATTGCAACTACATATATGACAGCTAACATACAAGAAATAGCCTGCATTTAGGATCTCAGACATCAAACAATTTTTTGTTTGTTCTTTTCTATGGTTATTACGTGTTGGTTATTATTACTATGGTTACCAATTATACGTTTATATCAGAAGTGCGGCCCGCCATTAGTTCATTTCGCCATCTTATGGCCCTAGCCTGCCATAAGGTTGCCGACCCCTGATCTAGAGGAAGACAATATAAAAAAATATAAACTAGTTTCCTCAAAACATCATAGATGACGTAATCCGAGCGGGGCCGATCGTTGTGGAGATCCTTGGGGAGGCCTTTGTCCAGCAGTGGACGTCAATTGGCTAAGATGAAGATGATGATTATGATGAAAACGTGAGATCAGAAGTCAATTAGATTTTAACCGAATCTTAGCAAAAGTAATAAAACAGTAAGTTTGTCTTTATGTGAATTGTTATAATTTGCATGAAAACTGATAAGTACACTTTTTCCTGAACTACCGCATAGTTCAGGAAAAAGTGTACATAAATAATATCGGTAAGCTCCCTTTGTGAAGAAGCGGCGAACACAGTACCCGCAATAACGCCTTCATTGCATTTGGATCGTCATGGAGCTACTCCTGTCAAACAAATGTTTTAACTGTCACTTCTCTTGAAAATACATTTATTTTTATTTTTTCATCATCAAATTCACTGCAAATTCCTGTTTATCCGTCTTCGCTCCCTGAATTGATTGAAAACCCACACAGGAAAGAAGTGAGTTGCTGTACCCTGTACTCTGTACCAGACTGGTGAGTGCTTTGTGCTAATTTGTCTATTATAAATTCTAAAACCTTTTACTGTCTAACGATACTAAGTAGACTTGTTCGTTACAATCTATTTCGTTGATCCATCTCGATAAGAACAATTATGTTAATTTAAAGAGATCATGTTTTAAACGACTTATTAACAGCGTATAAAAATTCATCTAACGTCTCAAAACATAACTGTACTTAATCAAAATCTTGCCAAAATCGTCATAGGAATCGTGACAGTGTAGCGAGATAGTGCATTTCTCTTCATTAGTATTCTAGCAGCTTCAGAACCGAGATTAGGGTCAGAGAACAAAGATCTCATCTGTACATGTACAGCTTAAAGAGTTGGTGTACACTGTCTTTACTCGTGTCTAAGGCTGTTTTTCAACCGACGATAAAAAAAGTAGGTTTTAGTAGTACCTACCTACATATTATGTAGGCGCCTTGAGTGCCGGCCATAATTATTATTCTCTCTCTTCACCTTTCATGGGTGTACTCACGTAATAGCTAACTACTACTGAATAAAAGTGTCTTCTTTACTCACTTTTCAAATTGCGGTCGCCAACCTGTGCTTCTGTCCCGAAGCAGTGGTAGGTTTAAATATTGGGACGTATGCCAGGGGCAGAAATAAAACTGACTTTAACAGATTTTAACAGATTTTAACTATGTTTATTTTTTTATTATAAAGTCAATTTTTTATTGAAGTGAAATGTTAGTATATAAACTTGAAAAATGTTATTTTCTTGATTTTGTGAATTTCTCCATAGTGGAGTAGGTGTACACACCGGTTTAAACCGGTATCGCTTGCTCCGAGGTCCCGGGTTTTATTTCTGGACGATCCGTATGGTTTTCTATATTTTCTCGGGTGTTTGGGGTACCTTCGTTGTTTCAGATTTCTACAGTGTATGTATGTGGTTTTATTTGGTTTAATCTTAATATTGAGGTTCTAAGTTTTATTTATCAGTTTAAAATCACTTTGCAGTCACAAGGGGGCTTTTCTTCTTACTCGGGTGTCTGACTCTCTTTTGAAAAGCCGTATTTATAGTTAAAATAGGTATTCTATCTTATAAATAACCCTTCATCCCGTTTAAAATCAAAACATATTCAGAAAATACCGTTCCCTGAATTGGCCCGATCGTGAATCGAACATGGAACCCTTGCGTGGTTGATGCCATTATAAACTAAGTACTATTTTTAATATTATTATCGTCATCATCTGCCTATAAGTATTAATCCACTACTGAACATAGGCCTCTCCCAATAAACGCCATTTTGCCGTCTTTAGCTTGTCGCATCCAACTTCTGGCTTACGAAGTGGCGACCTGATAAACTGAATATATTTACTTCAAATCACTTGGTGTGCCAACGCTCTTATTCTCCCACTACTTAAGGAGGTACCTAGCCTCCTGTCACTCCTTGCTGAGGTCAAGTGGGTCGCAGTGTTGTAGGGCTGCCATGTTGAGTAGGTATTATATTAAAATTGTTTTTCGAAAGCCTGTTCGAGATGGCGCTTGAATGGGCGGATGTTGCTTGTAGATAGTGCTGTTGTGTAATTAGATGTTGCCAGCGATTATATAATTATAGTAATATGTTTCCTTGGTAAATAGTATCTGATTTAATTTATATTTGTCTCTTTTTCTGTAAATTTAATAATTTTACCCACAAATTAAATTGCAAATCCAGGTGTTACAAATGAAATCACAAACAGAGATATTATTACCTTATTGAAAACGGCATGAGCCGCGCCGAATCTGATGACTTCATCCAAATTCATCTAGGATTTCTGGGGTTCTTTCAAATTCAGACGATTCGACGCGGAGAAGTGTGCGAGATTTCATTATTGAATTCTAAAATTCGTTTTGTTCAGCTCGTTCGACGCGTTCGGCTCGGATAAGTCTGCGTTCACCTTTAATCATGTAAACGCCATGGCATTTTTCCAAGCAAGCTTTAAAAGTTCACTCGTTCAAAAGTTCAATCGCTAAGGGAAATAAAACCTTTGATATAAAATATCGTGTATCCTTTTTAAGTTTAAGACTGTGAGGGCATTCAAATGATCGAATCTGTTCATGATCCTAAATCATGAGCAGATATTGCAATTTACAAACGCACAAGTGCCATTTGCAAAAGTATCCATTGCACCCATCTATACTAATAGTATAAAGCTGAAGAGTTTGTTTGTTTGTGTGTTTGAACGCGCTAATCTCAGGAAGTACTGGTTCGAATTGAAAAATTCTTTTTATGTTCGGTAGTTCATTTATCAAGGAAGGCTCTAGGCTATATAACATCACGCTGCGACCAACAGGAGCGAAGCATCAGTGAAAAATGTGGCAAAAATAATCGCGATCATAATAACAGTAATTGACTTGTACGAAGTCACGGGCAACAGCTAGTTTGAAATAAGGGTGCAATTGTATACTTACATCCTATATCGATAGAATATACTCGTATACAATATGACGTAAATATCCATACAATATTTGGCCGAGTTCTTAAGTTGACACTGAAAATCAAAGCCAGTCATTAAATTGAGAACAGTTTTCGGCGTAATCTTTGTATTTGATTGTGTATCTTGTTCTTATTATAAATAACTAAATAATTTGACGACCTCCGTGGCGGAGCGGCGTACACACTGGTTTTCAAGGTGTCGCCTGCTCCGAGGTCCCGGGTTTCGATTCCCGTACGGGTCAATGTAGAAAAAGAAGTGTATTTCTAAATTTTCTCGTGTCTGGATGTATGAGGTACCTTCGTTTCTGATTTCCAAAAAAAAACGAGTACTTTAAATAGTTATTCAAATTGGGATCAGAAAAATGTACTTATGTGATATTGTTCACATATTTTATTTATTTATCTCTTATTATGACATGAATAACATAAGCTTATACAGGCTTTTGTTACAAGAAGAAACTAGACCATGTAAACATACGTGACACATGCAAGCATAAACTAGTTGGTACTTGAACTAAAAAATATCTTACACGCTGTATACTCATTGAGCTATATTCACCATAACAAACTCAAGAAATTTGTGATATCTGTGAAATAAATCAATGTGGACAACATCACATACATTGCTCCGATCCTAAAATAAGTTACGGCCTATAATCATCCCACTGCTGGACAAAGGCCTCCATCATTGAATTCAAGTTACCACAGCAATGATGGGTGTACTGGCATAATCACCACGCTTGCCAAATGCGGGTTGGTGATCACGAACCCGAGCAACGTTCGAAAATTCGAAACTTTTTTGTTGCCCGACCCGGGATTCGAACCTGGGACCCCGAGATCTTGGTCCGGTATTTAAACCACTAGACCAACGGGGCGTTAACAAAAATACATGAATTGTGAAAATTTCCACCGTCTAGCTATCGCGGCTCTTGAGATACAGCCTGGTGACAGGCAGACGGACAGACGGACAGACAGCGGAGTCTTAGTATTGGGGTCCCGTTTTTACCCTTTGGGTACGGAACCCTAAAAAGCACGCTTGCCAAATGCGGGTTGGTGATCACAAACCCAACCTGTTCGAAAATTCGAAACTTTTTTAGCCCATCCCGAATATCGCACCCATGACCAGATCTTGACTGGAACCCAGGACCTCGGAACAGGTGACCCATTTAAAACCGGTATGTACGCCACTCCGCCACGGAGGTCACCAAATTATAGATCGATGGCTAAAACACTAACAATATACAGTAGCAGCCCTCACGTTCCGCCTGCGACGGCGGGCGGGGTGCGGCGCGCGGGGCGGGGCGTGTCGTCGCGACGCGATTGGGCTGCGCGCGCGCCGGAAACAATGCCTGAAACGTGACCCCACTGGGCTCGGTGTTGTATGAAATTGGATGTAATCGCGAGGCTAAATTGTGTTTAATAATAAGGAACAAGGTTATTCTTTATATAGCAGCTGTGTATATTGTATTTAAAAAATTGGTTGTTTGTAAAGTAGGTTTACGATCGAGATGTTTACGTGATAACGAGAAAATCTCCATTCGTTTGTATGCCGCTAGAGTGGGAGAGACGGAAGATCGGTCCACTCACTCGAACGCTATGCCAGCCTCCGCTCGTGAGGATTCCGCGTGACAAGTTTCACGGAATGACTGGCAGCGCTCGAGATGAGACGGGAGATCGGTCCGTCTCTCTCTCGTTATACCTGCGATCGCGCTCGTGAGGTTTTGGTGTGACACAAGTTTCTGAACATGTCACCCGACTAAAACGATTTTAAAGACGTTATCACGTCAAAAAAAAAATTTAAGCAGAACTTTGGCAAAATTGTACTGATTAGGTACAACATAAATGGTTTCTATGTGAGTCAGTTGCTTCGAGCTTTTTACCAAACCTCGCTAGTGGGATTTCGCATTTTTAACGGTTCACCTCAGCCTATTAGTGAATAAACTGTATGTAGGTATTAACTAAACTTAATTTGCATCTTAATGAGAGATGACCATTATAATGTTATTGATTATTTAAACGACAAAAATGTACAGAATTAAAATATCCCTAGCTCACACTACTGTATACTTACTTATTACGCACCTACTTCATTTAAAATAGGCTTACAATAGTTACCGAGTTTTTTGTACTGTTTCTTCTCGGCACTTGCGTACACTTGTGCTGAAGCAGTGCGTGGTTGAATAAAATTTAATATCTGATAGGAATTTTTACTATGGAGTTTTTTTTTACCTTTAGCCCACGTTAGTTCACTGCTGCTAGACATACTATCTGCTGTCTTTTTTATTTATATTCGAAGCAATGAAACACTGCTAGAAGGAGTCTGGCAGTTATGACTTGTCTCCATCATTGGTAAATTTTTGAGCTTGCCATGCGCAAAAAACAAACATGAAAAACGCAAGTTTATGTGGAGTGCTTATAATAATAGTAGCTAAGACATATTGCAGGGTATTCGAAACAAAATTCTGCTTTTCCGCAACTGACATTATCAATAAGATTACTGGCATCGCTTAATATCAATCCGTGATCGTGGCTCAGGAACTGGAGCGGCCCGCCCAGCCGCGGAGCGTGAGTGAAATCGCTTTTAGACAATACTAAATTTATCTGGGCACTGCTACGGAAGTTTATAGCTTTGCTTAGAAAATCTTAATCTATCTATGTCTATCCTACTGTCTTCTAGATAAAATTTTGTACTTGATTATTTTTTTAACTAATTTTCAATTTAGTGCTAAAGCTAAATCAAAGACGTGCGTGAAAATTTTAACAGCTCACGTGAAAATAAGTTTATGGTCAGATTTCTAACGCATGTACCTGGTTTAGTACAACAAGTTATTTTCAGGTAGGTACATCTGATCAATGAGAAATGTTACCAAATTTAGATAAAAATGTTGTTATGGTCTCTTCAATAAAACGATAAGTAAAGTTTAGATTTATCATACAACAAAAATTGTTAACCCTTAACAAGCTCCCACCCAGACGCATCTATCATAGAATATGTAATGCTTACTTCAATAACAGGAGTAACTACTTACTTCTGTTAGTGAAGTACTTACTTCCTACCTGCACACTAGTGCACACAGGCCAAGTACCTCCCGTCCCGACTCATTTTTTAAATTTATTTAAATCAACAAATAGTTATGTGATGAAATAATATCATAGGGAAAGAAATATTCTTTCCCTATGGTAATATTAATTGTTTACATTGTGTTGCAAAAGACCTAATAGTGCCTACAAAGTTTCGACAAAAATTTCACTTAACGTGATCACAGACTGCCATCTGAAAGTAAATTATTAAAACAAAAATATAAAAACTTAAACTTTGTGTAACTATTTAGCATAAATAACAAAAAATAAAGGCATGCAAATCACTATCATAGTGACAATAATCAAATCTCTACTCAAAATTGTCCAACATCTTTCCAAAGACTCCTAATTAAAGAGCCTTGGCATCCATATTACTTTCCACATAATTAAGCGATTCTTATTACGAGTGAGCGAGTCGTGCATACAATGAAATGCCCCGGTGCCGCATGATTTCTTTGCCGAGATAAACTTAGAGGAAAAACTAATGTGCAGTCTGTATTCAGGCAGCGAAGAGGTCGTGGGCGGCGGGGATCTACTGACGTTTGGGTAAAAATAAACAACTCGTACATTCTTATCAAAACAATAGAGTCATGAGCGCATTTGTTTGCGTACAGACAGCGGCAGGTCAACCTACCCATAAAGTTAAAGTTTTCAACTTTAAGAGGAAATACAACGGCCGTTTTTTCCATACAAACGTAGTCCCCTGTTTCCTCCCTGGATAAAGCCAGTAGAGCAATAATTTTTTTTATAAAAATCTATGGCCACTATTAGCATGTTTCTATGTTTTCTGTTTATTCATAAATTAATTAATAAAAAAGATATGAGCCCTCAAATATCGAAAAAATTCGCTAGATTTTCCGCTGTGTTCAAACATCCAGATAAAAAATTTGACAAAATTTTAGAAAAAACAGGAAAACATACGAACACGGCCAAAGCCTTTCTTTAATTTTTAATGAAAAAAGTATTTAAATCGGTTTAGTTTTGGAAAAGTAATCGGGGGACTACGAAACGTTGATTTTGTGTGCTTTTAGTAGGTATTTTCGGCCCAAGAAGCAGTTGTCTCTATCACACTCTGCGGTGAATGCGTTTGGCACTGCGCGACAGCAATAGATTTTACAAATACCTATTTTTCAATTCTCTCGCCCGTAGTGTTTCCTCTTAAGTCCAACAAGTAGAGATCAATATCAATTGAGAAAATTGGACGTTTTGTGGTAGGTTGACGTGCTGTGGTCTGCGCTGTGAATAACTTTGTTGAACTATACGAGTAGTTGTAATATTTTGATAAACTTAATAACATTTTTAGTAACTAGAGTTTCGTATTTTCAAACATTGCTCGAATTTGTGATCACCAACCGGCATTTAGCAAGTGAGATGATTGTGCCTGTACTTATAATTACTGTGGGGAATTGAATTCAATGATGGAGGCTTTTTCCCTGCAGTGGGATGATTATAGACTGTTACTTTACTTAGATGGTGATAGTTGTAACGTTGACAATACTTCTAATTAATTGATACATGTTTTGTTTACATAGTTTCATTTCAAAAACTTTACGCATTACATTTAGGTGTGTACTGTATTGCGGCTATAATTTTCAGCGACGACTTTAAATAGTAGTTAATAGATATCTTACTTATATCTTAGTATCTTATTAAATAATATAAAACAGAAAATTTGGAAGGATGTTGACTTAATCATGCCAAAATAGCTGAACAGATTTGGCAGAGAGATAGTACTTGGTTAGGAATAGCAAACAGGCTACTTAAAATCCCGGAAAATTGTACGTTTCCCATGGGATCACTATGTTTGTTTATCATGTTGAAAGGGATCGTCATGGTATTTTGCATAGTGGTAGTTTACTGGTAGATGGAACGCAGTCGCGAGCAACAGCTAGTTATATCATAGGAATGGATGCTTGTTACTCAATGCCAGAACAGCTAATTTTTGAAGAATTTTTCTATATTATCTTTGTCAAATGTATATGGAAGTGAGCTGTTGATGATGAATTATATTTGTATCTATAAAGAGTAATAAATAATCTTAAAACTCAATATTTCCTCACGAAACGTTAGTATTCTGTTAGAGCGCGCCTGCGCAGCCCGCACGTCCTTAATTGTGGACGCGCAGCCTCCGCGCCTGCGCCGTGAATCACAACGACGGAGACGGTAAAGGGCAATTGTTTATGGTAATTTTATTAACTTTTCTCCTTGAATGGATTTTTAAATGTTACTCTCGTAAAAAATATGTCACAACACTGAGCTGGGACTGTTTGGGAAGAAAAGACATCAACGAGTTAGGGTTAATACAATTTCAATTGAAGTAATTTTTTAATAATAATAAGGCCTTCAACTGCCAAGCAATTAGACGCAGCATTATGATAGTGTTTGTAGACGAACATTGATAACCTTAAATGTTAAGCTTTTAAAATGAGAGAATGGAAATGTAGCATTACAACAGTGAAATTGCAACCCTTATGTATGAAGGGAAAATTGGAACTAACATTTCCTTATAGAATATTTTGACGAGTTAATTAATGTTGTATGCCAGTAAAAGGATACCATATTAAGATGATGAAAAGCATTCATTTGTATTTCAAACGTTAAATATAAAGGTACATACATACCTAGTTTTGGAATACGTGATATTTTTTTTAAATATTTTTTTTCGTTTAGATTGACGTATTATTGAAGTGAAGATTAATGCAGTAACAAATTTAATGATTTGTATTTTATAATTTAAAGGCTATTTGTGTTATTTCTAGTTGCACTTTGTGTCAAAAATTATAAGATACTTGATAAGGTTTCATTATATTCGATGTGTTTCATTTAAATTATATAAATAACCCAAAATATCTCGCTATAACTTTACCACGGCTATCAACAGCCAAAATTCTGAAATTTAAGTATGCAAAATACACCTGATAACACAAATTAAATCCGATATCTTAACACGCTTTTCCAGAAGTTATGCGTCCATACTGTTATCTTAATTAAGGCGTCACGCGTATCGGATACGCGTAAATCGCCCGTATCGGTACGCGATACCGTCCTGCGATACTCACTGTTAATTGCGTCAATTCTTTGCCGTTACACAAAATACTGATAAGACTTATCTACACGATGCTATACCCTACTTTGTAACACATAAGGTGTATTGTTGTAGAACGTCTCAGCCGTTTGGAGATGTGGTATTTATGCAAGCGATTGTAATTGTTCCGATAATACTGTGATTTGTGCGATGCTGTTGCTGCAAGCGAAAACTGGCAAATAAATCGCAGAAATAAACATGTTTCAATGTGTTATAATTACTTGTTTCTCTCTTGTGGTGAGTAGTTGTTATACAACTGCTAACCGTAAAACTGTAACCTTTTAAGATTTATAAATAAGTATTTCTTATAATCATTAAAAATATGATAATGATACGATAAGTAGAAGTAGTACTACGAGCAGCTTATTTAGAGATAAACTATGAAGTATAAGGAATAACAAAAGATACGATGTTTTTCTCCATGTTTTATCTATGCTCACTTACTTTTATTTGAATACGCTTAACAGAGAGGCAGTCATTTTTGCATTAAGGATAAATACTCTTTATTGCAAACCATAGAGGATAAATTTTTCACATAAAATAATTTTTAAGCTGTGCAATTTAGGCGGCTTAGGCGCTGGAAGCGATCTTTTCCACATTCCTACCATAAGTTTGATTATTTTCATCAGTTTCACGCTTAGCTGACGTTCTTAAGTGAGCGCATAAATTTTAATTACCCGTAGACCGTTTGAGAAACGATTCTTAGCACATTTACAACGATTCTAAATTATTTGTCCCCATAGCTTATAATTAGCTTCATAGATCACACTAGTTTGCTCAATGACAAAGTTATTAAGGCCAGCTTCCATTTACGGTTATAATCTATTAGCCTATCTTTAGTGATTGAATGTTTATCCTGCAAGTGTACGCAGGGCCTTATACAGAAAGAAATATGGCGACCAGTCGGTAAGAGGCCGCCGCCGCGAGCGGACGTGTTCGCAGTTAAATTGCTCTTAATTGCCGATGAAAGGGCGGAAACGTTTATAGGGGTTACGGAGCAGTAATAACAAGTGATGGCAGTAATTAATTGGCTAGTTCTAATCGCTTGATACATGTGTTTCCTCATTACATCGGAGACACGTAGAAGGGAGGTCTTGCGGTGGCAATAATTTTATTGGCTAAACATGCGCGTTAGCGAGAGCGAGGATTACACTAGTACAATTGATAGCGCTGTTTTTAGTCACTACATAAGGTTTGCATCTGCTCAGAGTAGAAGAAAAGTAAAGGAAAATAAGCGATTGGAAATAAAATTAAGAAACGTGGTATTCATATAACTTATTTCCTTTTAAAGTTATGATGGATTTCGCTATAAGAGGCTCTAAACAGGCTCTACAGTTCTTTTAACATTGCCTGATACTGAGCCTCAGTATCAGACAGTGTTGAAAGAACTGTAAATTTTTTCTCACTGGTCATATTTAGTTTTGAATTTTACTTAAAATTAAAATCTTATTCTTTAGAACAAAAGCTAAAACTTCAATGAAAAATTATTACAAATTAATTCAATTCCAAACAGCAGTAATAAGAACATGACTGTTGCCGAAGAGACTAAAAATAAAAGATATTAGGAAAGGGAAGAGTAGAAACATTTTATACAACACAATACAAACAAATGATAAAATATTAAATCTTCGCGAAACGCTTGCCGCTCCCGCTCCATCGTATGAATGACTTTGCAAAACTTTTTACTACTATTCTCCACTATTTACAAGCTCCTCACCTGCGCGCGCAGGACGTTTACTGTAGTTATTATTGCTGTTCGCTTTACAGCCTCGTGGGCATGTTTTAGAGCTTTTTGTAAACATAAACTTTAATGCAAGTTCTATCCAATTCGATGGGAAATAAATTAGATTTCTCGGACTTGCGTGGTGGGTGATCTGCGAGCCTAGATTTATTTAAGCTTAAAAAACGTCATGATCATATAAGATTGAGAGTAACACAACTTCACAATTTTTGAAATCAGTTGGACTGTTTAAAGTCATTGAACTACAGCCATGATATGGGATTTGTTAGTTAGAAAAGTCTTTAAACAAAAAACAAGAGAATATAAGAACTACATACCTTATCCATTAAAGTCAAATTTGATTATCATAACTAAAGCTTATTAAAGGATTGGACTGATTATCGTAATGAGCTGCTTTATCTTAACAAGTTCACAATTCCACGGTGGATAGATACAAGAAAAACTGACGAATTAGTAGAGATTCATGGATTTTGTGATTCTTCAAATGATGCATACGCCGCAGTGGTTTATATACGAATAGTAGACAATAATGGTGATATCAAGGTAAATTTAGTAACATCAAAAACTAGAGTCGCACCTATTAAGCAATTATCTATCCCTAAATTGGAGTTGTGTGGTGCCTTACTGCTTGCTAAGTTGTTGCAAGAGGTAGCAGAGATATTGAAAATATCTAAGGACAGTATACACGCTTGGACCGACTCTTCAGTTGTTTTAGCTTGGTTGAGTGATCATCCAAGCAAGTGGAAAACTTTTATAGCCAACAGAGTGTCTGAAATATTAACCACTCTCGATCGAAGTCAATGGTCACATGTTTCGACGAAAAGCAACCCCGCTGATTGTGCGTCTAGGGGAATGAAACCTTCCGAATTGATTGATTTCGAATTGTGGAAGAAGGGTCCAAGCTGGCTGCAAAACAAGACAATTATTTATGAAAGGAAAAGTTTTGAAACTAAAGAGGAAAAAAGGATACCGAAAAAAGCGTGTCATATTACAACAGATGCTCAAAATATTGATCTTATTTGGACTAAATATTCAACATTAAGTCATCAAGTCCGTGTGATAGCATGGGTAAAACGAGCTTTCAAGCGATCTAAAGATACTAAATTACCGTCTTATCTTACAAGCAAAGAATTAGCAGACTCGTTAATTACATGTATTAAGCATTGGCAAGCACAGGTTTTTAATGATGAAATTGCTAAATTAAAAAACGGTTATCAATTAAACAAAAAAAGTAAACTTACCTGTCTGAATCCGTTCCTAGACGAGTTAGATGTCTTAAGAGTTGGTGGTCGTTTGAACTGCGCTGCAATCGATGAAAATAGAAAGCATCCAATCATCATTCCATCCAAAACTCACTTGACTGATCTTTTAATAAAGGAAGCTCATGCCAAGACATTGCATGGTGGCCCGCAACTCATGGTTACTCATTTGAGGTCTCGTTACTGGATTCTAGATGTGAAAAATCAAGTCAAACTGTTCTGTCGTAAATGTGTCACTTGCGTTCGTTATTCTTCACGCACAACAGAACAATTAATGGGTCAGCTTCCAGCCTCAAGAGTAACACCTGGTCGCCCATTCCGACAGAGTGGCGTGGATTACGCTGGTCCAATTAATGTTCGCGCGTCCAAGGGACGTGGATATCATTCATACAAGGGTTACATCTGTCTTTTTATTTGTATGGCTACAAGAGCAATCCACCTCGAATTGGTAAGTGATTTGACATCTCATGGTTTTCTAGCTGCTTTCAAACGGTTCGTTGCACGACGAGGTCACTGCTCCGATTTATATAGTGATAATGGGACGAATTTTGTCGGTGCAGCACGAGAACTGAGGCAATTGTTGATTGAAGAAAAGTCACAAGTTGCAGTTGAGATAACAGATTGGCTGGCTAATAACGGTACTACGTGGCACTTTATCCCGCCCCATTCCCCGAATTTTGGGGGGTTATGGGAATCGGGAATTAAATCTATGAAACATCATCTAAAGCGAGTGATTGGTGCCTCAACTTTGACCTTTGAAGAGCTGTACACAGTTCTTTCACAAATCGAAGCCTGCCTCAATTCTAGGCCACTTTGTCAGTTGAGCGCTGATACTGTTGATCCTGTTCCATTCACGCCTGGTCATTTTTTAATCGGTGAGTCTCCAGTGCTGGTGCCAGAAGTAAATTACGAAAATTCGTCCATCAGCAGCTTAAAACGATGGCAGTTTACACAGCGGATGGTGCAGGAATTCTGGCGCAAGTGGTCGCAGGACTATTTAACTCAATTTCTAAATCGTTATAGATGGTCTCATTGTGTTCGGGAACCTAAAGTAGGTGATGTAGTGTTAGTCAAAGAAGATGATCTTCCTCCTGCGCGGTGGTTGTATGGAGTCATCCTGCAGAAACATCCTGGTTTGGACAAAATTACCCGCGTTGTGAGCCTAAGATGTAAGGGTGCCGTCATTAAGAGACCTGTCTCTAAACTTTGTATACTACCGGTCTCAGATTGAATGCACATTTGTTATTTGTAATTTAGTTACTAATTAGGTTTTTGGTTAAATAATTTACTGTCTATGTTTTTTAAATTTATATTTAGTAACTAGATTTAACGGTACAACGATAGGTTCTTTCATGTTTTTATATATTTAATGGACATTTTGTCATTCTGTCCATGGTAGGCGGAATGTACAAACGTCAGAATGTTTATTCACACTGTATTTTCTATTTTCAAAATATAGTTTTAAATGTTATCAACCGATGGCGTTGCCTGTGGTTTAGCTCTCGATATGTTTTGGTTTTTTTGGAATTACTTATGTTAAATAGAGCTATTGTTATGTTGATTCTGCCTAGTATAAATCAAAGTTCGATACATTTGATACTTTATAAACAGTTCGGTGTTTTATTGTCGGCCTCGACCTCAAGGTTGTACAAGGAAACATAATTATTATAAAGAATAGAGTAATAATAATAAAAATAGAAATATTTACATAACAAAGCCTATACTAAATACCTACATGTAATTAAACAGATAATTTATTTATAGGTAATAACCTATAAATAGAATATCTGTTTAAGATCACTATCTTGTGGAAAGGTGCCCAGCAGGCTGGCCACATTACCGCGTTGAATAGCCAAACTTATTCTTTGGGCCAGGTACAGGCCAGCCTTGGTATCGTGAGATGTCTCGATCAACCTTTTAGATAACTCACGATACAGTTTGTGGGCGCTTGGTCCCCACGGTCCCAAGGTTTCTACCCCAAACGGTTCAAATATGTAAGTCTCACCAAGACTTTCATATTTGCGCCGTTTGAGGAGCTCCGCAGAAGCGGCAGCTGAACCTGCCCTGTTGCCAGTCGATGAAAGATGAGAAGGCGCTAGAGTATCGACACATGTAGCATCCCACACTAGAGGCCTACCCATCTTCCAAGGAACGAGAGTCATACCATCAGGACGCTTGCCATCGCTACGAGCGAGACCGTTTGGTTCCAAAACGGCCGGTATACGCGCGCTGACAAGAGCCCGACGGATGACATCGTTTAAACTGGCATGACGGGGGATTCTGCCAGCACTTCTGCAGCAAGAGAGACCGTGGTGAGCAAGCTGATCTACAACCTTTCCACAAGTACAGAGATGTGGAACAGAATTGAATGCTCCTAATCGAAGGCTTAAGGCAACTCTAAAAGAAACATTATCTATTAATGTGCCTAGGGCAGGAGAAGGGAGGGACTTTAACCATAAGCCTGATTCCCATTCAGTAACAGCTAAAAGACGAGCACGGTCTACAGAGTTGGTTGTCGTTTGTAATAAATTATCACGCACAACTCTACAAAGCGGCTCGTCCCACAGCCGTTGAGCTGACTGGTTGAGAGGTAGCTCATCTGAGGTTTGGGTTCTCCACGCGTCAATAGCATCGGCCAAAAAAGGAATATAAATGGAGTTTGACTGATGGGAATTTCTGAGAATTTTGCTAATTAGGTCAAAATTACGATGAGTTGAAGACAGATAGGCTGGAAGACTGACACTGGATATTAACCTAATTCCTAGGCCTCCATGCCGAATAGGTAAAGAAGCTTGTGACCAAGTCCGGCCTTCCAGTTTAATGTTCAATGTTGATGAAAGAGTATGTTTTATGATATTGTCTAATTTAGATAGTAAATCCGTATGCTTCCAAAAATGTGATGCACGAAGAGCGTACATGAATTTTGGTTCAAAGAGGCAGTGCCGAATGATGGTGTAGGCAATGTGGCTATTAATTTTCAGTAACCGATCAGTAACTGAGTTAAATTTTGTTATTTGTTCAAAAGTATAATCCGGAAAAGATTCATTAAAGATTGGAGAACCGAGAAGACGAAGTGAAGATTTAGTAATAAGTTTTATGTTTGGAGCCAAAAGTCTGAAACGGTTTATTATATCCTCACGCTGCGTGCAATTTGGAGGAATATAAATTTCGCATTTAGAAAAATTTAGTTCTAAACCGCAAATTTGAAAAGCTCGTATTAAGGTCTCAAAGTCTTCTAAAACTACTGAAGGATCACCACCAAGGGTTCCGTCGTCTAAGTACCAAATGTTAAATTTAGATTTTAATTTTGTTATAATGGGGTGAATAGCCAGGCTAAAAATTGCTGGACCAAGAGGGTCGCCCTGTTGGCACCCAACAGAGGAAGAGAGTAGGTGCTCCTTGTACATTAGTTTTGTGGGAGTACTGTAACACTGCCACAAAAAACTAAACAAAGAAGGCACCTCTCTTTGAATCTGTGACAAAAGAACTCCTCTGTCGACAGAATTGAAGGCATTCTTGACATCTAATTTTAACAATATTTCATTAGGCTGAACATTTAAAAACGATCGAGTGGCATGGATAGCAGCTTCACATCCACCAGCAACTCCAAAACCTAACTGAATGGGCTGAAAAAGATCGCTTAGCATACTAGATATCGCCCGGCAACCGATTTTCGCTGCTAAACGGCGATATGTAGTACCCACAGCGATCGGTCTTATGCCTCCGTCTTTCTTTTTAAGAGCACAGAGATTGGCGCCATAAATAGTCTCAAGAATGCCCTCATTAACCTGGCCAGAAAGCAAAAAATTTACAAAAGATGTCAGTACCTCGAGCAAGCTTACGCTGGCCTCACCTCCAGCGTTCAGAAGATCCTTGAGATGCTGTGCAGAGAGGCCATCAAGACCAGCTGCGGTACCGCATCGAAAGCCATTGACTGCTTGGAGAACCTCAGTAGGAGATGACTGCAAGTTTGTAAGAGTGGTACTAGGAGGATCAGGAAGAGAAAAGTTATCAGCGGGAAGAGGGTGCTTATTATGGAGTGCCAAAAGTGTGTCTGGAGTGTCAGGTGCCAATGTATCGTCCGAAAAAAGGAGACGAGCTGCACCTTTAATGTCTCCTTCGCATAATTTTGCTTCAATGTGATGGAATGGAGACCTATTGCTTGAATTTCGAGGATGAATACATGTAGTTGCACTGGAATTACTTGAAGAGCAATTGTCTTTAATTTGAGAAGTAAGGGATCGAGTGCAGCTTTTGGATGAATCTAAGTGTAAAATTCTGTAAGGAAAGGTTAGAAGATGTTCCCATGCCTGCGTAGAATTCAGATTCACTACAGATCTAAGTTCTGAAGTCAATTTCTGAGCCACACAGATACGGGCACCACGGGGAACTCTTTTGAGCACCGGAACGGTATGCTTTAACTTGGATAAACGTAGCCAAAATGGGTCCGACGAAGGAAATTGTAAGGGATGCTGGTTTGATTGGTCGGATAGTGGTAAAATGGGTACCTTAGAAAGCGGGGCCTGCGAAACATCAGGAATAGTTTGTCTCACCTGGTGATGACACCGACTTATATGAATATTAAGCCCTCTCTGCCCTTTGAAAAATCGCTGGGGGTCACATATATTACACGCCACATAAGGAGTATTCATAAATGTTAAAAATATATGCTAGACTAAACTTAAAGTAAAATATTAACAGAATATGATGGATAGTAAACAAATAAACAATAACAAAGAATATATCTTATCGATGACATCAGTCAACAAACACAAACAATCCGCTTTTTCACTCCGATTCACAAAGAAAATAACAATTGCTTTATTCTACCAATCCATGGATATAGCCGTCGTAGATGTTGTAAAATGTTGTCTGAACGGCAAACAGTATTTAAACTTTAGTAAAATACTCTTCTCTTCTGGAGTCTCTGACAAATTAATGTCAACGGCAAAACAGCTGTTTTCATGTTAGGGCGTAGGATACCGGGCAGTTGTCCGCACATGCCAATAAAATATAATTGTTCGGGATCCAATCCTTATGAAATTAAGTAGTTTAAAACTAATATTAATATAATTTCATATTTTAAATATTGGGACAATTTTGTTGATAGAGATGTCAGCTGCTAAATTCTAATTCAAATTCAAATTCAAAATGTTTATTGCTGTTGTGCTAGATTCTAATCGTTTAAGTGTGTTGGTTACATTGATGTTCTTATGTTTACTGCAGTACTTACAACTTAGTCACCGGTGGTAGGCATTGCAATATCGAGGGCTAGCATTAATCTAATATTAGGTACTTACTATTAATATAAACTTAAATTATAGATATTCTCTATTGCACAACATATTATTTAACTCAGAAAGGTACTATTAGTTGTATTTAGTATAAGCTTTTATATATAATATTATTATAAACTATCGATATAATATATATTTAATTTTGGTAATAGTTTGTAACTCAAATTTCCTTGTTTTATTTATTTATTGCTTTTATCGTTTAAATAGTCAATAACTGAATAATAACACTTTTCTAACAGGTAATATTTTAATGTTTTTGCAAAGGATTTTAAATTTTGATGGTTTTTTATGTGTTGTGGCAATTTATTGAATATCTTTACTGACATATAGTATGGACTAGTATTTAGCATTTTAATTCTAGACGGGGGTAAGTAAAGTCTATTTTTATGTCTTGTGTTGAAGTTATGTGTTTCTTTAACTTTTGTGAAATTGTTAATGTTTTTAAATGTAAATATGCATATATCATAAATGTAAATAGATAGAAATAAACAACATCAACAACATACAGCTTTACAACAATTTACGAACTGTGTCTTGAAACTCAATTTAAAGGATTACTTTTCTAGATTCTAATCGTTTTTTTGTATTATTGTTTTTGAAAGTGGTACCTACTTGCGTGCGGTGGCCTGCGATACATCGCTGATAATATAACAATGAATCGTTTAGCGAGTTTTGTCGGTCGACGTCCAATATAAAAACGGAAACTTAATACAAATGTAGAGTGTACAGCCAGCGTCAGTAAGGCCTGACGTTTCTGTTCAATATCTATTAATTTGATTTAGTTGTCACTTGAAGAAGCAAATGTTCAAGTGTGGGAGTTAAATTGAGATAGATATTTGGTAAAGTAATAGATAGAGCAGTAATAGATTGCATACATTTTAGTTGATTTCAAGAATAACGATATACTAAACTAAAAAGCGATATAAATGGGAGTATGACATAGAAAAACAATAAAATAAATATAAATAAATATTTAAGACATGCCTCATTGGGCCACACTGAGCCATCTAGTCCCAAATTAAGCTACTATAAAGTACCCTGTCGTATGGGGTACTAGACAACCGATAAACTTACTTATATACTTTTTTTTTGTAAATACATACTTATAATACATAGAAAACACCCAGACCAGTACAAACAGACATGTTCATGCACACAAATATTTGTACTGTGCGGGGATCGAACCCACGACCCATGGCTCAGAAGCAGCGTTAACTACCGCTGATCCAAATGGTCGTCTGTAAATTATTGCCGTCAAACCATTTCACTACGCCAAAAATGAAAAGATTTTCTTCAGAGACATTTTCGCTGTAACTGGTCAAAATGAAACATTATAAAAATTGGCACTACGCTATAAATGGCTTTGCCTTGAGTCCGTTCAAAATAGCTGTTTATTTAATTAGAGCTGACTGTATAAATGTCGTCCGAGACATGCGATATTAGACCCGGCTTTGTTTCGTTCGGAAAGCTAATGAAGGCAATGGAATCATTGTTTTTCGGAAGAATGGTGATTCTCGACTGTTGACCAGATTTTAAATTACCTATTCGATTTGTCTTGTTCGGCAGATCATATAAATCGGTGTTTGTATCCTTGTCTCAATCGACAATAAAAAAGTGGTTCTCTTTTCAGAGCGTAATTATTTAAAATAGGTATTTTTTATAGAGAAAATATGAGATTGTTTTGGTTAGTTAGTGTTTTAAATTGAAAAGGAGCCTTTTTATCTTGTACTTGATGATTCAATTGAACACCATAATTATTAAGAATGCAAGACAATCGTTTTTGATGGACAATTCCCGCAAAGCCTCTTAAAACATGTTGATAGAACATGATAGATTGTATATTTGTTGTTGTATGATTCTGATATTATAATCGTCAGATTATGGATTTTAGTTACATTTTCACGTAAAAATTTCAAAATAAATTTTGATGAAACTTTGCAATATTGAAGTTTATACATAATAATAAAATATCGGTTATAATAATACCTACATTCTGAACATACATATTTTTAAAAGAAATTTTACGAAATGGCTGAGTGAATTTTTTTTTTATAGTTTGAATGAGTCGGTGCATAGGCTTTGAGGGATTGTTGACATTATAATGATTATTGTACGTCTAATGTTTACAATTTCAGCTTTGTTTAAATCCTTTTTAATTTCTTTGACATTTTTTACTTAATTTTACATTAAATTTAAAATAGGTATTCAATGATTAGAAATTGTGCAACGTTTATTACATTTGACATAAAATATTTTAATTTGATATTTAATAGCTTCCAATGACGAAAATTTGCACGCCTGCCAGCAGGTTAAATACTGTGAAAAAGAAAATATTTTGTAAGATCTCTGTAATATTATGTATTTATGCAAATAAAATGTTTCATTGATTGATTAATTGAAATTCTGTGTGTTTCTCTTGGGATCACGATACGTTGGTGACGTTGGTAACCATTATATATTTTTTTTAACACATATTATTTATTTTTTTCTGAATCCAAATCCGAAAGCCACACGGATAAAGTTGCAAACAACGGTTAAGTAAAATATTAAAAATAACATTGAAAACTCAAAAAAAACATATTAATACCTTAAGTTGATTCATCGCAATCACTCTTTAAACTGCAATAAACAAAGGTCCAAAAATAGCAGGTAAAGTCTACGTTGTCCATGCCAAGCCTATGTACCATGACTTTATTTTTCTTGTCCCTTTTAAATTTATACCAAAACAAATAAAAGTCAATTGAGATAATTTAATTTTGTTCTCAGTTGACGGTATTTATTTGGTTTGTTCCGTCTCCCACAAAAGCTTCGCCCCGCGCGGTCGCCGCGGTATCAACGCGTGATAACTAATTAGGTACTTACAGGTGACGCAGGTTTGTTACTTAATACGACGGTCAAGGGTCATCTTAGTTACTACACAAGGTGTAAGGCTGGCATCCAACTTGATATGTGCTTTATCGTTACGTGAAGAAGGCCCAAAGTCAGCTTAGATCTCTCAATTGCTAGACGTTGTTAGTTAGATCAATGGTGAGAATAGACGCTGGCAGTTGGCTTGTTGGCTTGGCTTGGCTTATCTTGTACTCTTCACCGCTCCTCACGACACCCATATGGTGAGAAGGTAGTGCTTTTCTATGTATTATTTGTTTTGATCAAAGCTTATTGCTGAAAGTAAACGATCAAATCAATCAATGCTACAACATGATATTAAAATAAAAAAATAAATATTTTCAGACATGCCACACTGGGCCACACAGAGCCATCTAATCCCAAACTAAGCTACTATTAAGAAGCTTGTCGTATTGGCAACTAGACAACAGATAAACTTACTTATATATATTTTTTTGTAAATATATACTTATAATACATAGAAAACACCCAGACCAGTACAAACAGACATGTTCATGCACGCAAATGTTCGTACTGTGCGGGGATCGAACCCGCGACCCATGGCTCAGACGCAGCGTTTACTAACACTGATCCAAATGGTCGTTGTTCAACCTATAAGCGAGGTGACATGGAGAAATGAAAGACCAAGCCTTCAACACATTTAGACATTTATTGAGGTGTCATGCAATGTATGCAAGTACCTGGTGGGTCAGACATTTCCAACTAATATATAGTGTATCCAAAAAATCGAAACGATAGTGCGAGCTAACGCGGTACAACGCCATCTGTTGGTACCGTGGTGAAAACAAGTAACTTTACTTACTTTTGTACTGACCGATTACACATCCTTGGCAAACTTGTACATTCCGCCCACCAAAACAATTACAATATTGTTTTTATCTTATTTATAACCTGATAAAAGAAGTTTTGAATTTGGTTGTACAATGAATTTCCCTAACTTAATCTAATGCCGCCCACCGTGAAGAAATGACAATATATGCTTACATTTTACGTCTTACATAGATATAATATTGATGCAAACTTGGTAGCAAAAAAAACAAAACCATTTCAGCAATAATTAATACAAACGAGTTTGTTTACACGACATTTAAACATTGCTCCAAGTTATGCTTAGTAGTAAGTTAACAAAAGTTAATGTAAATGAAATTAGAGTTTACATAATCAAACACAACTACGCTAGTGTTCAATTGGCAAAATACACAATTTTGAAACTGGCCTTTTAAAAACAGTATTCTTAGCTTTAAGCGTGACCACCCTCGTGATTCCGTCCAACCCAGGGTGCTTCTCAATTATTCGACCTATCAACCAACGCGCAGGAGGTAAGTCTAATTCTTTAACTAGTGCTACTTCCCCGACTTGAGGCTCCGATACTTGTTTAGACCACTTATACCGTTGCAAGAAATGATGTAAGTAGTCCTTAACCCACTTGCTCCAGAAACTTTGCAGCATTCTCTGGGTCACCTGCCAACGCTTTAACAAACTTAAATTACAATTTTCAAAATTGTGATCTGGAATAGTTAATAGTGGTTCACTTACAAGAAAATGGCCAGGCGTAAGAACTGTGTAAGTATCACCATCTGTATCGATTCGAGATAAAGGCCTGGAGTTTAAACAGGCTTCAATTTGTGATAAAACTGTAGAGAGTTCTTCATACGTCAATGTGCTATCCCCTATTACTCTTTTTAGATGGAATTTGCAAGATTTTATTCCCCCCTCCCACAACCCCCCGAAATTAGGCGCATAAGGCGGAATAAAATGCCACGTTGTATTATTATTAGCCAAAAGTTCCCTTACGTCCGAAGATATCAAAGACTGTTCACTTACAAATAATTTACTTAGTTCTTTAGATGTCCCTACAAAATTCGTACCATTATCGCTCCAAATATGCGAACAATGTCCTCTGCGAGAAACAAATCTGCGGAAAGCAGCAATAAACCCCTGCGCAGTAAGATCGCTCACTGCCTCCAAATGTACAGCCCTAGTAGCCATACATACAAAGAGACATATGTACCCTTTGTATGAATGGTGTCCTCGTCCCTTAGACGTTCTTATATTAATCGGACCCGCGAAATCCACACCACTATTTAAAAATGCCCTAGCTGGCGTTACCCTAGATTCCGGTAGCTGACCCATTAATTGACATCTAGTAACCCCCGAGTGTCTGATACAAGTAATGCATTTACGAATAATCCCTTTTATCAGTAATTTTCCCCCAATAATCCAATACCTACTTCTTATATATCCCAGTACCAATTGTTGACCCCCATGCAATAATTTCTTATGAGCTTCTTCAACTATTAGTTTAGATAGACTGGAATCCTTAGGTAAGATGAACGGATGTTTTGCATCTTGTGATAATTTAGATTGCTCTAAACGTCCACCTACTCTTAACATATTATTTTTATCTAAAAACGGATTCAACTGTGCAAGTTTACTTTTATTTTTAACTTCCTTCTTTCTATCCAAATCAATAATTTCTTCTTTAAAATTTTCTTCCTGACATTTCTTAATTAAAATATTCAATGACTCGCTCAATTCGGTACTAGTTAAATACGATTCAAATTTAGGTTTGTTTTCCTTTGTCTTCGCTAAATTAATAAATCTTTTACAATATGCAATTACTCTGACCAATTTGTTTAGCGATGAAAATTTTTTCCAAATAATATCTTCTTCTTTTGTTGCTACATGATGTACTCTGATTTCTTCTATGTTTGTATTTAAATCTTTATTGTGTTTTATCTTCAATTCTTTTCTTCTTAAAAATTCCGGTCCGTTTTTCCAAAGTTCGCAGTTTAACAAGTCAGATGGATTCAATCCTCTTGAGGCCACGTCAGCTGGATTTTCTTTCGACTTAACGTGAGCCCATTGCGACGGTTCCATAGTGGTAATGATATCCGACACCCTATTGGCTACAAAAGGCTTCCATCGTCGTGGATGACTGTTTAGCCAGGCTAAAACCACAGTTGAGTCTGTCCACGCGAATACATGCTTCTTGTCGATCGCCAACACCTTCGCTACTTCGTTTAAAAGTTTTGTAAGAAGAGCTGCCCCACACAACTCAAGCCTAGGAATCGACACAATTTTAATCGGACTAACTTTAGTCTTAGCCGTTACCAAAACAACCCGTATGTTGTTTTCTTCATCTTTAATCCGTGCATACACAACCGCTGCGTATGCGACATTTGAAGCGTCTGCGAATCCGTGTAATTCAATGTAACAATTTTTAGTGGTACCCATCCATCGAGGAATCTGGAACTCCTTCAGTTTCGGCAGCTCATTTCGGTAAGTCACCCATTGCTTATATATGTCCGACGGTACTTGTTCATCCCAGTCCAAACCTTTTAGCCAAAGCTTTTGTATGAGTATTTTAGCTTGTATAATGCACGGTGACAGCCAACCTAAAGGGTCGAACAATCTAGCCACTTCTGATAATATTTTCCGTTTTGTTACAGGTTCACATAGCGTCGAGAGTTCAACCGAGTATCTGAATTCATCTTCTCTTCTGTCCCAGGTAAGTCCGAGTATTTTCATTACCGTATCTAATTTTATTTTTAATTTTAAATCTTCCGTTTCCGTGTTTTCCCATTTTCCCTTTCCTTGTTCTTTTTCTATTTCCTTTAACACCTCATTATTGTTACTTGTCCATTTTCTCAATACAAATCCTCCTTTTTGAAGTAATTCATTCATTTGCCTGTACATTTCTACCGCTTCTTCTTTTGTTTCGCAGCCAGTCATCATGTCATCCATATAGAAGTCTTTTAGCGTCCGTTCTTTTGCCATTGGGTAGTTATCCCCTTCATCATACGCAACTTGGTGTAATGTACGAACAGCTAAATATGGTGCTGAGGCCGAACCAAACGAAACTCTTAACATTCGATATACTTGTATAGCCGAATTTGGATCTGGTCTCCATAACAACCGTTGATAATCAGTATCCAGTTCTGTGACTTTTATTTGGAGATACATTTTAGCAATATCTGCCACTAAACAACATACATGTTTTCTCCACCGCATCAGTAGGTGTCTTAAATCATCTTGAAGTACAGGACCTTTCATCATTAAATCGTTAATTGATATGCCATCTTTTCCTTTACAAGAACTGTCGCACACAACCCGTACTTGTGTGGTATCTTTGTCTTCTCTTATGACTGCAAGAATTGGCACATATACTGCATCAGGATTGTTGATTTCCTCATCTTCGACACGCTCCATGTAGTTCGATGATAAATAATTATCCATCACCTCAGAAAATTTGGTTTTTAAAACGTCGTTTTTTTTCAATCTTTCTTCCAATAAATTGAATCTTCTTTCTGCTATTTGTAACGAATTTTTCACTTGAGGTTTATCTACTTTAAAAGGTATCTTTACTATATATCGTCCTGTTTCATCTCTTTTTACCGTATTCTTATATAAATCTTGACACTTTATTTCTTCCTCATCCATCCAATTTTCATTCTTTTCTTTTGGCTCGTTTTCTAATTCCCAGAATTTTTTTAATGTTTCGTTTTCATCTATCATTGAATGCATTACAACTACTCTATCCGACCGTTCTTCAATATCCTTAACCGTTCCCGACACTATCCAGCCTAAATCCGTTGCTTGCGCTATTATTTGTCCCTGGGTTGCCTTCCGTAACCCTTCTTGCAAAACCTGCCCGTATACATCAGCACCTAACAAGACATCGATCTTGTTAGGAGTGTGGTATTCAGGATCTGCCAAGACGATTCCGTTTAAATCCAACCCTTCCAAGTCAACCACTTTTCTCATCGGAAGAAAAGCGGTGATTGTACTAAGAACGTAAGCTTTAACCGTAAGTTTAATTTTAGGATTTACCCTTGAATGTAAGTTGATATTTACCGACGAGCTGGAAATGACCTTCTTATCTTCTCCTAAACCAGAAATTATGTTTCTTGTATGTATCTTTTTTAAACCTAAAAATTGCACCGTTGATTCGGTAACAAATGACGCCTGCGATCCTTGATCGAGCAAAGCGCGTACTAATTTCCATGTCCCGTGTTTATCTTCAACTTTGACTACAGCTGTGGCCAATAAAACTTGATTACCCGCTTTACCCGTAGAAAAACAGGAAGTTAAATTTTCCGTGCGAACAGCCGATGTTTCTTCCGCAAGAGTACCACCAACCACCGCTGACGAAGCCTGTTCTTCGCCTGACCTACCCGATTTTACACTAACTTTGTTTTTTGTTCCAGATGACCCAGACAGATGCAGCAAAGTATGATGAAGTCTCCCACAAATCTTACAATGAGTTGTAATTTTACAATCCCTAGCCGAGTGATCCAATCCCAAACAATTGAAACACAGTCGCTTTTGCTGAACGAAATCACGACGATCATTTACATTGTTTTTTATAAATTGTGAACAATAACTTATTTTATGTTCCTGACCACAATAAACACAACTATTTCTTGTCACATGAAAAGATTTTAATTTACCCTGATTATTATCTACCTTTACATTTTTATAAATTTTATTCGGTTCAATAAATTCCAAAGCCCTATATCTTTGCGTCATAAATAATTTAAATTGTTCATATGTTGGCAAACTGTCGCTATCCACTTTACTGCTCACATAAATTTCCCACTGCCTTTTGGTTTCAGGGTCTAGCTTCAGCGCCAAAATATGAATTACTAAAATATCCCAGGTTGTTACATCGATATTTAAATTTTTTAATGAATCTAAACAATCATTTGACGTGTCCACTAAATCTTTCAAACCTGAAGCACTTTCAGTTTGTAGATTACGTTGACTCAGTAACCGTTTTATTATACAATGACACATATACTTTTTATTGTTGAACCGCTCGTTTAACAAACTCCAGGCGCGCGCATAATTGTCAGCAGAGACTGGAATTTGCCTAACGAGTTGCTCAGCTTCACCGATTAAATAGCCTTTCAAATAATGTATCTTTTGAACATTCCCCAAACAATTATTATTGTGTATCAAAGAAGTGAACATGTCTTTAAAGGTTGGCCACTCGGAATATTGCCCAGAAAACTTAGGAATGCATATTTCCGGCAGTTTTACATTATAATTACTACTAACATTTTTTGCGGAATCTTTTAAATCTGAAACTGACAATTTATTTAAAGTTAACCTAAGCGCACTCTTATATTCTAAATAAGCATCTTCCGTAGTTTCATGAATTGCCTTTTTCATATATTTCGTATAGCTGTCATTCTCCGAATCTGCGATTCTTACTATAGAGATATGATTGTCCGTGAACAACTTCCATTGTTGGTCTAATGCTTCCAACCGAGTTTGACAATATGCTTCAGTCAATCTCTCTTTTGGACTTTTCTTATAGTTACTTAAGCCCCGATTTATTTGACTCTGAATATCTGCTTGTAATCTAATTAATTCCTCCATTTTTCAAAGTTGTATTAGTTTCTTCTTAAAACTTCAGTCCAAAATTTAAAATTTTCTAAGTGTTTTAAATTCTGAGTGAAACTGAGCGTGGATTCCCCGTCTCGTCGTTTTTAAGCAAATTATTCTAAGTCCCAAATAATCACGAAAATTTTACAAGTCCCAAACGTCACTGAATTTTTCTAAGTCCCAAATGATCACGAAAATTTTACAAGTCCAAAACTTCACTGAATTTTTCTAAGTCCCTGTCTAAAGTATGTTGAAATTACTCACAGTTTAATCCCCGCACTTATCACCTCACTTCACCCCGCGCGCACTGCCGTAGCCGCACTCAGGTGCCCGTAGTGCGCCGCCGCCGCTCCCCGTTGAATCCGGCGCGTGCTGATTCCGGCGCGTGCTGGTTCCGCCGCCGACGCCGTCGCCGCCGCCGCCGCCGCCTCGACTGCTCCTCTTGCAGCCGCCGTAGACACCGCCCTTGACGACAATCTGCCGCCCTTGAGTACGGTGATGAGATTCCCCGCCCAGGAACTCTGAAATTTACAGAAGTACTATATTTTAGTACATCCGGCTCGAAGGACCATGTTCAACCTATAAGCGAGGTGACATGGAGAAATGAAAGACCAAGCCTTCAACACATTTAGACATTTATTGAGGTGTCATGCAATGTATGCAAGTACCTGGTGGGTCAGACATTTCCAACTAATATATAGTGTATCCAAAAAATCGAAACGATAGTGCGAGCTAACGCGGTACAACGCCATCTGTTGGTACCGTGGTGAAAACAAGTAACTTTACTTACTTTTGTACTGACCGATTACACATCCTTGGCAAACTTGTACAGTCGTCTATTTATATGTATAACATACGCTAGTTTTGATATACCCTTAACCTAACACCCTGTATTCTCATCAATGCGTATAAATGGAAAAGTTTAAATAAAAATATATTATACCTACATTCATCAAAACTATTAACTTAATGCATACTCCTTGTAAGTGATTTTAAGTCAAACCTCTTAAACAGTAATCCATTGTTGAGTCATGAAGTTCTTATATCAATCGGAGCTGGTGGTCGGCTTGTGCTTTTAAATTACCTTTAAATGGATCAGAAGATATTTGGAATATTCAAAGTTCAGTTTTATCGAAGCAATTAAAAGTTATGGCTGAGCTTTAAGGGAACTATTAGAATATCTATGAGATTAAATAATAAGCTACTTTCGGTAAGTAGCTTTTGAAATTTTGAATAATTTAATCTAAACCAAAGTCTTTATACAGAAATAAAATCTCAAAGAACATTGACTATTTTATCAGTAGGATTTTTCCGTGAAATGAGTAACGAAGCCGTCTGGTGTTGGCCTAAAATATATTAGCACTGTTTTTTCTCGTCCTATGGGTGTCGTGGCTGTTTGAAGAAAACGATCAGCAATGTTTTCACTTCAACATTTGCCAAACTATGCTCGCCAATCCACTTGCCAAACAGTATGCTTACGACAAAGCCCTCTAAGTTAAACAATCACTCTTCGGGGAGGCCTATTATGAACAGCAGCACTAGCAGATAGCTGAATAATCAACTTTATATATTTTGCTCAGAGACAGCTATGATCTATAAAACAAATAACTCAACAAAAGTTATTAAATTATAACGATCTTCCTAGTACTAATTAACATGGTTCATAACTTAATTTTACACTCCAAAATCACTTATCTTGTGTAAAAATTACCAACGATTATGTTCAGTTGTTGTGCTTGTCGTGTGTAAGTGGTCTTTGAATTTTAACTTTTAATCTTATATTAATTATACTTGAATGAAATTTTTTGGATGGATGTTTGGTACTCTCTCTCGCCATAACGGCTTAACGGATCTGTATGAAATTTAGCACAGAGATAGATTATAAGCTGGAATAGCACACATTTTTTTTACCTGAAATAACCTTATCTGTTGTAGTTGTAGTAGTGATTGTTGAAAAATGAAAAACACCACGCAGATTTCACCAGATATTTTTTTTTCCTTAAGGAGACTACTAGAGCTAAGTGCTGCCCCTAATTGATTTAATTTAATTTATTTTCACTAACATTTTAGCAAATTACCTCTAGTATTTATTGAAAAGCAGTAAACTTTTCATTTAGTTGTTAATAAAGTCGAATTTGTCGCTAACGCCAAAAGCGGCCACTTTAGCAATTTATTTCAATTTCAATTTATTTGCATTCCAAAATGTAACAACTAAAGGTGGTACTTAAGTACAATTTAATAATGTTTAGAAGTAATAAAATTAAATCTATTCCGGGCAGCACTTAGCTTTAGTAGTCCCCTTAAAAGGACTAGCAAAGTTACTGAGAGCGACCACAGACGAAAAAGGAACTGGGCAGAGAGCAACGAGCCGACTGTCAAAAACAGTCCCAGTTGGTGTTGTCATAATAACAAGTATATTTTTACTTTTTCTAGAATTAGGTTGCGTTTACACAATACAATCTTTTCAACAATATTATTGTTAATGTAATAGGCATTTTAATCGTATTAGCCTCCTTGTTATGCAATATCCAACAAAGAATGTCCCAATTTGTTATTTTAATAACTAAACGATTACCAATATGGTTAAAATATACAGAATCATGTTGTCACGCTAATTACGGCCATTATCCCTTCCTGTCGGACCTGCTAGCGACTGGTCGCGGGCGGGACGCGTCTTGGTGGTCCTTAGGAACGCTAGGTAAGACATTACATGGAGACATGACCTTTGATTCTTATATAGCTTTAAAGCATAGATTATATTATATAGTATCTAGGGCCAATAGAATGTTAGGTTTTGTCTTGATAACGACGAAACCCTTTAGAAGGACTGATAGCATTATCACACTGTTTGAGGCTTTGGTGAGAAGCATAGTAATAATTATATAAACAAGAATATTGCTCGGTTGTATGGTCTCCTTTTTATCTCTGCCACATTGCTCGAATCGAATCAGTTCAAAAACGTTTTTTTCGTATTTGTGCGCCAGGTATGGTATTAGACGCAAAGTGGCTTCTTATGAAACAAGACTGGCATATTTTTCCATGAAGTCTCTTTCTCATCGACGCAAGATAGCTGAGTATTCGACGCTATATAAAATAATTCATTCCGGATTCGACCCGAGTAAGCTATTGAGTCAGGTCTCGTTAAGGATTGGTGGTAGCGCCAGAACTCAAAAACTGTTTTCTTTACCAGTTACCCGCAATAAGGTTGAACTCAATAACCCTATCTACCGTATGTGCAGATCTTATAATGATATAAGTAAAAGCCTGGACCTGTTTGGTCAAACTTTTTATTCATATATGAGAGTTTGTTCTGAAAAAGTGAGTGAATTTGATATGTAATGTTTTTGTTTTGTAAAAAGTCATCTTGTGTAAAAAGTGCTCAGCTTTAATCGGAGCTCAGTTTTATTATTATGTTATGTCACATTGTATTATTATTATGTATTATTCTGATTTCTGTAGCTGTGCCTTTTTAATAAAATACAAAAAAAAATACACAATCGGTGACAAAAACGTCGTCGCCAAATTAGAGCCCATTAGATCTTTTGGGTGCTCCTTCATCTTAAAAACTATTTCATTTTAAGTAGCATTCAATTCTTTGTCCATATTTCATTCAATAAGTTTTGACACATGACATTAGCTAAATTGATTTAATAGCGGACATTGTGGCATTTTTGTTTGGGATTGTGCTAAAATTATTTTTTATCTTTGACAAGCCTATTTAGTTCTGATTTTTTTATCTATGTTAGAAACACTAAAGAATGGTTTAACTTTTAAAGACTTAAAATCCTATCATAAGCGTCGTCGTGCCGGCTCATTAGAGGAATATCACCATTTTTCTCTATGGATGTCGTAAGAGATTCTATAAGGTTAGTAAATTATTAAAAACTGTTTCCGTGAATGAATATTTCGATTGTCTTATTTACGATTAGAAACCGCAACCTTTCAGTAACCGACCGACGCTCTTTCAATTTCATCGTCTTTGCAATAATGCGACTTACTCCAAGTGGAACATTACAGGAGGCAATCACACGGCGATACGCGAGAGGAGGGACCGAGACAAAGCGAATTATGATCCCGTTGGTCCACCCGTTCTAGAACGCCTTGACACACACGGGAGGACAATAGGTGCGGTTATGTGGCGGCCCAAAGTTGTGGACAACATCACATACATCATCATCTAAGTCAACCCACTCCAACTGTTGGACATATGCCTCACCTACGGATCTAAACGACTATCGGTTCTGCGCCGCATCCAGCGGAGTCTTGCGAATTTTGCCAATTCGTCCGTTCACCTAGTGAGGGTCTTACCCTCAGGTCGACAATTAAATGGCTTCTCTTTATACACATTTGCAGTGTGCAAAAATTGTATTCTACTATAGTTTGACATTACCTTTAACATACGTTGCTTTTATCCGTGCTTCACTCTGTGGCTCCAACGGAAGACCAGCGTTGTGTGCCCGTGCACACAACATACGTTGAGATGGACGCATTTTTGTCGGGACCTTGAGACTCGTATACTTGTCCTACTTATTTGTGTTCTTGTTTTGGTGTGTAAGTACTTTTTATGCAGTAATTATTAATGTTTTGCTTTTACCTCGTTTGCAATGTATTTTTTTTTCTCTGGGCCTCGTCAAAAAAATTAATCTTTATCTTTGAAGTAATCGTACACTATTAGGATTATTTATATCACAATTTTGATAATAATAATTGTTGAATTTGTGGAACAAATAAAAAAATTTATTTAACACATTGTAGCATGCTGATATACTAAAATCAAGACTGGGAAAGAACAAACACTCACTTTTATATCCTAAACAAATAAAGACAAATCCAAACCCCAATGAGTAATAATTTTGTTTAAAAAGCAAATCAAACTTATGCATACTAAATAATCGGAACGGTGAAACAGTAGACGTGTGTCGCCGTCCTTAGACCTGTGCAGCTATCGAGCCGGTCCGGTAAGTGGACAATCGCTTTGATTTACGGTAATTTTTACATCGGCTGTTAGCGTGTCAGAAGCGAATATTTGGGTAATTTATCGCCGCGACCCGCCGCTGCCCATAAAGCGATAGAGGGAGCTATTCGAGGTTTTGTAACTTATTCAGATGTCAAAGGTCTGTGGAGTGATACTCATATATACAGTGTAAGATGTACGGTAGCGTCAGTAAATATTAGGGGTTAAAGTATGAAATTGCCGTTTTGTATGGACGAAATCGGGAAAAGTAATTTTTCCATACTAACAATTTTTTAGTTTTTTTAAAAACGCCTTAACCGTTTTCGATGCAATTTAAGGTGAAAGTTAGATGGTTATAAAGCTACTTATTATAGTATTTAAATTTCCGAAAATCAAAGTATATAATACAAATATACTTAATTGAAGCAAGAAGGTCAGCTGACACATTGTAAGGGGTCTTTTCAACGACTTCCTTTGAAGTAATAGGCACTAGTATTGAATTTTTTTTTGTCAAAAGTTACTTTATTTAGTTTTTGATACAATACAAAAAGAATTATGTAATAATATGACTATACTTAAGAGCTATAAACAAAATAAAAAGTGGGAAAATAAGCGGCAATTTCATACTTTTACCCCTATTACTCCTATTTACCTATCGCTTGACAGTTTGTAATATAAAAAATACAGTTTTTTCTGAATTTTACACATTGTCAAACTACACCACCACTTTAGAACAAGACAAAATTATGTAACCACTAACGGTCCGTCGGCGTCCCGGCTTTGCTCGGGTCCACTAGTTAAGATAATGCAAGCAAATAGTATTTTTACGCCATGTTTACCTTTCATTAACTTTTCATGTGGATATTTCTGTATGACAGTATTTTTTTCATATAATTGTCAAACATTTTCTTCCATACAACCCTTTTACTGAACATTACAAAAAATATTCAGATTGGGTCCATCGATCGGAAGCTATGCACGTTCGACATTTCGGTGATAGACTTTTGTGTAGTTTCGGCGAAAGATAAAATAGCACATAATTTATCCTTATCATAGGACAGTTTACAGTAAGGAGCGACTAAGGATTATTGCCGGAAGAAGACGGGTAGCAGCATTTTTTTCCACCATTAGCTAAACGGCGAACCCCAACCTGGCCTGAAACCGATTATGGCGAAATTATCTAGTTGGAGAAAACTATGTTAAACAGTTGATTAAGATGATAAAGACTTCAAACTGCAACCTTTTTGGGCAAAAATAGTCTTGTAGTGATTCTACTGAACCATGTCTAATTGCACCATCAAATCCGATAGATGCTTTTTCTATTTTTGTAACTTATTCTGAAGTCAAAGGTCATACGCAGATCACTCCACGATCTGCATATACTTTGTATGGGTGGAATTCCTCTTTGCATTTGTTAAGGTATCTTAGGAATGCTTACGGTTTTATAGCTATATTTTTATTAAAATGATTTAAATAATGTAAAATTAAAATGTAGAACATGTTATAAATAACAGCAATCCTCAAAATAATAATGATATAGATAATAGCAGCAATCCTAAAAATAACAATGAACTAAGGAGATTCCAATTTGACAATCCTTCAGTTTAAGGAAGTCAAAGGCTTATTTAAAAAATTGTAAGTACATAACAACATTGATGAAACAATCAATGTTACGATCTCATCAATCAATCATCAATACAAGTAATGTTATTTAACTTGTAAGTGGATGGTTGTGAGCTCAAATCCTATCTACGATAGTTGCCATTATTCTAAAATTAACAACATTTTCATATTTTTAAATTTACATGAGTAGATAACCAAATTGAATATTACTCTTCAAATCTAAAACAACCAATTCATCTAAATCGTTTGTCCAAAGTAAAAAAAGCTTTCTTTGTTCTCCTGACTCTCTCCTCTCCGCAAGAGCCTCCGCTCCGCTAGCCGTACAATAGGTACCTCACCGGCCGCAGTCCGCAAACTCGTGCGGTGTCCAATTAAGCGATAACATCACAATTATTAAAGCTGCGCTCGCGCAGGTTAGCGGGATGCCCCCAACTGTACTTTACGTATTACGTAAATGTATATACGAATTTTGTTACTACTATGTACCGATAAACAAAAAAAAAGTTTATTTGTCTCCCTCCTTATAAATCTCAAAAATCTCTCCAATTACGCGTTAATTTTGTGGCTTTACTGATTTTGATGGTTTTATTAATAAAGTATTTGTGTTGATCTCGTGTAAGTTCCGTAAAAATAGTAAAGTTAAAACCTATAAATCATCATACTGCAGGGAAGCCTACATCATTGAATTCATGTTACCACAGCAATGATGGGTACAGGCATAATCACCACGCTAGCCAAATGCGGGTTGGTGTTTGAGCAACTTTTGCATATCGTAACTCTAGTTGCCCAACTCGAGGATTGACCCCATGGCCTCGAGATCCTGGCCTGGTATTTGAACCACTAGACCAATGAGGCGCGTAAAAAATAACATTAAAAATGAATTGGTCTCAAAACAGAAATAGTTCCCAACTTAGTACTTGCTCACTCAATCATTTACTAGTGTTGGTTGTTTAAAATTTTTAATTGTTTTTTGTTTATTCCTAAACTAGAAGTCGAGATATTTATTGAGACCATTAAAATACCACTTACATGATATTGTGGAATGTCACCAATTTTAAAAAGAAAGAAAGAAAGAAAGAAAATACATTTATTAAAATTTGGACATCACACACAGATAGTAGCACACAAAAAAGATTTAAACAGACAAACACAGAACCTCCTCCTTTTTTCTGAAGTCGGTAAAAAAATATTAAGAAACTAACACAAAAAAAATTCATAAACATAGAACAACAAGAATATCGAGCAGTGCCACTACGTGTCCGTGACGTCCACTTTAAAAGGACCTCACTCAGCATGTGCCATGGCCCGAGTAGGCCATGGCGCTGGTTTTCAGTGTGCCCTGCTGAGTAAAGTACACGGACGTTTAACTAGTAACCTCAATTGTAATTTATAATTTTTATTAAAATAGCGCCCTAAATAAAACAAAACGAAAAGTAAAGAAGTTCTACAAAAAGTGTTGTGTGAAAGAAATACTGCCCGAAAGAGACGGGCAGCAGCGACTTCCCTCCTCCACTAACCAAACTGCGATCGCCAACACGTTTGGCAAGCGTGGCGATTATGGCAAACTCCTCCTCATGGAAAGGCCTCTGTCCAGCATTGGTCTGAAATATGCTGGTGATAATAATAATTAAGATCTTTAATTTTTCAAACAAAATGGTGTTATAGGTACTGATTTAAACTTTCATGGTCACTATCACTAGAGTTATTTGATTCGGGATTTATACCATGTACCTTATTTATTATGAGTATAATGAGTATAATAAATAAGGTACATGGTATAAATCCTGAATCAAATAACTCAAAATGGTGTTGCACAATGACGTAATACACTTCCCTGCACGCATTCAAATAAATAATGTTTGTGATCTATCTAAAACAAATGAGGTAATTCTAATATTAGCCTATTGTTTTTATGTTGGTATAAATGTTGTGTCCAATTTCAACATCAGTAACTTTCCTCATTTTCACTAGTAAAATAATAACATGTATGTGTGAGATTGTAACCATACAACAAAACCTAATGTTGCTCGAATAATAACATGCCAAGATGTTTTTATTTTTTATTTTATTGAGAAACTCAACAGCTTTATTACAATTTAGGAAACTTAATACTATATTGTCTATGTGGATACTTAAGCCAATTACGGAGTTTAATAACAATTTCATTTTGATGTACAATATACCTAAGCAGCAAATTTTAAAGAAAATCGATGTTAGTAATTGGTTCAGAGATGGTCGAACGTGCAAGCAAAAAGCTATTGTGGTTTGCTTACACTTTCGGTCATGTATATGAATGAAAATGTTCACAGTACACAACTCTTACTTTTTCCTATTCTATTCTATTTGTTACACAATACAACAAGTAAAAAGTATGTGCTATGGAGATAATTTTAGATGTAAAAAATAAAAAAACTTTTTTTAAATTCGGTTATTTATTTTATATCTACGAGAAATTATGTGTATTTTTTATTCTGCGCGTCCATTAACTGCACATTTAATTGCTTCCTCAAAAATTTTGGTTTTAAAGTTACTAGTAAACTGATGCATTATGAAATTCGACCAATTTGGGCAGATAAATTAGAATTATCTGTCATAAACGGCTGTTACACGAACTGAGCCACAGTGCAGAGTGATTACAAGTAGGCTTGTTGATTGAGGTTATCGTCAGACTGCCGCACTTTGCAAGGACTAGAGAATGTTAGAAGTAGAAATGGCGAATAACATGCCATTACTTTTAATTTTTGAGGTTCTTATGTTTCGTTTTTTTAATTTTATAGAAAATTTTATTTCTTGATAAATATTTTTCATTTTCATTTCAAGTTAACCGTTGCCTGTACTGTATGTGACTGGCCACAGTCCATCGAACCACTATATAAAACAATTAAAATTTATTACATGAAAATGTGCACTAAATGCTAGACGACGACAAACAACAGCTTCTTCTTTCTGCTATTGGTTAAATTGTGACCACCAATCCGCCTGCCGAGCGTGACAAAATTCTTCTCTTGTAGAGTTATATTCTAGTTACGGATTGGTATGGGTTAGTAATAAAATGAATCTGACGATCAAGCTATTATGTATGAACAACAAAAAATTTAGAACCACACGAGGAAGCCTTCTGCGTCGACACTTACCTTGTGACATTGCAGCTATGGTAACATAAATGTGTTTCTTCTCTCACACCTCGACAATTACGATTGCATAAACAGGTAGAAATAATAGTGATCAGTCCGCGCGTCACAAATCACGGTGACGGTAATCGGTGACAATAACGACACAAGCGCAGATGGCGTATCGCAGTAATAGGCGATCGAGATGACAGAACGCCTACGGCAGTTAGTGTACAAGTGAGAAGAGCCAGGCCAATTAGTTCCAAATTACGTTATTCTGTAAACGTTAATTCACACTGCGATCGCCAACCCTCCTTCTTTTGTCATGATGATGATAATAACAATTAACTTTAGTCTAAGTAGCAGTATCGGTTGTACAAAATATACAATACAAACATCGCTGTGATAATAACAATGGAAGTTACTTGGATTTTTAAGTATGATCAGGGCTGCTATAAGTTTGGTTAGTAAGTATAAGTTACCTCGAAGGCTACAAAAAAAGCATCTTGGAGCTAATCATGGTAGGCTAAATCCGCAACTATTTCGTCTCATAAATTTGAAAAGGCTGCTATATCGACTATGTAGTTTTTCAATAAAGCCCCTTTAATTTAATATCGATTGACAAACTGGCTTGGCTTTTATATTTGGACTGTGGTTCAATGCTTGCTGTCGCTATTGTGACTGATCGATGATCATAGCCTAAAAGTAAGATTCTTAATTTATTAACGAAAGTTAAATTCGTAAGTAACGTAGTTATTCATATGGGTATAGAAACGACGTATTCATGAGAACAATTTTAAAAGTTTTGCCAACTATTTTAGCTTGTATGTAGCTATAGACATACAGACAGACAAATTTTCTGGATCCAATTTATGGGAACAAACCCAAGCAATTAAAGGAATTTATGTATTTTATTTAAAAATTGCAATGATTCATATTGTGTCAGTGATAAACATTATAAATGTTAGTAAAAATAATTTTCATAATTCACAATATTTATAATTTAAAGTGGCTAGTCCTGCATCAAAACAGGTGCTTATCAATCCCCAATGTCTCCTCTGAAATGTTACAAAAATGGCTAACATACCTACAGGCAGTTCAGTCTTCCAGGGATCATATTTTGTTATCGCTCACCTGCATCCTAGAAAATTTATTGCTGAAAATTAAGATTTCGTAATTACCAGAGTGGTGCCGGTACGTTAGAAGAATAGCACTACCCCTTCTCTTCACATGAGTGTCGTTACAGGTGACTAAATGAGAACTGCCGCAAGGGGTTTTTGGGGTGGTGGGATCTACCTCCTAGTGGTCCACCCTGGGCAACGGCATCTTTGGTTTTCTAACCAATGATGACGGCTAACAGATCCCTCTGCGGTGGTAGGCTTCGTAAGAGGCAGCCTGGATGCTACCACCCTCCTGCCGGAGTCCAGCGCCAAACTGTTTTTCTGTGTTCCGCTGGTGTGTGGGAGAACCAGTGCCTCTGGGTAAGCTCGCTCCATCTTAGGCTTCTTCTTAACCGTAGAGTTAAGTATGTAGTCAAAAGCAAGCCCATTATTTATAAAAAATAAAAAAAAGGAGACGAGCAGCAGCGTCTTCCTCCCACAATGCCAGACTCAGGCTGGTTTTACAGTCACGTTGATCATCAGCGATGACCGTCAAAATGTATGAACTTGAGCGCTAACGGCGGTCAGCGCTGACAGCGATTTCCATACATTTTGACGGTCATCGCTGATGATCAGCGTGACTGTAAAACCAGCCTGAGATCGCCAACTCGCGTGTCAAGTGTGGCAATTATGGCAAATCCTCATGTTTGAGAGACCTGTGTCCAACAGTGGTCTGATATAGACTAGTGATGAATTACACATTGTCGGAGCGGCACAGTTATTAACCTTGAAACAAACTACAAATGACACTTTGAATCTAGATTAGGTCAATTTCGGAAAAGTTTTTTCTTTATTGGCTGTAGTCGTGTATGATAGTTGTGTGGTTGGCCTTAGAGAGTATTGCACCGACCTTCTCGTCCTGTTTCGTGAATTCCTGAAAAACCTGCGTGTGCCTGTGCCAGAACGTTACCACTTACTTGAGTGTTTTTTTTAAGGTTTTAATAACGCAAATGTTTGCATTGGTGTATTTTAATAAATTAAATAATGACATACCACAGCAATGATGACATTGAATTCAATGATGGAGGTCTTTTCCCGCAGTGGGTCGATTATAGACTGTTGTTTTACTTTTGTTTTAATAATGGCACAACGAAAAATGCGATTGCGTTCTTACTCGTGTGACTTCATAGATGATGACACAACTCGTAAACGGTTATTTGCACATTATTCTACAGTCACTCAATCCTCATATTTAACTATCCTGTCTCCTGAACGTTAATTATCATAAAACCTAGGTTAATGTAGCAGTTAATGTTGCAAGATGTTAAATCACCACTTATTATTTCTCCACGATAAAAGTAACATGACCATTTTATAATTACTCCAACGGTGTTTTTAAAGAGCTACATTTCACAAAGACAATACGACCGTTTCTCTTTAGCAGTATCTTAACTATTTATCATCACATAAATGTGCTTCTAAGAATTTGTCTGGTTTATAGCTCGTGTTCGGGAACGGTGAGGAGATTACTTAACAAATTTTATTTATTACGATGTTATTTGATTTTAGGTAGGGATGTGCGTCGATGTATGTATATTGTGTAGGAAGGAGAATGATTGTTTAATTCATACTTATGCATAATAATTTATTAGACAAGCGATACTTATTATCTTGCCTTTTTAATTAAATGTTCAACTTATTAATATAAATGCAAGATCTATGTTTGTTTGGATTGATGCATGTGTAAAATGTTTTTTACAACCGTTTGTTACTATGTTCTTAAAATCACGAAAAAACAACTGAATGTATTATGAACTAGCTGTTGCCCGCGACTTCGTCCGCGTCAATTTCTGTTATTACGAACGCGATTATTTTTGCAACATTTTTCACCGATGCTTCGCTCCTATTGGTCGCAGCGTGATGTTATAGAGCCTAAAGCCTTCCTCGATAAATGGACTATCTAACACAAAAATAATTTTTCAAATCGAACCAGTACTTCCGGAGATTAGCGCGTTCAAACAAACAAACAAACAAACTCTTCAGCTTTATAATATTAGTATAGATGTATCTTCAACTTGCCCATTTAATATATATCTTACTGTACCTAGTCACTTTTCTAAAAATATAATTGTGAAGGTATTGACAGTTATTTTTGTTTAGCACCAATTATTTACTTTGCTTGCCAATAAGTAATCTGAGAGTTCCCTTTATTTGACAACAAAACAATAATTTACTCAACATTCACGCTTTTAAAACACACTAATAAGCATTGTTTTATATTTATTGCCATTACTATAATAATTCCGGTGTCTGAATCTACAACCGTATATTCAAATGTAGAGCTGGTCCCATCCCTAACACCAGGTGTTCGGAACACCGCCGTAAATCTCACCTCTCGTAATAATTCGGTGTAACAATTAGTAGAGCTAGGAGGCGACAAACAGATACGGTATCGAGACGTCATCGACGTATGTGAATAATTGTTTTTGGACACCGATTTCTAATTGACTCTAACAGTACGTGAGTTATGGCATTCTTCGATGAATACATGAGGCGATAGGTGGAAGTAGAAAATAAATAGTGGTAGTAACACTGTTACATACTATTAAATCAATTAAAACATTAAACATGTCAAACCATAGGTTTAAAAATAGACCATCAATAAAGTTGCGACACATAAAAATTCTAGAAAAACTCTCAATACATTCCTACATAATAGGAAATTGGACCTTAAAGCAGTTAACATAACTTATTTTATTGTCTGCCGTTTTGACTGAGTTTCATCTACCGTGGTCACAGGCTGGCTAAAACAGCGATGCGTGTAGAAGGTAGATTCATATAAAACAAGAAACCTCAATTCTCAACTACAGTCTTCGTAATTAAGTCAAAAACAAGATACATGTATTTTCATTTTCTTTTGTGCTGTCTTAAAACAGCAAACTTTGCACATTTTAGTATGCATTATTAAATTGGCGCCAACGACTGATTTAGTCCAAAATACATAGTCTTTATAAAACTACCTTGTATCTCGAGATAACAAGGAGTGCTTCTTTGAAACAGCGGGTAAGTGGTCTCGGCACGCATGCGCCGGTGCATAAAACAAATAGGCGCAGAAGTCAATCTCATGTGTGTTCTTCACTTCTCATGCCTACACTCGGTCGTAGAGCTAGGGGCGTCAATTCAGGCTTATAGGAACGGCCTCATTCCACTGCAGGGAAAATGCCACCATTATTGAATTCATGTTACCACGGCAATGTACAAGCATAACACCACGCTTGCCAAATGCTGGTTGGTGATCACAAACCCGAAAAATGTTTGAAATTGTTGCCTGACCCGGGCACCAAACCCGACTTGGGCTAATACACAATAAACTATCACAGTGGTGGCACTCGTATCTCTAGTTGTTAGATTTATTTCTGACAATGAAACAGGAAAGACAGAAACCATAATAACTTAACCTGCTCCATTTTGCACAAATAACTTCAAAACGCGTATCTCAATCGAATAGCACTCACGCTCGTTATGGTCCGAACTGGTCCGAGATATCGCATCTGTGAGGTTTGCCTATGTTTGCGATGCTAGATCGCACTTTGAATGTAGATTGACTTCTGTACCTATATGTCTTATGTGGCGTCGGCAAAAAACCGCGCCGGACATTGTTCTGTGCACACGCAGATGCGTAGGGCTGTCGAAATTCATAACATCAGTTAACATGAAGAGATAGTCAATCGAAATATGGAAAACTTACTAAAAGCAAAATGTATGGCCAACACGACCATCGTGGTGTAGTGGCGTACTCACCGGTTTAAAAAGTGTTTTAATACCTGAATATGTTAATGCAAAAAAAATTTTTTTAATCCATTCCTTTCTAATACCAATAACTAATACCAGTGGTTTTATTTGATATTTTAGCAATTATAATATCAGTATATAAACTTGAAAAATTATGTCTCAGGCGGGACTCGAACCCGCATCCCAGTGGTATTTGTTGGTAATCGTCATTGATTTTCTATTCCGGACGAATACTATGAGTTCCAAAATATGATTTAAAATTTGGTATTCGTTCGGAATAGTAAATTAATTACGACATAAACAAATCCTATTAGTATTAGTTTTTGGTATCAGAAAGGATCTTTTTTTCTCGGGTCTGTGTTTCTGATAGTTTAAATAGTTACTTACCTTGGGGTCAAAACAATGGTGATGTTGTCCACATTTATTTTATTTATATGATTTCACGGGTTGAAGATAGCTTACAATTACGTATGATGAAAAAAAAAGGTTCTTTCTTTGAGTTTTGTACATAATTTTGCCGCTCCGTTGATCTAGTGGCTTAAATACCGGGCCAAGATCTCGGGGTCCCAGGTTCGATCCCGTGTCAGACAACAAAAAGTTTCAAATTTTCGAAAGTCCTCTGGTTTGTGATCACCAAACCGCATTTGGCAAGCGTGGTTATTATGCCAGTTCCCATCATTGCTGTTGTAACTTGAATTCAATAATGGAGGCCTTTTCCCTGCAGTGGGATAATTATAGGCTCCACCAGCAATTTATTTGCTAAAAATACAGTTTCAAAACAAATACAACGTGTTCCTTTTGATATCCCGTAGCTCTAAGGTTGTGTTCTATAGATAAAAATAATATAAAACGCCCTAGAACATGTGGTTCAAAAATCAATAGTTTAGAATAAAACATCAATTTTATTTAGATTTGTTAAAAAAATGTAACCAGTATGACGAATCCTTAGTTAGAGACGTTGGCAAACTTACACTAAAGTGTAGTAGTAAAGTAGCGGGAGAGCGTAACTTGTAAAAAAACATTGACGTGTGTGGGCGTTTTACTGATAAGTAGGTACGAGTAAATCGTTTTCATTCAAAAGTTCATTCATAACAAGGTAAGGGTGTTTTACATAAACAGTCGTGACGTTTTAGTATTAAATTGTGTGAAAAAATTAAACAAAAAAAAAATTAATAATTGAAAAATAATTCATATGCAATTTTATTCTTTACCATGGTCTGTTTAATACCCTAGAGTTATGGGATATCAAAAGGATCACGTTGTATACAGGATGAAATTTTAACCACTTTCCAAAATTTTTGTAGTCGTTCAGTATCGTATTTATTTTATGAAGTAAAAAATGTAAATCAAGTTTGCACCCGAAAATATGTTTCGCAATATAGTTTTAAATTTTTACAGTTTTAGGCCTGTTTAGGTATAACAGGAAAATCAAAAACTTATGATTAGTATCGTAATGAATGAATGTGATGTGCATTGCGTAAAAAAAGTGTTACTGGGCGGCCATATCAAAAATTTTAGATTTTTGGCGGACATTTTCTAAGTGCTTTATCTTGACATTTGTGTACTGGGCTATACCAAAAGAAAAAATACGTCATTTGTTTTTTGTCTCGTAAATTGATATATTAAAATTTGGAAGGTGGTCAAAATTTCACCCTGTATAGTTGTTTGTAGATTTATACAAGTAGAAGTAGTGGGAAATAGGTATGCCTTATGTGGTAGCCCTACGGTAAGGCTTCGTTTGCGTACAGCCCCGGTGTTTAAGCGTTATGTGATCGTTCGCAGCGTCTTATTAATCACCACGATGGCCTCTGCCTCGGTACTGCTTGTTGTTGTTTTCTGTTGTTATTGATTACCGATGCTGTAAAGTTGCCAGTAACATGGTTGATAATAGGAATTAATATTAAAAAGTATTTATATGCTTTTGATTAATTAATATAGAGCTTTTTTAGGGTTCCGTAAAGTAAAAATGGGACCCTATTACTAAGACTTCGCTGTCTGTCAGTCTGCCTGTCACCAGGCTGTATATCAAGAGCCGCGATGGCTAGACACTTGAAATTTTCACAAATTATGTATTTCTATTGCCGCAATAACAATAAATACTAGAAACTAAATAAAATAAATATTTAAGAGGGGTTCGCATACAACAAAGCCTTTTTTTGGCCTTTTTCGTGCGCGAGTCCGACTCGCACTTGGCCGGATTTATTAAATATTTTTAGTACACTTGATACTCCATCGACTTTAAGGCGAAGCTCTATACCTAACCATGTTTAAGCACCAGAAAGCAGAAAAAAATGACGTAATATAAGTATAGTATAGGGAACCATACTTTTCCGGGTTGACAATATTATAGTTTATTTGTTATTTCTGCCTAAAGTCTATCTTAGTGCCAAATTTCAATCCAATCTATACAGCTGCTTTTGGGTGATTGAGCTAGAAGCATGCGTCCAACCCTTGGCATCTCAACAATAATAATAAAATAAATAAGATAAGATACATTTTTTTATGTATTTCATTTATATTATATATGATCATTGATAGCCCATTAAAGAACCTAAGTTAAGCCGTCACTTTATTGATTAGTCTGTTGCCTGTCATCCATCATGCAGGGCAAAGGCCTCCATCATTGAATTCAAGTTACCATGGCAATAATAGAAACAGGCATAATAACTTCGTTAGGCCAATGCGGGTTAACTAGTGATGACAAACCCGAGCAATGTTCGAATATTCGTTAATCTTGTTGAACGTAGGATCCTAAGATCTTGGTCACTTAAAACACTCGAATAATCGGTCAATTCTTCCAATGTAATGACTATGTTTATAAAACAACACATTCAGTTTGTCAAGTAACAATAACCTAACCTAAGTCCGCCCACGCTTAACTCTCTTCCCCAAACATGAGGACAGCGTAATGTCAAAATCCCAAAAACAACCGACATCATTGTCACTTCATTAACCAAATGAGCTATAACGAATATGATTATGTTCTATCTCACTGCAAAGCAAGCAATGGTTAACGTATACCTGTCAAATACGAAGCCATCGCGAAGGATGTTAGAAGTACTTTGTAGACAGGTTTATATACACTTAGGTAATGGCTATTTGATTTGAATTTAAACAAATATTGGACAGTGCTCTTCCTGCGCTAAGGCTGTGCGTGAGTGGAAGCGATTATACATACGAGTATGTTGTAGTCAAACAAAAAATACTTATTTTTTAGAGAGGCAAGTATTACTGATGATAAATTAGTTAAATACAAAACTCACACCATCACAAATGTGGTATTACCCTTTTAACAGCAAATAAACAATGATGGTGGTAGAGGTGAAAAGTGATAATATGTATAATAACAATAATAGTAAGCTAAATCCGTAAATATTTTTTTTATTTCTGGATAATTCTTGAGAAAGGTAGTTTAGCATCTAAAATATCAATAATAGCATTTTGTTAGTAAAATTTATTGTAGGAAAAAGTTTTTTAGAGATTAAAACTTAAGTTTAGAGAGTAAAATAATTTGGTAATGTGAGTTATTTTGATGAACAAGAACTTTAAACGAGAACATTCATATTTGCTACGCTGTTATAAAGGCTACAGCTTTACAGGAGGTATGTTTGAGTTACGATAAGTTCAAAACATTTGATAAAATCAGTTTTATGTTTTGAACCTAGAGACAAGATAAACATGCGCCTTAAAGCTCCTGTAGTAAGAGCTTATATTAGGTGACAGTTGTTCATAGGATAAGATCTAGGCATGATTAAAGAAAAACTTAAAGAAAGAAAACAACGCTATTTATAATTTGACGACCATTTGGATCAGCGGTAGTTAACGCTGCTTCTGAGCCATGGGTCGCGGGTTCGATCCCCGCGCAGTAAAAATATTTGTGTGCATGCAAGTATATAAGTAAGTTTATCGGTTGTCTAGTACCCCATACGACAGGGTACTTAATAGTACCTTAATTTGGGACTAGATGGCTCAGTGTGTCCCAGCGAGGCATGTCTTAAATATTTATTTATTTATTTATTTATTTATTTATTTATAACGTTTTAATTCTAGAGGGAACGTTATATATTGATATCATTAAATTTGATTTGGTTGGTTGATAACTTAGCTAATAAAGTGTTTCATAAAATAAGAAGGTTAAGTTTTTCATGGACTGTTGATTTGAGTGCAGTGTATAATTTACCAGTTGAAACGTTTGCCAAATCTATAATATGGGCTTTTATCATTAAAGTGTAAAATAATTACTTTATAATAGAAGAGCTTGAAAAAGGAGAGCTCCTCCCCTTCTCATTCTAAGGGATACTATAAAAGACAATAAAAGAAATAACAACTGTCGGGAAAAGGCGAAAAGCGTCTTTTCTTCTTATTTAAGAATACCCATAAAACTACACTTTATCAAACAGGAGCTGCTAAGGCAGAAGAGAGAAAACATTAAATAATTTTAGCCAAAATCAGATTTTTACAATAGGATGTTACACCATTAAAGAAAAGGAAAATCTTGTGGTCAGTGCTTCTGTTCATAAAATGGGCAATATTTATAATCGCGTCCGTGCGGTCAAGCGGTGCGCCCGCGCACAGTTTGTGGTCGATCGATGAATCTGTTGCGATCAATCTGCGGTTTCCGGTAAATACAGAAATTTTGCACTCCTTTACGATACCAAATACTTCCTTTCTATACTTATATTATAAACTAGCGGATCCCGCGAACTTCGTTTCGCCTCAGAATAATATTTGATTTTGACGTTTTAAATGTCAAAATAAATGTAAATATAGAAATAAATTTTATTTGTGACGTTAACTATTCAATGTTTATAAAAGTTATTATTCTATTCCCGACGAATACAAATTAAAAACGCAAAAGTCATAAAAATCGGTCAAGCCTTTCTTGAGTTTTAATTGGTATAACTAACACGAATTTCTTTTATACATAAGAAGATATAGAATATACATAGCTAATAAGATATAAATAGATTGTGCTTCTCGAGGAATGTTTGAGTGTTCTTATGTAGGTAGATGAACATGTCTGTTTGTACTAGTCTGGGTGTTTTCTATGTATTTAATAAGTATATATATATTTACAAAAAATATATAAGTAAGTTTATCGGTTGTCTTGTAACCATAACCCAAGCTACTAAGTAGTAGCTTAATTTGGGACTAGATGGTTCTGTGTGGCCGAGTGTGGCATGTCTGAAATATACTATACCTACTTACTACTATCTTACAAGGATTGTCTGTTGTCAGAGATATTAAAAACCTCTTCTTTGACAGAAATCTCGAGTCCTGTAACGATTACGAACCTCACTTTACGTTTAACTTACCGTGCAGTGGGACGTACATTTTTTGCGACTGGTTTAGTATGCGGTTTTAACAATTTCAGCCCTTAAGCCCTGAGCGTGTACCAACTGCGGTCTGCGGTCGAGACTGCAATGAAATTGATCATGATAAATAAAATAAAATAGTAAACAAAACATGAAATAGTTTAACTGATTAAGTTTCGAAGGATTATAAAAAAAAACAAAGACTGTAGTGCTAAGGGTTGACAGTCTTGATGAAAATGATTTTGCTGTTAGTATTTCTCAATCAAAATGTTCTCCTAACAAATTGATTTATTTAATAATCCATATTAAATTTATTGTTTGACTTCATACAACATATTTTTTATATAGAGACATATTAGTATAATTTATTTGACATACTTACCATTAATTTATAAATAATACTTACCCAAATTATTGTAGTGTTATGTTGGATAATTAAATTTATTTTGCATGCTTTTGTAATAGCAAGACATGTGGTCTCCTAAAATTGTAACACCTTCAAATACCATGTTTTAAGCAAATAAAGATTATGATTATGATGATTATGATGATGATTGACCCCTTTTTTTTGCAAGTTTCGCCTTTGGATCTCCGTAAATCCAGGGCAGGGTAACCAATCTATTTTTGGGTTATTTCTACGACGAAGAAACAGAAGAGTTAAGTAAATAAGCTATGTATGTTAAGTAAGCTTAAGATTTCAGTCAGTCAATAATCAATACTTTAAAATGATTCCTTTAAGAGATATGGTTTAACAATTTATTTTACTTATCCTTAGGATTTTCTTTATTGTTTCAGAAATATTTGTTAAAATGTAATATTCATTGAAATGAAGGATAAGTTTACGGATTTAGAACGCGTTTATTTTTGATTTCACCCGACGTTTCGAACCTATTACAGCGTTCATGATCATGAGTAGACTAAGGTGTACCTGTGACCATGAACGCTGTAAAAGTGTTCGCGTAAACTCAAGAAAACAGTATACAATATTAACTATAAGCTGGGACTAAAAATGTCATCTACATAAACCTTTCGCCCTAACAATGTCCCGGCTAACTCAACAAATGCGAGCTAATAACTTCACACGGTCGCTACGAGCTGTGAAACGCTTGGAAGCGATCCGCAATTTGCATAATGGCGGCCGGCGCGGGCGCAGCGCGGCGTACTGCGGCGGTCGTGACTGATGCGGGCTAGCGGGAGATCGAGGACAGGGGTGGATTTAGAATTTTGTTGCTACTATGTTGAGTAGAACGTATGAAAAAATGGAACTGAATACGATATTTATTACGTAACTGGTACTACTAAAAATTTGAAAATATAATTTCTTGGATGAAAATTTCGACTGTCTCAGATGGGACTTGACCCAAGAACCTTTCGCCTACTCTAATCAATTGAGCTAGTAGGACATTGTCTGTAAAGCTTTTGTTGGCCACGGAGTTTCATCAATGTTTTGGTATGTGCCTCCAATATACATGAGAAACATTCTTACAAATACATATTATACAATCAATTAAGATGGAACAGCATTACAAAAGTTTTTTAACAATTTTTTAAGCAATTTAATTGCAATTGCTTCCTTAAAAAGAAAGAAGAAAAATCTGCGTGGCGATTATGACAAGTCCTCCTCCGAGAGAGGCATTGTTAAGCGGTCTATTTATGGGGACTAATCTATGGGTAGCGATTAGAGTTGGCGATTTCCTTGGTTGGTATCTAAGTATGGACCTAACATGTCCATTATTGTCCATACTGAGTCCGACCCTGTCTGATCTACGGTTTCTTGATATCCGTGAAGGAAGAATCAGTTTTACGCTGATATTTATTGCTGACGGACAATCATTTATCCTGTCCTATAATAATACTGAATACTAATAAAACTTAATACATTTTATTGCTATCAATGTTTTCTTTGTAAGTTGTATGGTCATATTTATATTTATCAACACCATAAAAATAGCATACCACTTTGATAATGTAGCTATTTTCATAGTACTTTTTGAATTATATAATTACAGCAGAAAAAAAACTGTTTTAAGGATTGTAAAAACTTGTTAAACAAATATAGTTTTCAATCATGAAAGTAAATTTATGCCAGGAGATGCGGGTTCGAGTCCCGCCTGAGACATAATATTTCAAGTTTATATACTGATATTATAATTTCAATTTAATTGCTAAAATATCAATTAAAATATCAATTAAAGTATAAATTTATGGTTTTATAGTAGGTGACAAAAAAAAAAAGAATTGATATAATACAATTAATGGACTCAGGCGGTACTGCCCATTTGAAATCCATTTGGAATCCACTTTGATTGCAGTGCTTAGCTAAATATAAATTGAAAAATATTTTGCTGATAATTTCCGCTCGCTAGCCTATGCGCCACTTCACGAGATGTAGCCTTCGCTGCGCTTGTAGGAGTAAGTATTAAAGCACAGAAACTGAAATTGTTAGCAAAATAATTCTGATTTCATACCAAAACCGATATTTATAAGGCACTTAATCATAAATCACATATAATTATTTTAGTTTTGTATACCAGTTTCTGCAATGCAACGCAGCTTGGTTAAACATCTGTTTGCTATTGTTTATTAATTTGATAGAACTTATTCAAACTGACACAGATCCCTGGATTCATAGATCAAGAAACTTTCCTACTCTAGTATTCAATACAAATCCATAATACTTGCGTTGAACACATAAAATAACGTTATTGCTGATCAGTAGGTACTGCATCTGATGTCAGAATGGGCCGTTACGTTATAATGCGAACGGACGAAGCGATGGTATCTGCGTACGCGCATGCGACAGCCCCGTTTTATTAGTTCCTGTGCATCTGCTGCGATGTAGTTTATGTGATACATAATATAATGTAGTTATGCACGAATGCGGCAAATATTACGCCCAGATATTATATACTAAAATAGTTTTTCCCCTTGGCTCTGCCCGCATTTTTTTTTGTATACAGAGTGTTTGGAAGAACGTTGAACATACGAAAATGGGGGGCACCAGCCCCCCATGGTCTGTTCAGTAACTAGCACAAAAGATTTTACCTAATATTGTATAATTTTTGCTAAACAAAAATGCGTTTGGATTCCAATCGGCTAACAGTTTAGTTCATTCCGTTAGATAGCTGTCTGTCGTTAATGTCATACAAGATGCTGCTCGTCATATTACAGGAATGTACACTGCGCCATGGGAATCTAATTGCACTTTTATGTTAGGATACCTAAATTAAGTTAGATTGTATGTGGTCCAAGGTTTGTTTAGCTTAAAAACTTAAAAATCACGAGTATTAGGCACCCACTTCATTGAATGATGACTCTTTTGAAACAAAATGTGTACCTACGCACAAAATTCAAAATTAAGCCTAGAAACTACAAAAAATAATTAAGATATTTAGTTCAAACTAAATTCAACATAAAGATCCAGTAGTTTTTTATCACAGATTGTATTTTAATATCAATTTCAAATAACTCTCATAATTTTATTAAATCTGCGAGGTTATTTAAATGTTATTGATATGGCTTTTAACATTTATGTATGTATCCGTTTTCGAAATTCCTAATGATTCCTGACAACTTTGAGCACAGTTTAGTTATCAATTAAGTTCCAAAATGCGCTAAAACTGAATCAACAACGTTTTTAAAGTATAAAAATTGGTTATAATTCGCCTAAGAATTAGTTATTTTGAAATTTCTACCATGTACCTGATCGCGCTGTGATCGCGGAATCAGTTCTTCCGCGATCATGGCGTTTGCAACAGTGCCGAAATATCGGACACTCATAAAAAACCTTACATGGTAGAAATCTCGAAATAACTAACTCTTACGATAGTACCCATGAAAGTTTAAATCAGTATTTTATTTTCCTGATTTCTGTTGTATCTTTACCCTCTGCAGACTGTACCTCGGTGTTACAGTGAGCGTGTGAGCGATTATTGTTTGAAAATATGACGACTGCCGAGTGCGTGGGTTCTCACGCCGGGCCGGGCGGGACCGGGACTTCTGGACATAGGTCCTGTATTTGAAGTATTCTGAAAATGTTGGAATGTGATTAGATTCTATTGAGGATACAATGTTAGTGTAACTACTAGAGCTGCTCTTAATGTAATCAGCAGTGATGTTGTATTTTTATTGAGCAATTTAAACATGATTAGTTCATGTCGGTCGTGCAACGCCCCATTGGTCGAGTGGTATAAGCACCGGTCAAAGATCTCAGAGTCCTAGGTTCGGTCCCTGGGTAGGGCAACAAGAGTTTCTAATTTTCAAGTATTACTCGGGTTTGTGATCACCAACCCGCATTTGGCTAGCGTGGTGATTTTTCCTTCACCCGTCATTGCTGTGGTAACTTGGATTCAATGATGGAGACCTTTTTTCTGTTTCATGAGAGCATTAAGAGGAAATACAAGGGCCGTTTTTCCGTACAAACGTAGCCCCTGTTTCCTCCCTGGATAAAGCCAGTAGAGCAATAATTTTTATTACAAAAATTCATGGCCACTATTAACATGTGTCTATGTTTTCTGTATTTTCATAAATTAATTAATAAGAAAAGATATGAGCCCTCAAAAATCGAAAAAATTCGACAGATTTTCCGCTGTGTTCAAACATCCAGAAAACAAATTTGACTAATATACTGTTTTAAACTTTCATGGTCACTATCGTAAGTTAGTATATCGTAGGTAGTTTTTATAAATATCGGAAACTCATAAAAACAAGGTACATGGTAGAAATCTCGAAATAACTAACTCTTAAAATTTGACTAAAATTCAGAAAAAAAGGAAAACATACGAACACGACCAAAGCGATTCTTTAAATTTAATGATAAAAGTATTTAAATCGGTTTAGTTTTGGAAAAGTAATCGGGGGACTACGAAACGTTGATTTGGTGTGCTTTTAGTAGGTATTTTCGGTCCAAGAAGCAGTTGTCTCTATCACACTCTGCGGTGAAGGCGTTTGGCACTACGCGACAGCAATAGATTTTATAAATATCTATTTTTCAGTTCCCTCGCCAGTAGTGTTTCCTCATAATGTCCCTCGAACTGTTCTGTTGGCGGTACCATGAATGCGCCTGCGCAGGAAAAAGGTATAAAGTCAGTTAATTAATTTTAAAGAAATCCTATAATCAGGTTATGAAATAACATGACTGACATTGGAAATAATACAATTTTATTTTACTAAACTATTTTCATCATAATTTACATGCAGCCCATGTAAGTCCACTGCTGGACACACGCCTCTCCAAAAAGGAGTTTTTTTTTCATAATCGCCACGCTTGGCAGATCGGTCGGCCATCGCAGTTTGACCAAAGAATAGTGTAGAGATGACGCTTCTCGTCTTCTTCTAGCAGTAGCTAGGTACTGCTTTAACACCTCTTACGACACTTTTATGAGGTGAAAAGGTGGTGCTATTCTTTATGCGCCGGCACCACAGCACGCATTCTTGCAATTGAAGTTTTATTTAATCAATGATCTTCGTTATTCTTACAGGATTTCAAACTATCTTGTTGCATTTTTTACACTAAAAACTGAACACCCACTCAAATACAGCGTTGCATCATTTGTAAAATGCTACAATTGGGTAAACTTTTAAATAATTAATTCGTTACTCTTGTTTTGTCTTTCCAAGCTGTCTCTAGAAGTCTTGAAGTAGTTTTTGATAAAGATAGACGTGATTATCATATCTTCACGTAGTAAAACCATATCGCAATAATATCACGAAGTAACCAATCGTTTTCGATTCAGTGATAATAAGTCAGGAACATTCTTTTGTTTACATGATAATTGAAAGACAAAGCCACCGATGGAGCAAGTGACGACAAAATATGCAAAAATGAGCGGGGCCTTTTATCTAGACCATTAAGTATCCATTAAAATAACCGTATCGATTCATTGATCGATCCGCCACAATCATTGGAACACAGTGCAAAGAGATCCAGTAGATCATCTCCTCTCAAAATTTAAGACTATATAAAATACTTAAGGCTTGTATATAAATAAAACAGAAGTCAGGGGTAGTATTTAAGCTGTGTTTCTGGTTAGTCTATAAGGCAAATGCCTTCTCATCCTGATTATCGGAGATCATCTATAACTTCGGGTTGGTTCCGCAAAGTAGCCTCACTGACCTGAACTGTTACAATGTAACATCACCCTATACAATAACAGTGAATGTTGTTGTAAAAGCCCGCCAATGTCTCAAGCCTACTTGCCTCGCAGCATAGGTTAAACTATACTGGAAAGCTAAGGTCACTACCAACCGCGGAGCCTAGTTTCACGGCAACAATAAACATTTATGAGTATGAGCATATAAACTTGAAAAAATATGTCTCAGGCGGGACTCGAACCCACATCTCCTCGCATGCCGGGCGGGCGCTATACCATTAAGCCACCGAGACAGTGCGACTCAGCGCTAATTTTTCCGCTTCGTTCGCCAAAGTTCGAGTTTCGCCTGAGACATAATTTTTCAAGTTTAAATGCTGATATTATAATTGCAATTTAATTGCTAAAATATCAAATAAAGTATATGTATTTATGAGTTTGATTTTGATTTGTCTTAGTTTTTAAACAAGCAAACGGAATTCAACATGCTTATTTTTGAGCACACACACTGAGCACTTCTTAATCCTTAAAAATCTCATCTAACCAGCTTTCTATTACGCAGTATGACGAGTTGTCACGCAGTTACCTTACAGTTTACTTACTGAATCAATTTCTACTATGCCACAACTAAGATTGGTCACGCTCTCGTCTGATGTCGCCGCGAGTAAACTAAATAATCGATTTAAACAAATAAAGTATTGATTGATTGTAACAAAGAGGCCGATGATAATTTATTTTAACTGCAAGTAATTAGCGGCGTCTTTGTCATAATAGTTTTGGATTATCTTCAATAATGGATCAACATTGTTCATAGGTAGTTAAGTTAATCAAATGTCAAAATTAATGGTGAATGGAATAGTTTTGAGTTTAAGTGACTGAGATGAGTTTAACACATGAGGGTATGCTAAATACAACTAGGATACTTAAACGTATCATGTACAATTTCAGGACTATTACCATACCAGGTTTGATCCTAGTGTTTTCTATAAATGCAGATTTGAGCTAGTTGGTGAGAAAAAATTTAGAAAACACGTATTACAGCCTAGACTGAGAACGGAAAATGTCTGGTTTCTTTACGACTAGAGTTTTATGTTTATATTCGTTTTATTTATTTTATTTATTAGATCACCAACAAGATTTATATCAGTACAAGATACAGTAACACGTGACAGTATAAAACTAATCTAAACGTAATCTTACTTATAGGTAATAACGGCATGCAAAAAATTGACAACAGTACCTTACAATAGTATTGAAGAATTAATATTAATAACTTTAATCTATTACATCATAAAAGAAAGTGTTTGACTCAATAGTAATAATATTTTTCATAAATATTACCTTCACACAATCTTAGAAAGACAAAGTTTCTTAAATTTTGCCAGTGAGTTGCAACATATACCTATCGACTTCAGCATCCTTAGATTTTGTATTATATCGGCGAATCATTCTATATAAAGGAGAAAAATGACCGAGATTTGATTTAGGTTGAATATCACCGTTGTAAAACCCTACAAATCAAAATTAAAAACAGTCAGTTTTATAAAAAGATAATCTTACGGGACATCTTCAGGTACTTAGTGCTTTTTTATTTTTGTGATTTCATAAAACATAATAATTAATATGTTTTTTTAAATAAAGATAAATAGTAAGCCTCACAACTTTTACAACTAACCCGTGAAGTGGCTGTTAGCAAGTTAATGTTATATCTTTGTAAAAAACATGTTGATTTACTTTTGGCACGCAAAGTCCAACGGTCAACACTTCAACCTACCCATTAATGTCAAATATCTCCGATCGATAATCAATTTTCAACTTTACATGCAACGTATAAAAATCTATTAAAATTGGGAATATTTTCCAGTTTGTGAAAAATATGCAGTCGTGTGCACACTATTAGCTGCGTGTATGAACTACATGGCCAATTCATCATGTATTTCTTGAGCCCCTGTAGTTCGCAGAAGATAAAGTAAATGAAATCACACGGCGAACATATCTGTTGAAACTAAAAAGCGTTTCATCACCACGCAACTAATTTTTATCTTATTTAGGTAATAAACGATATTGCAAACCGACGATCGAACTGCTAACCAAGTTGCTTTCAAGAATTTCATGTGTTTGTTTACCGTTCCCACGTTAATTTGAAGTCAATTTTCATATTCTTAACAAGAGAACATATATTTATTTCTTAAGAAAAGTAACGTACACAATTTCAATACCAGAAATAATAATGTAGCAACTTGGTCTCGCGAGTTTCATTATCGGTACCATACAAATATCCCAGACATCGCATTAGCCAAAATATTCGCTACACCATTAGCTAGAACTAACCTCGGTCGCTAGTCACCCTTGTCACGGATTTGTAATGGATACAACGCACTGCATAATAAAATTCCAGGGTTGGATGTATTTGGTAACACCTTAGCTAATTATTAAAAAAACATTACAAGCTTCTTTCTCGGAACTCAGGGAATTTGACTGGTCATACTTATACTGTCAAATTTGCTAAATTTTAATATAATAATATATCTACTTTGTAATAGTATAGTTTATTGAATAGCATACCTAATCTTTTTTTTTATGAGCGCCGTTCTGTGATATGCATCAGAACAAACTCTATGTATCATAGATTTTGAGAATGTGTCAATGTGTATCATGTGGCTGTACTTATTAAATTTAAAAAAATAAAATAAAGATAAACTTGAAAATCGTTTATGGGAAATTGTATTCGTATTTTCAATAAATTACCACAACGTATTGCTGAACTTGAAGTATTTTTTATGAAAAAGGGCTATTACACTGTTAATGATTATTTAAATGATAAAAATGTATGGCATTAAATTGTCCCAGCTTGTACTTGCATCAACCTTTTGTTAAAATTTATTTAAAAAGAAGCAGATAATAGGGACCGAGTTCTTGCGCTGCTTCTTCTCGTCACTAGCCCAGACTTGTCCCGAAGCAGTGGTAGGTTTAAATATTGGGACGTGTAAAAGCGCCTAATGGGGCGGCTTATTTGCAGATATAAAACTGATTTTGACTGTTTTTTTTATTCTTAACCGAAAAAGGTGGTCCCATTCCCTCCAAATCAGGATCTCATAAAGGGATCCCAGTAAAATCGAAGACAACCCGAGCTTTCATTACTTTATTATAGTGAAAAAACAATTTCTCGAATAAAATATTTGATTGCTTTAGGTAGAAATCGTACCTTTTGCTTATCGGGCGATTGAAAAAACAAAACAATCAGACTTGACCTGTAAAGTAAAAGTAACAGCCTCTTTGTAATCATCCCAGGGCAGGGCAGACGTCTCCATCATTGAGTTCAAGTAACCACAGCAGTGATGGGAACAGGCATAACCACCAGGCTTGCGGGTTGGTGATCACAAATCCGAGCAATTATCGAAAATTCAAAACATTTGCTACCCAAAATATCTTGACCGGTATTTCAAACACGACCAATGAGGCGTCGAGGGAAGTAATTCTACTTTTAAAATAGAAGTTTCGAGCCAACCCTTTTCCAATTACTACAATAACAGATCCTTAAATCATCAGTAACAGTAGTACCGAAGTCCCGGTAGTTGCCGGCCGGCGCGCGCGCAGGTATGTCCTCAGCGCTCCCCCGCAATTAAACAATTGATTTAATCGGCGACCTTCGCGTCGCGCCAATTATTCGCCATTATCCGCCACTTATCCAGCACTTATAGGCTCTTCGCCGCCAATCTTCGGGAGGACTTGCGCACAAGCTTTGGTATTTCTAAATTTAAATAAAACGATAAATAGTTACATAAAAATAAAATATATGTACTAAAAAAAAACAGGGAACTTATTTGTTTTAAGTTTGATAGTGAACAATTCCAACTAGAACAATATATAGGATTGACGCAATACAAGAGATTCTCTCCATAGTTTGCATGATCGTCAAGAGCATTTCGTATAAGGAAAATTTAATAGGTATATTCCTATTTTTGAACACTGTCAGAAAAGCACTCGATCATGAAATTTTTATGGAACGCGAACGTGCCAAACGAAAAAAAAAACAAATTTGTGAATCAGCCTTAACATATTTTATATTATAAAAAGAAACGTATTAAATACAGAACAACTTTTTTTTTTAAGTCGATTTTATCGAAAAAGAAGCTATGAAAAGAAAGCAAAATATGCAATTTAGTTTACTTGGATGAGAGACTTATTCAAGTTACTAAGAATCATAATCAAGTTATTGAAAACGCGATGCTTTCTAAGGCCCGAGTTCACCAACAGACGGTTAAAATTTAAACAGCGTTTAAAATATTATTTGACATATTTTGTATGGGAATTGTGCCAAATTAATCGTCAATCTATGTTTACCGTCTGTTTAAATATTGATGAACTCGGGTCTTATATAGATAAATCCTTTGCTCAGGCCGAGCTTCTGTCTAAGGGTAGAGTTCACCAACAGACGTTTAAGTTTTAAATAGCGTTTAAAATATTATTTGACATATTTTGTATGGGAATTGTGTCAAATTAATCGTCAATCTATGTTTACCGGCTGTTTAAGAATTGGTGAACTCGGGTCTAAGCAAAGGACATAATGTAGGCAAGTAAATAGACTTAATAATTATGAAATAAAGAATTAAATTCTATTGAATTAAATACATCAGATTGACACGCAGAAGACATAAAAGCAAATTATACAGAGGAAACAACTTAATTAATGGTTATGCAGCACAGCCAGATGTTAAGCACCGACATTTAAATTATGTCGCGTGACAAAAACGACAAGTGCCAATGTTTGCGGCTTGATACTAGTGGTTAGTGACAAAATCATTGTAATTATTGTCTTCCTGAAAAGGCGGATTGTAACAATCGAAAGGTACTTGGAAGCAAACAAAGTAGGTATTATACGTATATAAACTTTTATGGACACTTATAATATCAGTATATAAACTTGAATAATTTCAAAATTGAAAAAAAAAATAAAAAAAAATTCAAGTTTATATACTGATATTATAAGTGCAATTAAGTTGCTAAAATATCAAATAAAGTTTTATGGACACTATCATAAGAATCAACTGTTTTGGGGTTTTCCCCATGCACATGTAACCTTTGTTTTTAATAGTTTAACTTTGTTTTCATGAATGTTGCGCTTGGACAGCTTCGAAATTGTGGTAACTGATAAAAAACTAGCTAAGATCGTGTTGGCACCCGTACTTAAATGGTTCCGTAGTTATACTCCGCAGTAAATTATCGCGCCCGGATTGCGAGGAGATGCGGGTTCGAGTCCCGCCTGAGGCATAATTTTTCAAGTTTATAAATAGGTACTGATATTATAATTTCAATTAAGTTGCTAAAATATCAAATAAAGTATATAAACAGTTGTTTCATCTTAACTGATTGTCAAACATCTGCAAAGATGTTTCTTTCGGGTGTTAAGGGTGCAAACTCCTATCATTTGATGAAACAACGCTGGCTTACAGCGAACTTGAAAAATTGACGCCTATGACGTAGAGTCTCGGTGGCTGGTTTAGCGCCGCGCCCGGATTGCGAGGAGATGCGGGTTCGAATCCCGCCTGAGACATGATTTTTCAAGTTTAAATACTGATATTATAATTGCAATTAAGTTGCTAAAATATCAAATAAAGTATATAAACATTTTAGGCAACTATTCATCACTAACTACGAACTCCGAAACTTTGACAATATCAAGCGCTATCTGGCAAAATTAACCTTAAACTGTCAGTGTTGTGTGTCAAACCGATTTCATAGCGAAAAATAAAAATAATCAAGATCAATTGGGGGTATGTGTTGAACCCTGCTCTTCGCGAAGACGTCGTTGAGCTGTCATCAGTCGGCCCGTGACCACGGCTTGGTGCAATCCAGTCGAAACGTCGGGTAAATAAATTAACCATTTTACTTGGATAGGATTATTATTAATATAAACGCCCCGTTGGGCTAGTGGTTTAAATACCGGACCAAGATATCGGGGTCCCGGGTTCAATCCCCGGGTCGGGCAACAAAAAGTTTCAAATTTTCGAATATTGCTCGGGTTTGTGACCACCAACCCGCATTTGGCAAGCGTGGTGATTATGCCAATACCCATCATTGCTGTGGTAACTTGAATACAATTATGAAGGCCTTTACCCTACAGTGGAATAGTTATAGGCTGTTACTTTACTTTACTTTTAGGATTATTATTCAAATAAATATTTTGACAATTAATAAATAGCACGTAATTGCAAGTTCCATCTCTTTCTATAGGTGTCGTAATCGAGGCGACTAAAAGAGCTAGTACTACAAGAAGAAGACAGACAACAGTGTCTTATGGCCACCATTGGCAAAACCGCGAACACCAACCCGACTGCCAAGTGTGGCGATTAGAGAAAAATCATCTTGGAGTGGTTTGTGACCAGGGCCTCAATTCTGCTATTTCACTATAACTTGCTATGACACGGACGTGCCAATGATATACCAACGCCATTGGGACAAAGATGGTATTCTATATATTTTTTTAAAAACGCCGACAGCCTATCGCTGGCATTTCATCAGCATCGCCTCAGCTTGGCATCAAATCATAAAGTAGTGACCATAAGAGGTTACTTTTTGTAATAATCTAAGCTGAAAACGTATAGTTGCACGATGGCTTCTCGATGGAAAATTTTGACAGATGTCGACGATGCCAACGCTATCGACACAAACGTCAATGCTAAGAGAATACCGAATTATGTTGCCGCGCTGAGGCTATTGTGACGCCATTGGTTAATAGAATACCGGATTGATTCGATAGCGGCTGGGTAGCGGCTATTCAACTTTCATTAACGGAGCAGTATACCAAAACTGTCATTCTATGCTATTGCCATGCTAGAGACTTGCAATTTAAGCACTTTAAATTTAGCAGAATTAAGGCCCAGCAGTGGACCCATAAAAGCTAGTGATCGATGAATAAACGAACTTGCAAAAAAAAAAAAAATTATTACTGAACAAAAGATTGCTATTGCTATAATTATGTAATGTAGAGCACAAATTACTGTAATAAACTTTAATTTAAAACTATATAACGGGGCCCGCAAAAGTAGCTCAAATAAACAGTTAGTTAATTATGGCAGCCGTTAGTAACAGTCTAGACTCGGGACAGTCGAGTACAATATTTTCCTTAAAAAATTTACGGATCGTTTATTTCAAATTAATTTTGTAAAGTTGAAAATTCTTTTACCGATTCCACCAAGATTGGACTTGTACAAGCCTTACTCCAACCAATATTTGATTATGCTGACTGCTGCTATCTCGACCTTAATGAAAAGTTCCTTGATAAGCTTGAGCGTCTACAAAAAATTTTTCCGCATTATATTCGGGCTACGGAATTATGATCATGTTTCCAACTTTCGAACACAACTCAAGTGGCTTCCTATTCGTCTTCGTCGCGATCTCCATGTCCTCACATCGCTGTACACAGTATTATTTAATCCTCAAGCTCCACTTTACCTCGAGGAACGTTTTCAATTTCTGCAATCCACCGGTAGTCAGCATGATTTGCGGTCGTCTCGTAAGCTACTTCTTTCATTCCCTTCCCATTCTTCACAGTTCTATTCACAATCTTTCACTATTCAGTCTGTTCATCTTTGAAACTCTTTACCACTTGCTGTTAGAGAATCAGAGTCACTTCCAATATTTAAGCATAGAGTAAAGTCACTATTCCTGTCACGCTGATGCTGTGTATCGGTTCGGAGTTGCGTAAATCGTTTGTATTTTATTTATTCCCTCGATCGTGAGTTATTCCAGACACAATTGAAATCAATTGTTATCGTGGCACCCGAGTGCCTCCTGGGGGTTGAGGGATTAATTACTTATTTATTTTTAAGTTGAGTAAGTTCTTTTTTTTTTTTTTAATTATTTATAAAATGTATATTGTGTATAATTTTTTTTTTTTTTTTTTTTTAAAATGAATAATAAATAAATAAATAAATATTTAAGACATGCCACACTGGGCCACACAGAGCCATCTAGTCCCAAATAAAGGTACTATTAAGTACCCTGTCGTATGGGGTACTAGACAACCGATAAACTTACTTATATACTTTTTTTTTTTTGTAAATACATACTTATAATACATAGAAAACACCCAGACCAGTACAAACAGACATGTTCATGCACACAAATATTTGTACTGTGCGGGGATCGAACCCGCGACCCATGGCTCAGAAGCAGCGTTAACTACCGCTGATCCAAATGGTCGTCAAATATATTGTAGTAATCATGTTTTTATTCTTGCACTGTGCTACCCCTATTCTTCATATTAAATTTCGTCTACCCTAAGGTTGTCTGGTAGAGATCGCTATTCAGCGATAAGACCGCCTTATTGTACCAATTTTCTGTTTTCATATTATTATAAGAAATTCGGTCACTATTGTCATGGTATAATTTGTAAATGTACAGATAAAATGATAGCGGATACATAGGTATTTGCCTGCTTCAAAGACGAGCTCTGACAAATCCAATAACTGAATCAAACAGTCACCGTGTTGTAAGCTATTTTTTTGTTTCAAACCAGATAATATTTATTTTTCTTTACAACCGTGGCAAATTATCCAAATTCGTTTCTACTACTGAAACCAATTTGGATTTGCAACGGTTTTCTTTTCTAACATTGCAGCAACTACTGACTCGTATAAGTTTGCTATTACTTGCCGTGAAGTTTTCATGAAAGTCAACGACGATTGCGTCGATGTAATAAAAATTAAGAAGTGTACGAAAAAGCGCGTCGAGTTGACGGATGCATTTTATTTGGCTGAGTGTACAGTCGTGTCCAAGGAAACAGACTTGGTAGTTTCAGTTTTATGGCTTAGTTAATTTGTCAATAGACATTGGAAAGGTTCACATATACAAGTTCTTTCGAAAATGCTTCAATTATTACGAAATTAATATGATTTTTATTTACGACACGACACCGCACCGAAACAAATTTGTATGGTGAAAGGTGCACCGGAGCGCTGATGGCATACAATTTTCTTGCGGTACGGCGTCGTGTGAAACGGCTCTTATGAACCCTCTGTTGCATTGTCGAACAGCTTATAACTTCGCTTAGGTCTTAGCCTAGCCAAGAATTATTATCACCAGCCTACATCAGTCCCCAACTGGACAAAGCTCTCTTCAAAAGGATGATCGCGACGCTTTGCAGACGGGTTTGCGTTCGCAGTTGGACCAATAGTGGAGAGAACCAATACACTGCTGTCCGTCTTCTTGCAGCATTCCATCAGTCACCTTTTACGAAACCCGTAGGAGGAGATATGGTATCACAAATAAGCAACGTATATGTAGTTCTAAAGTTGTTTGATTGATTGACATTCATAATCAAAAAACAAAACTTTAGTGTTTTCCATCTAAAATGTGTGTCTGTTTTAGAAGTTGTTGGTTATTGTATTTTTTTTAATAAATTATATTTTTACCGTCCAAATAAAGAAACTTGGCCAATCCTACGTATCTCTTTTTTGAAATGTTTTTAAGATACAATGTTTTTTTTTAAATTGTTGATGATCTCATTCAATAAAAGAAAATGAAAATTAGAAGGTTGACAAGGTGAAAAAATTCAAACATCATCATAAAATTAGTTTTACTCAAACCATCAAATAGGTTTGTTATTTGATGGTTTAAATGAGTATCTTGTTTCGTTAAAAAGTTTTCAATAGACTTCATTTTAATAACCTTATTCCTTTGTCAACTATACCTAAATGATTTCTTATAACAATAACTTCTTAATGGGCGTAGGTATTTCTTGGTAGTAAATGATCTGGATAGATCCTTATCTATCGGCATCAGAATCACACGCTCGGTTATTTTGCAAGAACCAAAATATGGCAATTAACCAGAAATTGGATTAGCGAAAGTTAATAGCGGTCGTGGTCTTGTTACGACGTTAAGCCGCGATACACCTAACTTGATCGGATCGAATCAGCATATATTTAAATAATAATAATTGTTTCTTCACTATTAATAAGTATCAGTATGGCAAATTAAAAAAATCTAATTTGTAAGCTGCTCCTGATTAATAGATTATAAATTTCTAAAATCATTAGAAGAGGAAGAATGAAAGGTAATTTTGGCCGGTGGGACTCAGTCTAAAGCCGTAAAAGTACAAAAAAAGACATTCGAGATGTCATTTGCTCAAGCCGTCATTTTTATTGTTCAAACTTCAACCACCGCACCTTGAACATTGTATTTATTTACGTATTTAAAATTATTTGAATGTTAAAACGGGATATTAAACGTGATAATACTATATTATTTTGCCTGACGTTTCGATCGGGTTGCACCAAATGTCAAAGGCTGACTGTAATGTGTTTAAAACTAGTTACTTATTTTAAAATAGTTACATGGTTTAACAACAAAAACCGCTGCAACGAGAACGCGGTGTTTATTGATCAGTGTCTTCAACCACCACCAACTAACTTTCAACCCTGCACCACATTCGAACATACCACAACAGCCAGCCTCCCACAGGGTAAGTTATTTTAAATGTTATTTTTAAGTAACTAAAATAACCGACCAGGTGCGTTACAGATCTCGTGTATTTAATTTATTTCATATCGCAAATGCAGGCTTACTTCATTTGTTCCATAATGTTGAGCTTGTGGGTCCGTCCCACTACACAATACTAAAAGATGCCATAATCATTGATTTTACAAATAAATTTACGGTTTTCTGTGCTACTAGATTATTCCTTACCAATTGATTCAGCAAGAAAAATACCCTATAAGGTTTAATTTCCTTTGCCATTAGATGGAAAATGCGACATTAACAACATTTTTATTGCGTAGCCTTCAAGTTTTTTAACAGCTCAAAGGTATTGCAAACCTTAGTACTGCAAATACTCTACGCGACCCTGAGAAAATAATTTTCGACATTGAGGCAGACACCGAAGGACTACAAAGTGATCTTTTAAGGTGTTCCTTTTCATATTTGAGTTATGGATCTCTAAAAAATGTGATAATTGTTAATGTTGCAACAAAATCCCGATGCACATACGAGTATACAAAGAATCGCAAATGTCAGCACAAGTCCCACGTTCGGCAGGGATACCAATTAAGTGTGTACGAGGCTTAACCACTTCTAAATTACAAGAACTATAACATGGCGGAGTAATAGCGCTGCGGGTAGTTAGCGAACAAATAACGGCAGTAAGCATCTACTTAGAATTGCTATTAATTCGAATTACGAAGTATCGTTGGGCAATCTCACGACTGAGGCTGGACTTTATTATAAGAGTTTGCGTCAGGCAACGTGAGGGGTCAGCGCGATTGTTTTTGTGCTGGCAGTAGGTAGTCCTGGATTTGATTAACGAATATTTAAGGCCTTTACATCTTTATCAGATAGATTAGTGTTATGTCCGATAAAGACACCGTTTCTGATGGCTATACAAGCCAACATCGCGGGAGCAGCATGATCCATCACAGGCCCGACGCCCCGTTGGTCTAGTGGTTTAAATGCCGGGCCAAGATCTCGGGGTCCCAGGTTCGATCCCCGGGTCGGGCAACAAAAAGTTTCGAATTTTCGAACGTTGCTCGGGTTTTTGATCACCAACCCGCATTTGGCAAGCGTGGTGATTACGCCAGTTCCCATCACTGCAGTGGTAACTTGAATTCAATGATGGAGGCCTTTTCCCTGCAGTGTAGCAGGGGGATCATTATAGGCTGTTACTTTTACTTTTTTTATAATCCAGATCATTTTTTGAACACATTTTAAAGACGACATGTAGTGTTTCTGATTGCCCATAAAATCTTTCAAACAAATTAAATAGAAACTTAACTCAAAACCTACCAAAAATCGTAAAATAAACCGTTTTACAACTCAAAACTGACAATAAACAAACAATTTACATTCACAAACTCAAAGCCTTTCTAAATCTCCAGACGTCGCATCAACTCAGGAATACCTATATAACTTACGTACGACTTTTAACACTGGTTCTTATAAGCTTAAACAACCATAACAAGATCCCCATCGGCCTGACAAACATCTAGGTGTTAGGAAAAACTGGACGCCTCGCATACATATGTTCGACAGCGGTCGTAGCTTGTCGGTTAGTGCTATGCCTGGCGCTCACGATATACCTTCAGGTATACTGACTTAAGCTTTCATAGTCACTATCATAAGAGTTAGTTATTTCGAGATTTCTACCATGTACCTTGTTTTTTATGAGTTTCCGATATTTCGGCACTGTTGCAAGCGCAATGATGATAATGGCTTTAAGTTGTCGTGTGTCTGGAATAATGTTTAAAATTTGTAATAATCAGAAAATACAAAAACTATAGTTGCGCGATCGGATACTATGTGTGTTGTGTGTCGAGAACAGGGTCGAGTGAATAGATATAAAAGACTACGACGGAGGGTAGATCGATTTATCTACTCGTAACAACCACCCACCCGCAGTGACGTCAGTTCTTCCGAAATCATGGCGCTTGCAATAGTGCCGAAATATCGGAAACTTATAAAAAATGTAGGTACATGGTAGAAATCTCGAAATAACTTACTCTTACCTTCAGATAGCTACAAACATAAATAATAAATAAATACTAAATAAAGATAAACTTGCCGTTCCAGGCTTCAGACTGCGAAAAGTAGGAAAATCGTTTATGGGAAATAGTATTCGTATTTTCAACAAATTACCACAGGGTATTGCTGAACTCCCTGTACATAAACTTAAATCGTATATTGAAGCAATTTTAATGAAAAAGGGCTATTACACTGTTAATGATTATTTAAATGATAGAAATGTATGGCATTAAATTGTCCCAGCTCGTACTTGCTTAAACCTTGTAAAAATCACCTTACCTTGTAAACATTTATTTAAAAAGAGGCTGACAATAGTGACCGAGTTTCTTGCGCTGCTTCTTCTCGGCACTAGCCCAGACTTGTCCCGAAGCAGTGGTAGGTTTAAATTGGGACGTGTAACAGCGCCTCCAGGGGCCTATTTGTAGAAATAAAACTGATTTTAAACAGATCTGATCCCAAAGAAGTAGCTAACATGGTTGACTGGTAGAGAATGCTTTTGGCATTAAGTCCGCCATTTTGTACTTTGAATTGTCTGTGCAAAGAAAGTGTAAATATCAGTATATAAACTTGAAAAATTTTATCTCAGATTTTGTCTCCCGTCTGAGACAAAATTTTTAAAGTTTATATACTGATATTATAAGTGCAATTAAGTTGCTAAAATATCAAATAAAGTGTAAATAAATAAATAAACACCCAGACCCGAGAAAATGTAGAAAAACACTTTTATTCCTACACTGACCCGTCCCGCAATCGATCCCCGGATCTCGGAGCAAGCGATACCTTGTAAACCGTTGCACACGCCACTCAGCCAAAAATGTAAGGGTTATCATTCCTACAAAAATAGTTGCCAGTGTATAAACTATAAATGACGATTTGGTATGCAGGTTGGTGAGGTTGGTGATCGCAGTTTGGCATTGGCCAGAAGACGCTGCGTTTTCTTCCGGCAGTACTCATTTGGTCGGCTGTTAGGACACCCTTATGTAAAGAGAAGGGGTTTGTGATATTCTTTTGATGTGATTTTCGGGTGGTACCGACAGTTCTCTTATACTCGTAGTAACCGAAACTCAAAACAAAAAAGGCTCTGTTACATAAAAACTATTCCGAATAAATACTAGTTTTTAATAGTAACAGCCTATTCCAATTGCCAGTTTTTAAGGAACAACTGAAACATTAGTAATCGGAATAGGTTATTTTGTAGTTGTCATGAGGTGTAGGCTTTACTTCAACAATAAGTAGACAATTCGCGCGGCCGCGACAGACGCCGCGACCGTTACCGCGATTTACTGCGATCGATAGCGGACAGCGGTTCGAATATACGGCTCAGTAGTTCGTTTTATACCAGTATATAAATAGAGTACCGCCAACCCCTCTTTCGTGAAAGAGGCGACTAAGAGTATTACTGTTTCCCCGTGCGGAAACATCTTTCACGACCATTTGGATCAGTGGTAGTAAACGCTGCTTCTGAGCCATGGGTCGCGGGTTTCATCCCCGCACAGTACAAATATTTGTGTGCATGAACATGTCTGTTTGTACTGGTCTGGGTGTTTTCTATGTATTATAAGTATATATTTACAAAAAATATTTATTTATGTATACATATGTAAGTAAGTTTATCTGTTGTCTAGTAGCCAATACGACAAGCTTCTTAGTAGTAGCTTAGTTTATGACTAGATGGCCCTGTGTGGCTAAGTGTGGCATGTCTGAAAATATTTATTTATTTACTGTGTGTGTCGTAAAAGGCAACTCAAAGTGTACGATTGGAAGAAAACTGGCAGCTGCGTCTTCTCTCCCCCATCAGCCTACTACAAACCCCAACGCAATAAAATAATTAGCTTTGTAAGCACTTGTATAGGTGTTGGAAGCACTGAATGTTACTCGCCTCTTCCATTTTTCGACTTAGGTAAAAGCGCTGTGCTTCGATTGATTTTTCCTAATAAAATAATCTACTCTAATCGCTCTAATTCGTTTTTTTTATGCCCATAATCCTTAGGACTTGCGCCATTACCTTTCGCTCACCGGGCGTCTCATTTAACCATTGAGTTATCAAGATATTTTTGTGTTAGCCAATTTATTCAAAGCATTAAACTGTAAGCTAGAAGAGTCATAAATGTTTTTAGTTTAGTAACATTTAAGAGAAATATTAAGCTCAGTTAACTGCGCGCTCGTCTCAATTGTTTCCCCGTGTGTTCCGCGTCTAACAAATCGCCAAATAGGGCTGTCGAAGACGGACGGCGCAGGCGCAGCTCCAGGAAGCCGAGCGTTGAGGCGCGAACGGGCATTAATGAGATCTATGATCCCGTTGTTAGCCCAACGAGCTGCCGATAAGAGTTATGGCTTCCGAGGCAAATCTATAGTTTTACGAGAACGGAATATAATAGAATGGTATCGACATAAACAAACGGAATAGATCATTAGTATAACCTAGTCCTGTCTGGGGACAAGTGTTGTTTTTAACCTTATCAGAAAACTCTGAAATACATAAATGTATATTATGGTTTACCGTATGGTTTTTGGGTAGCGCCACTTGGCTTAGGAGTTATATCGTGTAGTTGAATTCACTTTTATTTATTGATTGCGAAAATACTACATCTACGAGTAAGTAATACATTTCTCAAAAACGATTCGTTTCTGTTATTGACAATCATGACATTTCTTGTCACAACAAAACGTTTTTAAGGTGATGCAAATTAGTATCTTTAATTACTATTAAGTATGATGCCATAAAAAGTGAATTCATTCGGGGCTTATTCCATGAACCTTGTTATCGTTTAAATAATATTATATTATTATAGTTTTCTAACGGAAGTTAATGTAATAAGAATCATTAGTGTCTTTTAAACCTAAAATACTAATATTTCACACCACCCCTTCTCAGTCTGAAGTTGATGGAATGAATGAATACTCTTTATTGAACATTAAAAAAAAATATAAATTAACAGACGATTTTAAACAGAATGATGTACAATATAGGGTCTTATCGCTAAAGAGCGATCTCTTCTAGAAGGCGTAAAAGAACTTTCTCCTGATTATTGCAAACATATCAAAAGAATTATCCAATATAATTTAGTAGATCTGAATTTATGCGCGTACATATACTTCGGTGATTCATTTTTATTTATATTGATTAACATAAATGACAAATATTTTCAAACTAATTAACGAAACTATTATGAATGTGTGATCTTCTAATGATATATTAACGAGATGATGTGTTATGATAAGAGCAAACATTTCAATGGTCTACTTTTTATTCTCATTCGTCACCTATTACCAATTCTCTCACGGTGTTATAAGGCGGAGGCATTCATAATTCAGAACTAATTAAATATTCAACCAAACAGGTACGTGTACGCAATAGTTTTAATCGCTTTTCGATCTAGAAACAAATAAGTCGAGAGGCTTAAGTGCTACGAATGTTTTGTATATTTGAAATTGTTAACTAAACCCTATTTATGTAAGTACATAGGTACTTATCTATCGCAGAAAGTAAAAGGATATCGAAAACACAATTAATTTGAATAAAAATTTAAAAGTAACCTGTAAAGCAAGTGTTTTTGAACTAAAATAGTACAACGAATATAACAAACACCCAGACCTGTGATAGAAAAGTGGTTTTCTGCTTTGACTTGATCAAAAATCAAACTGGTGTAACTGGCGAAATTTTGAAAACAGTTGTACACCACTCGATAATAGGGGTCGTTAAACATTAGCTTATTTAACGTTAATTTAGATTTTATTAAAGTTTTATTGCTTGCTTTTGTCTAAAAGTAGACGGGAAAATGTGAGACAGAAATGAACAATGTACCTATGTAAAGATAAAAATGGAATATAAATAATGCCCCACTAGCCCAGTGATTTAAATAACGGGCCAAGATCGGGTTCGATTCCCGAGTCGGTCAACAAAAAAAAGTTTCGAATTTTCTAACATTATTTATGATCACCAATCCGCATTTGGCAAGCGCGGTAATTATGCCTGTACCTATCATTGCTGTGGTAACTTGAATTCAATGATGGATGCCTTTGCCCTGCAGTGGGATGATTATAGGCCGTTACTTAAATATAACAAAAGGAATATAAAAAGTAAAGAGTAAAAGTCGGTGACTAAATTCGTCTCCAGTTCAATTAGCTTAACTTTGTGTAGTTAGTTATAAAGGATTTAAACAAATAAAACATACAGTCACAGCTGATATGTCATAGGTAGTAGTGTAATATCTATTCAATAGTTATATAGTCAAAGATCAGCCTCTAGTTATAGTTTATGATTCTTTGTGTTTTGTCTAAGAGTGAAATAAGTGTTTTAGCTAGACATGAAAATTTCCTTCCTAATTGACTGTGTACGACCATAAATTTATCACTCAACTAGTCAACTAGCTTGCTTGCAAACAAGAGAACGGGCGTCACCACGTATTTAAACGACTGAAAACTAACGCGGTGTAGTATTGAGTATCCACTTGACAGGCTTATTTGATCGAAATTAGTGATTTAATATATGCTAGATGCTACATTACAGCCTGGGTTTTCAAGTTATCTATATAGATATAAACAAATCACTTCATTTAGTACTAACAAATAAAAATAATAGCAATCCTTGCCTAATTTACGTATTAAAAATACATTGCCAAATGTAGCCGGCACATAAAATGATAAGCACCATCCCTTCCCTTCCAATAGGTTCTTGCAGGCAGCTGTTGGGCGAAAAATGAATAGAAGGCCCTACTGCATTTTTTCCTCAAACAGTACTATTTTAGTCGACTCTGACGACACCCGTAGAATAAGAATTGCTATTATGTTTTAGGCACGACTTTGCAGTAAAACGGCGGTAAACTAAGTTGCTTTTAGTGTAAGTAGGTTACCTACTTAAGTCTGTTGAACATCAATGGGACACCTGGCGTTGGCAGTTACAGACAGTATCGGTGGTGAGTGGTGGTATATAGCTATTTATGTAGTTAACTCTGTTTACACATTGAAGTAAACTGTATCAGCTCGCAGCGCAAACCTCTTGAATATATTCGTCGACAGCAATTTTTTCACAGCTCACTTGGATGATGCGAAATGGCGTTCGTTAAATTCCCAAAAAAAGATTATTGAAATAATTATTAAAAAAATGTTTTTTGCAAGTGACACTAGTTAACAATTTTAAAGCATTAAAATATTGATAAGTCGTGCTCCAGTTTGTTCTAGATGACAAGAATGATACATCCTTTTTTATGAACTCTGTATGTCTTCAGGCATAATGCTTTTATGCTTTAACTTCTGACCTTAATTTGATGTAATTTGGTACAAGAATAGATTTTAGCTTTAAAAAGGATAAAGCTTTTTTGTATCCCATTGCTTAACACAAGTTCACGCAAGCGAAGCCGTATTAAATATGATAGGCTCCTGAAAATTAAATGAACTTACCAGAAATTTACTAACTTACTTGGATTAAGTGGCTGTAAGTTGACTCTACCAAAGATGTCGCGGTAAATGTTTTTACCAAAATAAAAAAATATCAAATCATGGCTAATATATTCCGATTGCAACCCAAAGAATACGCTCATTATTCATTACTCAAGAAATACGCCACTCCCAGCTCAGTACACCGTTTAGACAAACAGATGGCGCTGTCTCGATGCGCGATACGCTGCGCGCGCGCCGATACCATCGCCGGCGACATTTGGAAGGGAAAACGGCCGATCGTGCGACACTCGTGCGATAAACGCAGATCTAAATCGGCTGATATGCCTTATGCGTTCAGAAGGGAGTCATATTTAAATGCGTTGCTAATATTTGAACAGATTTAAGTATTGACAAGATGAATACTATTACAGATAATACCATAAATAACATACCCAAAGTACAACGCCCTGTTGGTTTAGTGGTTTAAATACCGGGCCAAGATCTCGGGGTCCCAGGTTCGATCCTCCGATCGGTCAACAAGAAGTTTCGAATTTTCGAACATTGCTCGGGTTTGTGATCACCAACCCGCAGTTGGCAAGCGTGGTGATTATGCCAGTACCCATCATTGCTGTGGTAACTTGCATTCTATGATGGAGGCCTTTTCCCTGCAGTGGGATGGTTATATGACGTTACTTTACTTTACTTTACCCAAAAAAGTATCGTATATTCAAAAATGAATAACCAATATAATCAATAAGATTTTTAATCATCATTACCTACCAGCTTGTATTAGTCTACTGTTGGACTTAGGTCTCTCCAAAGGGACGATTTGGTCATAATTGCCACGCTTGGCAAGTTTTGGCGAATGGAGAGTAGATGCTGATGTTCATCTTCTTCTATTCGTACTCCTTTAACCGCGGGTTACGACCCCCTTAAGGAGATGTTACAAAAGATAAATAGATTGTGCTAATTCAGAGCAGTGATTGTTATAAAACTGAATAAAAATTATGTGAAAAACATAACACACATTTTCACTCCTCGCATGCCCGCCCGGCATGCGAGGAGATGCGGGTTCGAGTCCCGCCTGAGACAAAATTTTTCAAGTTTATATACTGATATTACACATTTTTTTGCCCTGAAACTATGTAGGTAAGTATTTGTTTTGTGGAAATCAAAAACAATGAAGTCAAAACAAAATAAGCTCCCAAAAAAAAAATTACACTATATTGACTTGTCCTGGAATCAAACCCGGGATTTCACTTTGAAAACCGGTTTGGACACCACTCTACCTCAAATGTCGTCAATTAGAGTTATATGAATCATGGTTTTCTTAAGTGATTTTCCTCCCTAAAGATTTTCGCCTTTGACAAAATATTTGCAAGTACTCGTAAAAGGTGAACGTGTAAGGAAAATATCTTTGGACGTATCTACCGATTTAAATCCATGTCGATAACGTTTGTTGCGATAGATACGCCTTTCTGTTAGCTGTTGGACAGCGAGGCAATGGCGGCAATGGAAATGCTCTGGCTTTTACGTTCACTCGCCTGATTTAGTTCGTATCTTAACTGTGACAAGAGTTACAAGAACATTTTAGTCAATGTACAGCGTAGTGTAATGTCCTTAGGCGAACGGATAACATACAAACAGTGCTAACAAAATGCTGTGAACTTTGCAAACGCCTTTTGCGATTAATGATTCAAATCTTGGAGCTGGCGCTTATCATCAGCAGCGCACATTTCTCCAAAACTAGGTGTACAACTCTAAAAAAGAGAATTTTGCCCACGCTTGGCAGGTTTGACGATCGCAGATTGTCCGATGTTGGGAAATAGACGCTTTTCTCGTCTTTTTCCAGCAGTACTCCTGTAGTGACCTTTTACGCCACGAAGAGAAGGTGTGGTGCTATCCTCTTTTTGTGCCAGCATCACGGGTGCCACAAAAATAAACGGCAACAACATATTACCATTTGCTTAGTTTTCGTAATCTTCAAATGTGTTTGAATTTAACTGAACACACCGATTAATTGGTGTTAAAAATATTCTTCATCTCTGTCAGTCCACTGCTGGGCACATGCCTCTCTAAAGCGAGAATTTGGTATATTTGCCACTCTTAGCAGGTGAATTGACGTATGCAATGGCTTATGATAAAAAGAAGACGAGGCCCTGCCCGTTCTCTTTTAGCAGTCTTCTGTAGCAGCTACACACACAAATGAATAAGAGTGGGGAATTATTAGATTTATGTGTCTGCACCACGCCATACTTTAAGACACCCATAGGAAGTGACAGTATCATCACCTCACACAGTAGATAGTATTATATTACTATCAAGCAACATTTTTGGCATAAAAGTAACGTCCTTATATCATCATCCCACTGCAGGGAAAAGGCCTCTATCATTGAATTCAAGTTACCACAACACCATCCATCATTGATATTTTTGGGATACTTCGTATCAAACGCGGTGAAACAATTTTAATACCAGCCATTACTACCTAGCACCGATACCCTCGCTATCCCAAAGGTCATACCACTTTATCTGGCTGAACCCTCTGAACTTAGAGTAAGATATTCCGCAAACCACCGCCATAAATCGGTGTTACGGACAAAACACGTCGACTCATTCGCAGCGATGAAAACTTAAGCACGATCTAGTCTAAACAACGTTAGGGCATTTATTAGGCTTCTAGTTTACTTAAGTTGGGCGATAAATTGTCGCTTATCTAACAGTGCGATACACAGGTAGGGCTATCGGTCTTGCTCAGCGTCAAAATGCTTGTAGCGGTACGGGTAGATCGCTCCTGCGCATTGACATCGCTGTGGCTCGGTGGGGATGTGCCGATTATCGATATTAAAACATCGATATTGACGATGATGTGTGGAGGGACGAAAATTTATAAGATAAGGAATGAATACGTTAAGGTAAGTATGAAAGTAGCACCGGTAGTAGAAATGTTGAAAGGAAATTGTTTGTCTTGGTATATACCTATGTACATGTAAGCAGAAGAGACGACTTCTGGTGCTAACCAAACAAATGTGTGATGATGGTGACACTGACAACGATGTATGAAGTAAGTGTGTAAATGTGCTTTGTTATGTTAATTTTATTTTTATTTATTAAACTTATATGTGTAACTACGGTCTGGCAAATAAATGATTTAGGGTTTAATTTGATTTAAAAAAAGTTTAAATACGTAGATTTACATTTATTATCATCTGTTTCGATCATGTCTTTTCATTAAACTATCATAATCGAAAATCGACTAAGAGATCTAGCATTAACATCGATATAAATGCTGGCTGATTTCCCTAACACTAGTGTCGGGATTTACACCATTCTCACCTGGTGCGCGCGCGCAGCGTGAGCTCCGAGTTTGTATGCAAATATTACGCGCAGTGGACATTGCATGCCGGGGTAGGTATGTATGTAAGCACTCTGAGAGCCTCCTCTCGGTTATAGGTTTATGTATTGCTTGAGTATAACTGTCATACTTTATATGTCACTTTATTAGGTGCCATACACCTAGTTTGCATCCAGTGAACTAAGTAATGTCGTAAAGTAGTAAAGCATTTGTTTTCCTATGGGTCTCGAGGTGGCTAATGGAGTACTGATGGGAGAGGTCCGTCATCGTCTATACATCATTGGCCGAAATGCAGTTGCCAACACGTGCAAAATTAAAGCAAAACAGTGGATTGTACATAAGTTGATAAATGGGTAAAAATAGGTAAAATATACGTTTTTTTTTTCGGCAAGATATACATAGGTTCCCGTGAAATAGTTTAAAAATTTAAAAATCTTGTTGAAATTTTTGCTGCTATTCTGTCATGGTATTATTTCATAATATGTTTATTAATCATTGTTTATGTTTTATAAAACAATAATTATGCCACCTCCATAGAAGATAAATTTTAATACAGTTTTTAACTATAATTTTCATCTGCGCATAAGTTCTATTTGTATTTTGATAACATTGATTATTTCATAGTAAACTTATGGTTCCAAAAGTATTTTACTTTATTTTATCCAGTTTAAAGCCAACCATATTTCTGGCTTTGGAGTTTTGTTAAATTCTGTCAAAGCCAATCCCTCACGAGTCTCACGAATCACGATCTCTGGATTCGGACGATCGATTGGCCAGTCCGATCGGGTAATAAGCGATCTGCGCTTAATCAGCTGCCGTCACGGGCCATGTTGCCGCTGTCAATTACCTGCGCGCGCATCCATCACGCGCATGGAATGGATCAGTGAGTAATGAGAGATTTTGTTTAGAATTAAACACTTTGTTTTCTATTGTTTTATAATGATTTAAAATTTTAATATCATTGTCAATAGAGTTTATTGATAAGAGGATTTAGTTTTCTAATGATTAGCGATTGAAACAGTGGCAAAATATCGGAAAATCAATAAAAACGAGGTACATAGTAAAAATTTCGAATCAATCGACTATAATTCTGTTGTTTTTCAATTTATACCCAATGAGGACAAGGTTTTTTCTTAGATCCTTAAATGAAAATTAAATATCAGGAGTATTAATCCACACATCCTTAGATTTAAAAGCGTAAAGTGTTATTGATTAACGATTTTACTTAACTCGAACGAGCCCACCCATGACTCGAAAAGTACAACCCGAGATACAGCCCCTACGTCCTTAATTAGCTGGGCAAAGAAATTAATCGGATTAACGATGAGGAAGTGAGCAAAGTTCTTGGAAAAACTTGAAAGTGTTCGTGACAAGACGCCGCGGCGCCTGCGCGAGCGCATGTTGTGTTGCCGAAAACAGTTTTTTATCGATATTATCTATAAATATTGCTGCCTTTGTCGTAATATATGATAATGGTTCACCAAAATTAAGTTTAGGGTTTCAAGATTGAACATGGCAAGGCGCGAAAAGTCTAAACGTACATTAAAGTTTTGCAAAAATATAAAACAGTAATTTTATATTTTTGCTATTATCTGGGCACTTCAAGAAGCTTACGTTCCTACTGCGGTACAATTCATTGGCCAGTGTATAAGACAGTGTATGTAAATAATGAAAACATGATACAAATTTTTCGTTGTTTCAAAATCCATCGATGAAAAGAGAATCAAGAAAGTGTCTTTTTTGTACTTCTCAGTAATTTTTGGTACTACGTGAGTAACAAAATTTGAGTCGATAACAATCACAAAGATGACATCGATGAGTAAATTAACAGCCCTAGAGGTTTATTCATGCATGAGCTGTAACTGCGGACGGGGTGCAAAAATTCTAAGCATTAGTAAGACGAAAAAAAAAACATGCAACAGAAGCTTCAATTACAAATTAACTTTTGATGTCGCTTTTGCTTAAAAGGTAACTTGTACAAACTGTAAAGGTACTCGTAACTTTTAAGCAAAAGCGACCTCATAAGTTTGATGTTTACTTACCCGTGTACAAGAAGCTTAAAGATAATAATAGGAAATATACACTTCTCATTAGAAAAATCAGAACACTTCCGTTTTTGTGGTTTCTGTCCTAATTTAACACAAAAGAATTTTTATTTATAGTTTGGCCTTTACAGAGGTATACGAACATTCTAATTCAAAATTTTAATTTCTAATGTTTTAAATCCTATAAATAAAATGATTAACTGTTTTGAGACAAAACACATGGTATCAAAACAGTTAATCATTTCATTGTACCTTTGTATTTGCGCTGGAGTACCTTTCACCTTTAAAAACTAAAAATTAGCGTTTATCTTAAAAATTAAATTAAATAAATATGGACAACATCACATAAATTGTTCTGATCCTAATTTTAATAACTAACAAAAAGCATTCGTATTTTTGAAACCAGAAACAACGAAGGTACTACAAACACCCAGACCCGAGAAAAATTAGAGAAATATTATACATATATAAAAATGTTATGGAGAAAGCTTTTTCCTATACATTGACTCGTCCGGGAATCGAACCCGGGACCTCGGAGCAGACGACACCTTGAAAACCGGTGTGTACGCCACTCCGCCACAGAGGTCATCATAACTTTTTGTTCTTTATTTGTTTACTGCGACTTCGGGCCGTCTGAAAAAGTGTTTTTCTAAAACTTATAGATACTACGCCTGCAAAACCTACTTAAGTAGTGGTATTACTGGATTCTAGACTTGGTCATCGTGTTGTGGCTTAAAGATTGCACCTAAGCCTATCGTCTGTTCATAGAGTCTAGAAACGCTATCGAAAGACTAGTTTGTTCACGCGCCGTTCAAGATCTGGCAGGAATCGGGTCATTTCTGAGCGAGGTGATAGATTTATTGTAACAACGTCTTTACGAAATCGACGCCTTAACGCTTTTCAACTGCAGCAGCAGTTTCATGTTGTACGTAGGGTGGCTGTAAGTGACTCTACAATCAGAAGAAGGTTGAAGAAACGTGGACTGGTACCGCATAATCGGTCCACCTGGTGGGGAGCTTACCCACTAATTGTCGTCCGGTGCGCGGTCGCCACTCCAGAGTGTACTATTCCGCCCCAACAGCCATTCGGTTCTTACTGTCTATACTATCGGTAGGTACTAGTAACTTAAAATACAAAACCAGGTCCAAATCTAACGAGTGTAAACTTTCACGAGTCCAAAAGCAGAGCAGTGTGATTTGACTCGCGCTGGGATCACACGCTCCATGCGGTGACGGCCGCTACATATTCAATTAGTTTGTCTGTTAGTTTGTTAGTGTTAGTTAGTGAGGTCGACGCACTAATGAGAGCTAGAGCTGCCTAACTAGCCGCGGTGTGGTTTACCTTAACAAGTGGGAGTAGGGTGACCACACGCACCAAGATCTGATGTAACTCAAAAATATGCTAACTTGAGTAAAGTCAGTAAATCAGTTTTATTTTTACAAATAGTCCCCAGTATTATTAATTGTATTTTAATACAAGTTTTGTAAATTTCGATGATAAAAATAAAAGTAAAACAAGATTTTAGTTTCCTCTGAAGTTAACGCTTTAGAATCGTTGTGGATTATTTTTTGGTATCGACTCAATACTGGCTGGATACCTATTTTATCTGACTCAACAGTATTATTATAAGTTTAAATTTATTACTCCCAGAAAAGGTAAACACAATTTTTACATTAAAAGCCATCAGGTTATTAACATTTACAAGTAGTTTTTTTTTCTTGACCACGAAAAACCTGAAAAACCTGAAAAATTTGAATATTTTGTTTGATATTTAATAGTTCACTTTAAGATTTGACTTTACATTATACAGGGTGAAATTTTAATATATCAATCTATGAGACAAAAAACAAATGACGTATTTTTTCTTTTGGTATAGCCCAGTACAAAAATGTCAAGATAATGCACTTAGAAAATGTCCGGCAAAAATCGAAAATTCTTGATACAGCCGCCTAACAACACTTTTTTTACGCGATTCGCATCTCAATCTTTCATTATGATACTATTCATAAGTTTTTGACTGTCCCTTTATACCTTAACAGGTCTAGGACCGTAAAAATTGAAAACTATATCGCGAAAAATATTTTTGGGTGACAACTTGATTTACATTTTTTACTTCATAATTAGGTTCTAAATACGATACTGAACGCCTATAAAATTTTTGAAAAGTTTAAAGGTTAAAATTTCATCCTGTATATTTAACGTAAATTAATTGCTGAGTGGAACGGTCGTAAATGCAAAAAATACCTTTTCTTTAATGATCACAAAAAATGATCGTAAGTTACAAAAAAAATCTGTATTAAAACCCATGGTCACCCGAGCATCAGCGGAACGCACCAAATACATAACATTAGAGCCCGAACTGCGCTTGCGCCACTGTTGACAGAGCATTAATAAGGAATTAGCGTCTGTCCGCCACCTGAGAATACATAAATTATGTATTTAATTTTACATTGTATATAATTGTTAAAACATTGTAGCTAACGTAATATACGAGTAGTATACATATAGTATAGTAACAGCCTATAATCATCCCACTGCAGGGAAAAGACCTCCATCATTAAATTCAAGTTACCACAGCAATGATGGGTACTGGCATAATCACCACGCTTGCCAAATGCGGGTTGGTGATCACAAACCCGAGAAATGTTCGAAAATTCGAAACTTTTTGTTGCCCGACACGGGAATCGAACCTGAGATTTTGGCCCGGTATTATATAAGAGTTAGAGAGGAGGGTCGTGGATTCAAGACCCACCTAGAACGTCGGAATTTTCATTTAAGTTATTGTATTTTCAATTTACACCAGATGTTTATTCATAAAGTGTTTCTTTCGGATATTATAGTTTCATAACCAAATATATTTCTGAAACTAGCTTACAAAGCTGTTGGCTTACAAGCTTTGGCGACCTCCGTGGTGGAGTAGCGTACACACCGGTTTTTAAGGTGTCACCTGCTTCTAGGTCCCGGGTTAGATTCCCAGACGGGTCAAAATAGCAAAAAAAGTGTTTTTCTACATTTCCTTGGGTCTGGGTGTTTGTGGTACCTTCGTTGTTTCTGGTTTCCAAAATACGAGTGCTTTAAATAGTTATTCAAATTGGGATCAGAACAATGTATGTGTAAAGACTTAAATAAATTCGTCGACACGAATAATGTCTTGCTAACTCAATTAGGTAGAGCCAGTCGAAATAGTTTGGATTCAAGTCCCGCCTAAGACGGTCATTTTTATTCAAATAAAAGTATTTTCAGCTCACTTCAGCGTTGTAATATAAAGATAACACCATCACTATTTGCTCTGTATGCGAATAAATCATCAGTGCGAACTGGTATGAGGAACCTCTAACGAATAATCTTGGAAATCCGTAGAATGTTGAGTCACATTGAACTTGACATTAAAACTGTGAGTAATGCCACAAAAGAATTGGCTCCGAACCGACCACAACATTACTCACCGCCATCTCACATTCTGACTAGATGTTGTCACATCTCACACACAAGAGAGCTGGATAATAGAAGGTTCTCTCTTGTAGTTGAATAAAACTCGACAGTTCGAGTCTCGACACAACGAACTTTAATTCGTTTGTGGTGAGGGTTTCGATTGAACAGCTGTCGACCTTCATGCAGGCAGAATTGCGAAACACAGCGCCGTTGAAATAGTGTGTAGTAATATAATGTTGCCTAAATTAAATGAATAAATCAATAAAAAACGGGACCAGTGATCACAAGAAGAAAAACCCAGTGAGAATTGGATTGAATTTTGCAAGTAGGAACTAGGAGGCGATTCTTGTCCAATGTTTAATGTCATCACTGTGCCGTGATTAGATAAAGAATGTTAGCATGTCGAGAAGAAGTAGCGCAAAAAACGATTTATTTATTATTAATACGAGTATAAGAAAAAGTCACTAGGAATAACTACGTCTATTTATAAATAAGTAATAAATAAGAAATTAAATTTTTTGACAATTCAATTGAAGTGTTTTGTAAGCTAACATTTTATCTAAGTTGTGTAAATTTGTCTTCACAAATGCCAAATATATACTCCGCGGGTTTTTTAACACAGCACGTTGTATTGGCTTGCGATTAGTACAGTGTTGTTATTTATTGTTTTATTTTACATAGAGGGTAACTAAACAGACAATATATAGGCAGCGAAAGCTTAGTAGAGACCAGCTAGTGACCCTCTGAGTGATAAAACCAAAAGCCTTTAGTTACATACGATTTATTGAGTAAATCTACTGGTTCCTTAGCTATTATGTCACATCACACCGTTCCCAAGAAGCGTCTCGTAAAAATTAACCTATTAACTTCAATTATGCGCGTGCGACGGTCTTCCAGTTCACTGACCGATAGCCAAGTGAAACTGTTTATTTGGAAACTTATAATGAGGGTGGTAAGGTGTAATTTGGGTTGGGGATTGGTAATCGCCGAATTAAATTCGGATAGAGGCGTTAAATGTGTGGGTAAGGCGGTTTGGTTTTTGTGCCTCCGGCGCAAGCGTAGTGAGGGGCAAGATAGTTTAGTCTTATGAGTAGATAGGCAGAATTGAGTTTTACAAAATAAAAATTAAATAAGTCATCTATCTAAGAATATGCGAGACATGTCGCCACAAGGGTATTTGCAGATAACCATGTATTTTCAGTATATATCACTTCTAGGCTTATCGGATTCTTCTTCTAGTAATTTATTTCAATCCTCTAATTCATAGATTATATGATCATGTTACACAATTTGTGGTTGGGGGATTATTATTTGATAAGAGTTGGGGTGGTGGGATCTACCTCCTAGTGGTCCACCCTGGGCAACGGCATCTTTGGATTTCTAACCAATGATGACGGCTAACAGATCCCCCTGCGGTGGTAGGCTTCGTAAGAGGCTGCCTGGATGCTACCACCCACCTGCCGGAGTCCAGCACCAAACAGTTTTTCTGTGTTCCGCTGGTGTGTGGGAGAACCAGTTCCTCTGGGTAAGCTCGCTCCATCTTAGGCTTCTTCTTAACCGTATAGTTAAGTGTGTAGTCAAGAGCAAGCCCATTATTTATAAAAAAAACAGCATAAATTCAATTATTTGATATACCTACTTAAATAGTTTTTTTAATGGATTGATGAGCTATTATAAACTCTGGGTACTTCTAAGTTGGTGCCCCAATGTGGCAACGTCATTATAACCGCCGCCATATTGAAGTCCACTCACTTTTCGGATCGTAATTCAAATGCGTCAGTTCAGCTTCGATAAATCAATTTTAACGGTTGTTAAACTACACAAATTATGATACATAATGGTTGATTTAAAACGTATACGTTTAAAAGACAATTTAATATTTTTATAAAACAAAACTAAGGTTTAATTAAACTTTGTCAATATTATGTCAATTAAATTTTAAATTAATTCTTGAGGGGTTTTTCCGCATGCGGCATGTTCTCGGAAGACACTCTCTTCAGTGCTAAAATTTACTAAAAGCAATATTAAAAAATTTAAAAAGACATCACAATATACATGAAAGAAACCCCTTCAAGAATGAATTCCTAACTTTTTATTAATTTCAAATTTAGTTTAGTTAAATGTCAATTCCAAGCTGAAGTCAACTTAATTCCGTTTTTCCGGCTGTTTTTTTCATGCCTTTATGATTTATGTTTTTTTATTTACATCGCCTCACTTAGTTAGTCGTATTTAATTGGACAAATACCTAGCCAGGTAAATTCCCGTGTTAATTTGAGCCAGTAGCTCAGGTGTCCCAACCCTATAGCTACGCGCGGTAGCGGCAAGTCATGGGCTGTAATGGCGACCCTCCAAACAGCACGTCCACTGTTATTACGGCGAACCACCGTCGATTAATCAGTGGGTTCAGTCGGTATTGGATCAAAAACTTTAGGTTTCGAAAAAGAAATGCACATGAAGCTTACTCTGTGTGTTTATCTGTATTTTGCTCTTATTTTCCTCTTGTATTCTCAATTAAATTTTACTTGAAGTGTGGTTATATCACGCTCCTGGTTATATCGCGTTTACTTATCGCAATTTCTATCTCTATACCGAACCATCAAAAATGTTTGGTGATTAAAATATTCAATACAACGCCCCGTTGGTCTAGTGGTTTAAATACCGGGCCAAGATCTCGGGGTCCCGGGTTCCATACCGAGTCGGGCATCAAAAAGTTTCGAATTTTCGAATATTGCTCGGTTTGGTGATCACCAACCCGCATTTGGCAAGCGTGGTGATTATGCCAGTACCTATCATTGCTATGGTAACTTAACTCAATGATGAAGGCCTTTCCCTGCAGTGGGATGATTATAGGCCGATTTTTTTAAAATATTTATGGTTAATATCATAGGAATATGGAAAAACTATTTGCCGTATTCATGGCGCTTGCAACAGTGTCAAAATATTGGAAACTCATAGGTGCACACGACAGCACATCAAGTTAAACAGTTGAACTGCGATAACAGCTTTTATTACGTAGGGCATAAAGGCGGTCTCAAGGTCAACATGTATACTTTATTTGATATTTTAGAAACTTAATTGCACTTATAATATCAGTATATAAACTTGAAAAATTTTGTCTCAGGCGGGACTCGAACCCGCATCTCCTCGCATGCCGGGCGGGCGCCATACCATTAGGCCACCGAGACACTGCGACACGGCGCGAATTTTTCAAGCATATTCTTACGCTGTGAGCCAGCGTTGTTTCATCAAATGTTAGGAGTTTGCACCTCTAACACCCGAAAGAAACATCTTTGCAGATGTTTGACAGTCAGCTAAGATGAAACAGCTATTTATATACTTTATTTGATATTTTAGCAACTTAATTGCACTTATAATATCAGTATATAAACTTGAAAAATTTTGTCTCAGGCGGGACTCGAACCCGCATCTCCTCGCATGCCGGGCGGGCGCCATACCATTAGGCCACCGAGACACTGCGACACGGCGCGAATTTTTCAAGCATATTCTTACGCTGTGAGCCAGCGTTGCTTCATCAAATGTTGGGGGTGCAAGCTCCTCCAAGTTTATATTTGACGACCATTTGGATCAGCGGTAGTTAACGTTGCTTCTGAGCCATGGGTCGCGGGTTCGATCCCCGCACAGTACAAATATTTGTGTGCATGAACATATCTGTTTGTACTGGTCTGGGTGTTTTCTATGTATTATAAGTATGTATTTACAAAAAAAAAAAAAAGTATATAAGTATGTTTATCGGTTGTCTAGTACCCCATACGACAGGGTACTTAATAGTAGCTTAATTTGGGACTAGATGACTCTGTGTGGCCCAGTGAGGCATGTCTTAAAAAAATATATATATATCAACATGTATAGTCTGATGTGCCGCCGTGTGTACATAAGAAGGTACAGACAACAGCACGTCAACCTACCACAAAACGTTATTAAATTACTTTTATTATTTTTTAGGTTTCGTTTATCAAGAGAGCGAGTTATATTTTTGTAAACAAACACATATAATACTCGTATGTATTAAGATACTTTATTGTACACAATTATTGGTACATGCAGTGCTTTCCTTAAGTAATGGGGCACTTAGACACTTTAAGTTATTATTAGTTTGTAATAGTGTACTCATTGTTGAAAAGCCAAATAAAAATAAATAAAAATAAAGTCAAATTTTTTCAATAATAATTGATATTGATCTCTACTTGTTGGACTTAAATTGAAAATCAATTCAATGACCTTAAACTTTTTGGGTTGCCTAAACCTGCCGTTGTCTGACATGGTAGAAATCTTGAAGCAACTAACTCAAAAGAGTTGACTCATTCAACTCTTTTGAGTTATTCCAAGTTATGGGCACCACTATTAACAAAGTATAAGATACCTCATCTACCCATTAATTAGTCTACAAACAAAAAGTTTTCATTCCAAATAAATACCTTAATGTATGTGACACACAGGCTTGTCGCAGTTTGCTACACTTTGTGCATTCCTACACAATGTTGCCAACCTGTCCGCTGTAACAGCACAATAACAATACGTCTAGTTGCGCCAGCGCAGCGGCTGCGCCCGCGCAGGACAATGATTTGTGAAAATTGCTATGTGTGTGACGTCATAGGATAGTGGTCATTAAGTTTAGACTTTAGGTTTTATCTAGATATTATTGAGCAGTTTAAAAAACGATTGATTTGGCTCGTATTGACGTGTTCTAAAACAAAAAATAATTTAAAGTATTTATGTGGAGCGCCTTATTGTACATATGTGTCACATTGTAATTTATGTTACCTTTGTTTTGTGCAATAAAAGAATTATCTATCTATCTATCTATCTATCTATCTATCTATCTATCTATCTATCTATCTATCTATCTATGTCGAGCGCCTATTCAGGCCCAGTGAAAACGACCGGAAATGGTTAGCGAAATAGTTTTTAATTTTCGCATTTAATTAATAACTTCTATATACTTTCATGTATAATGACAGTATTCAAACTCGTCAAATTTTAGGCTCAGACAGGAATCGAAACCGCATTCCCATGCATACCGGGCGCCTTGCTTTGTCCATTTAAGCCACCGAGTCATTTATGTTATTTAAAGGATAAAAAAAAACACTGCTTTTTTAAAGTTCTAAATAGATTTTTTAATTATTTTGACTTACAAAGGCCCAATTAAGAGGCTAAGTGTGGAAAACTCTAGACTAACTAACTAACTATAACTACCCAAAATAAACGCTAGAAATAAATTTATCGACACCTGCAAAAAAAATATTCAAGGATGTGTAAAATCACACTCATACTCGTTTGATATCATAAATAAATGATTTTCTGTCTTCTAATCAACAATGTGGTACGTGCCTTATGTATGTACCGCGCGTCAAAATGACAAAGAGGTTGTATTATGTGTCCGAACTACAAATCGCTTGCTGCATTCAAGGCACGGCTCGGCTCTATCTCGCGGACGCGGGATCTAACCCATCGGTCACCCGGGTACGTGGGGAAAGGTAGTAATGGCGAATTTAGGCAACGGCAAGAGACGACAGCTAGGAAGAATTGTGCAAGAGCGAAACTCTGAAACAGTCGAGCAAAGAATAACGTAACAACTAGACTGAGGATATGAAATTTTGTTTTTGCATTATGTTCAGGTTGACAATATTCTGATGGCGACCGGCATGTCGATAATATAAATAAATACTGTTTTGGTTTGTTATATTATCTAATATGTAAACGAACAATTTAAATCCATGTGATATATAATAAAAACCTTATGTCGAATTAAGTGCGTTAATAAAATAATAGATGGCATTAGTAGTACTTTAAATCACGACATGACACTGTATTTTTGGAACCACTATATAATTAAGAATTTAAGTGTCATATTGGCTTGCTGCAATAAACGTATGAAAACTCCATTGCTTTTCATTGCGATCTCCCCGTAGGTTACCTATGACGTATTTGCAAATAAAATATAATACTAAGGGTCTGTTTCACAATCATTAAGTAAAGGCGTAAGTAGTTACTCAACGAGTTAATTACATAGAGGTTAAATCCTTTCGTTAACTTTCTTTGCATTTCACAATCATCCAATCAGTAAATTAAAGTGAAGATTATACGAGTATTATTAATACATACTTACAAGTTACGTTTCGTTTCAAGGTAAGAATAATTTATGTGTTTCTATAAAGTATAGTAATCACAGAATTATCATTAAAAATATATTTTGTGATGATTATAAGTAATAAAAACAATAAATTCGTACAAAAAATGTTTACACTGTAATGTAAATGAGTCATTTCACCTTTTCTAAAATCAATGTTTCTGTAAAAATGGAACGCAACGAGGTTTCAACAAAAACTCTATGTCGAGTCAACGTCAGTTAGTCAGTAAATGACAAATGTCAAATTTGCCGACGTTTGGTACTTTTTGTGTGGTGATTTTGTTTGCATTGAATTTACCATTACGAACATTGTGTTATTTTACAATGACTGCAAAACTGTCCATTTAAATAATAAAATAACTTGTTGTTGAACAAAATTTGGAAATGACGTATTTGAAGTTATCTTTTTAAATTTACTTGTCAAGTAAAAGGCTACTTGGCAGTGCATCCGGTGGTTAACTTAACGAGCAGATAAAGTGGTGATCAACCCTACTCAGGGATTGTGAAACGTGAAAAATAGTTTACTGAGCAGATAGGGTCGAAGTAGCTTACCCAGAACTTTACTCAGCGATTGTGAAACAGGCCCTAAAAGGGATTAATGCAATTAGTAATTGGTAATTCAAAAGCAAAAGCCCGCTGCTGGACATGACGTCCTTCAAGGGCACTACCAGAGCTAAGTGCTGCCCAATTGATTCAATTTTATTAGGTTTTTTTTTACTAAACGAGTATTTGTCATGCGTAACTTTTGATGAAGGATTGTACTCGTACTGTAAACCAACGAAAACTAAAAATTTAAGCCGCAATGATTGATGATTGCCGGAGATTTTTGAAGTGAAACTTCTTTATCGGCGTTGGAAAAAATTTACCGACACGAAAAAGTTTTCGGACCGTCACGAAAAAGTTTTCGGTTGCGCGTCACAGCGTCACATTTTCACAGCGTCACATTTTTCGGTTACGCGCCATCTTTTTCTTGCCCCTACCACGGTTGGTTCAGACGATAGCAAAAAGGTAAAGTGAAATAATATTTAACCAATTTAACCAATTTAACCAATTTAACCAATTTAACCAATTTAACCAATTTAACCAATTTAGCCAATTTAACAAATTTAACCAATTTAACCAATTTAACCAATTTAACCAATTTAACTAATTTAACCAATTTAACCAATTTCTGGAAAGTTGCATGTAGATTATTCCATTATTTAAATCCGGCGAGAAATGCGATCCCGCTAATTTTCGACCAATATCTATCTTGCCAGTACTAAGTAAAATATTTGAAAAAATTATGTTTAGTCAACTTTTATCGCACTTTAATTTGAATAAATTATTACATCACAATCAATATGGATTCAGGAAAGGTAGAAATACCACTGATGCGGGAGTAGCACTTCTAAAACACGTATTCGATGCTTGGGAGAGTAGGTTAGATGCTATAGGTGTTTTTTGTGACCTGTCAAAGGCATTTGATTGTGTGGACCATATAACGTTAATTAAAAAACTCCGACATTATGGTGTTTCGAATGATTCGTTAGATTTAATTAACTCATATCTCACAGGTAGAACACAAAAAGTTTGCATTGATGGAACTGAGTCTTCAGGGTCGGCCCTTATCATGGGTGTCCCTCAGGGATCAGTATTAGGACCCTTGCTATTTTTAATATACATTAACGACCTTCCATATTATATGTATAATATTTGTGAGATGGTATTGTTTGCAGATGACACTTCAATAATTTTTAAAATTAAGAGGGGCGAATTATCATTTGACGATGTTAACAATACCCTCTCTAAATTATTGCATTGGTTTGCTACGAATAATCTTTTGCTTAATGCAAGAAAAACAAAATGTGTTAAATTTACTTTGCCTAATGTAAGGTTTTCCGCCACAAATGTTATTGTAAAAGATGAGCCATTAGACACAGTAGACTCCTCTACCTTTTTAGGTATAACTGTAGACTCTCGACTGCAATTGGGTGCTCATATCAGGTCTCTGTCTGGAAGACTTAGTTCTGCTGCTTATGCTGTGCGAAAGATAAGACAATTGACTGATGTTGGAACGGCAAGATTAGTATATTTTAGCTACTTTCACAGTATAATGTCATACGGTATTTTGTTATGGGGCTCAGCGGCAGATATTGAGTCTATTTTTATATTGCAAAAACGTGCTGTGCGGGCTATTTACGGCCTTAGACCCCGTGACTCTCTAAGAGAGCTATTCAAAGAGATCAACATACTAACAGTTGCATCTCAATACATTTTCGAAAACATTATGTACGTCCGTAAAAACCTCGAATTTTTTGTCAAAAATAGTGACGTACACAATTTCAATACCCGAAATAAAGATAAACTTGCCGTTCCAGGATTCAGACTGCGAAAAGTAGGTAATTCGTTCATGGGAAATTGTATCCGTATTTTCAACAAATTACCACTATCAATTGCTGACCTCCCTGTACATAAATTCAAATCATATATCAAAGTTGTTTTAATGAAAAAGGGCTATTACACTATTGATGATTATATAAATGATAGGAACGTTTGGCTTTAAATTGTATCAGCTCGCACTGGCATATATCTTATGTAAACATGTTTATTTAAAAAGAGGCTGACAATAGTGACCGAGTTTCTTGCGCTGCTTCTTCTCGGCACTAGCCCACATTTGTCCCGAAGCAGTGGTAGGTTAAATATTGGGACGTGTAAAAGCGCCTCCAGGGGCCTATTTGCAGAAATAAAACTGATTTTAACTGATTTTAACTGATTTTAACTGATCATTTTTCGAAAAATAAGGCCATAAAGAAGTTTCACTTCTTACGTGTGTACACTAGTACACGCACAACTTTTTTTTGTATGCGTGTCAAACAAATAAACAGAATTATACTGTCCTATTTTTACTTATAATCTTCAGGGTAAGAAGGTTAACTTTGGGCATTTACCTTAAAACTAAAGAAAGCAATTAAAATTGGTCTATCCGTTAAAATGTCTTTCAAGTCTTTCGGCACAGTTGCAAGGGCCATGATCACAAAACTTCCATTTCTAGTGTCCGTGTACACGTCGAAACAATCAACTCTCATGTTATATGAGTTCATCACTAATTAATTATGTTTAGATTAATTATGTCATTATGTCATTATGTTACCAAGATATCGTAATAGCATATCATTTACTCTGCGGTGACAATGTAAATAATCCGCGGCATGTGTTCTGTGGCGAGGTGGGTGTTGTTTATTTGAAGTTTTTTTCACGGCAAATTGTGCGCCAAGTTGCTTTACGAATCGTTCGTAATTTATTGAAGAGATTTGTTTAATAATCACATAATTACTAAGCTTAAATCAAGTAAAACTTTTTAATTTTGTAGTGGGTAGGTTGTTGACGAATTTGAATCTGTCGGGTAGTCCATTTTTCTCAATGTTTTGTGTTGATAAACGATATATGAAATAATTTTCATTAAATTCAAATATTTAAAATATACCTAAAAGAGGTTTAAAACCAAAAAAATACAATTTTAGGATAATTGATACCTCGTGTTGTATCTTATAAAAACATTTTTTAACATCGACATTTTTGCACATTAAACATTAAACTTTTCGTATCGTTTTGATATAACTGTGTTATTAGCGTGGGAATACCAAGGTAATGCCTAAAACTTGCAAGCGTTTAATGGTTAAGAGAGAGAGAGACACATTCGTTTTAGCAACTCTATTTAGGTTTAAATAATAGTATTCAATACTAACTTCAAATTAATGCAAATAGTGATATTCTTGGCCCACTTTTACCAATAACTATTTGAGTGAATCAAATCGAGTGGAAACCGTAAAGCAACCGCAAGGGGGCGTGGGCGGCGTGAGTACTGGCGGGTGCCGCAACCGACGGGTAGATCCTCTTTATACAGGGTGGGTAATCATTTAAATTATTAACGATAAGCATTTTGCTGGCAGCTCTGCCCTCGTCATTGTCCCCTAATTCGCGTAACCAAATCGTATCACAATCGTAATTGAACGACAGGTTTTTGACAGTTCTAGTATAGACTAAATGTCAAAATCGTCCAATTCAATCACGATGGAACTGCGATTCGGTTACGCGAATTAGGCCCCTGCACGTTGTATTAAGCGGGTGGAAATCTGTACTCAGTAGTGGGATACAAAGTAGTATATGTCGTTTCTCAAGGTCTACCTTTGAATCAAATTTGATAAAAATAGTTCAGTAGTTTAGGCGTGAAAGCGTAACTGATAGACAGACAGGCAAACACACATACACACATGCAGACAGAGTTACTTTCACACTTCTAGTATTAGTAAGGAATAGTAAGGATAGATCCTCACGCTCCGTCACATCATAAATTATAATAACATCTTTAATTATGATTTTTCTAACTAAGATTCATATTTAAATGACTGCAAATCAAGTCGTAATAATCATCATTGATAGCTTACATTAGACCACTGTTAGGCCTTGGCATGTCCATAGTCGCAACGCTTGGCAGGCGAGTTTGCGATGACATTTCAGATAATGATGAAAAGGAAATGCTGCTGACCGTTTCATTTTCTCAGTGCTCTTCCTAAGACATCTCTTGATACTCCCATAGCTCGAGAAGGGTTGGTATTATTTAGTTACAGCTCCAAGATATTTAAATTAAAGCAAGTATCGTGACAACCTCATCTTACTTATATTATAAATTTGAATATCTGGATGGATGTTTGTCACTCAATCACGCTAGAACGGCTAAATGGATCTGGTTGAAATTTGGCATGGAGATAGATAACAGGCTGGTATAGCATATAAGCTATCTTTTATCTCGGAAAATTACAGTTCTTGTGGGATAGTATAAAATTTACTTTCAAAATTCCACGCGTACGAAGCCTCGGGTAACAGATAGGATTATTATAAATCCTCCAACGATTCTATTATCTCTCACCCTGTATAACCCTGTCATTATTAATAACGGCAAATTGGATTAATCGAGCATCGGTCGTGATCGGATATCATCGCATTAATCTCGATTGTCTGAGACGAGTTCTTGTCTAATTTATTATAGAAACGCAATTTGATCGAGACGGCCGCCATAAAAATAAATCTGCGCGACCGCCCGTCGGCATGTTTATGTACGATCAGCTGCAAAAGTATGGAAACACTTTTTGGTTTTACCAACCTTATGTCGTTGTATTAAGAGTCAACATTAGTCAGAAGTGTATACATAGTTTTGCAGCTGACTGTACTTAGCTGCGCCGGTGGCTTCGCTCGTGTAAACGGATTGTACACGTTATTGTCATCGAGTTGTCTACTTCAAGGAACCGTATATGAAGTGTAGTATATCGTATCTATGATATAAGTATTTGAGTAACATTTACTTTCGATGTCGTTCTTGTGTTAAAGGTTGTGGGTTCAAACTTCGACTCCTACGTAAGAAGGCAGTCAACAATACACTCGGAGTCAAAAAATCGACCCGTCCGCGTAATATTTATAAAAATGTGCTCAGTGCTCAGAGAGCTAAAATATAAAAGTGCTTTAGTAATTAAATAGTTTTAATGTCTATCGATGTCAGAAATGTTCGATTTTCAATTAAAACTTTTAACTGACTAGAGACACATGCCAATGTTTAAGCATACAAGGAAAAATTCCAATTTAAAGTAGCAATGTCAGTTAAGGACCCTAGCTTAGATTATTTGATCCTAGATTAAATGTATTCAGGAAAGCAGTTAGACTACTTGCCAAGAAATAATCCATCGCAATAATTAAGTTTGTTGGGCACTCTCACACTTGTTTTAGAATTTCTGTGAAAATGCACTTCTAATGATGATGTGTCAACATTCTAAGGACTTCAATCTTGGCCGAAGCTGTAGTTGCATTATTTAGATTATATATGATTGTAATCTGTTTTGTTGCCCAAATAAATAATAAAATAACAAATTATTATTTATTGTTTTATTATATATTGCTTATAAACAGTCAAAAAAAAAAAACCTTAAAAAAGAGCTGTTTTGCTACTCAATCTTTTACCCGATTGTTCGATATAAAAAATATAAATCTTTCGGATGTTCAAGGTGCATGACCCTAACATTGATGCCTGGCGTTGGAAGTGTTGTGGCTTCCAGTCCGAACTAAGGCAGACTTTTCATTTTGCTATTTGAGGGTTTTGATAAAACGACTTTACAACTACCTACCGAAAAAATATCAGAATACTTAAGTAGTGGTTGATTAACATGTAACAGTTTCACTGTCGCACTAGCAGTTTATACCAAAAGATGATCTTTTATTTATAAATCCTTTTCAAATAACATCTTGACTTAGACTATAACCCCGATATGTCCCCGATTTAAGATTAGTCTCATAAATAGAAAGAAAGAAAGAAACATTTATTTGTCGAGACCCAGAGTGCTAGGCCGATAAAGGTGTACAAAAATAAAAACAATAGAAATATGGTAAAAAAGAAAAGCAGACACACAAAACAGTAACATGTTAGTGTAAATATAGTAAATTATTTGTACTTCAATTTTGGCACTCTTTAAATAGTCAATTTGCATAGTATGTAATTTTTTATTAACCTACACCTCACGCTATGCTGATCCTTATGGGAGACCTACAGGATGAAATTTTAACCACCTTCCAAATTTAAATATATCAATCTACGACACAAAAAACAAATGACGTATTTTTTCTTTTGGTATAGCCCAGTACAAAAATGTCAAGATAAAGCACTTAGAAAATGTCAGCCATAAATCTGAAATTGTTGATACGGCCTCCTAGCAACACTTTTTTTACGCATTGCGCATCTCATTCATTAATTACCATACTATTTATAAGTTTTTGGCTGTCCCTTAATACCTTAACAGGTGTAGGACCGTTAAAACTGAAAACTATATCGCGAAAATTATTTTTGGGTGTCCACTTTATTTACATTTTTTACTTCATAAAAAGGCTCTGAATACGATACTTAACGCCTCTAAAAATTTTGGAAAGTGGTTAAAATTTCATCCTGTATATCCTACTCTGAAAAAAATAATTAAAAACACTTTTTCATGATAGTGGATAGATAGATAGATATTTAATACTCTTTATTGCACACGATAGAAAAAAAAAAGTTGTGCGTGTACTAGTGTACACACGTAAGAAGTGAAACTTCTTTATGGCCTTATTTTTCGAAAAATGATCTACATGCAACTTTCCAAAAATTGGTTAAATTGGTTAAATTGGTTAAATTGGTTACATTGGTTAAATTGGTTAAATTGGTTAAATTGGTTAAATTGGTTAAATTGGTTAAGTTGGTTAAATTGGTTAAGTTGGTTAAGTTGGTTAAGTTGGTTAAGTTGGTTAAGTTGGTTAAGTTGGTTAAGTTGGTTAAGTTGGTTAAGTTGGTTAAATTGGTTAAATTGGTTAAATTGGTTAAATATTATTTCACTTTACCTTTTTGCTATCGTCTGAACCAACCGTGGTAGGGGCAAGAAAAAGATGGCGCGTAACCGAAAAATGTGACGAAAATTTGACGCAACTTTCCAGAAATTGGTTAAATTAGTTAAATTGGTTAAATTGGTTAAATTGGTTAAATTGGTTAAATTGGTTAAATTGGTTAAATTGGTTAAATTGGTTAAATTGGTTAAATTGGTTAAATTGGTTAAATTGGTTAAATATTATTTTTCAACGTTTAAAGGGTTGGAGAGGGTGTCAGGGGTGATGTAGATGATCAGGATGAGGTGGTAAATAAAGAGGCGAGCATGAATTGACAAAATATATTTATTTGCTCCGGCTAAGCTTACCACCTCTTAAAAGCTACACAGAAATCTCAGGCGTGAGTCCTTTGTAAGGCTCTGAATTACCCCTACTTCTGAGCGAGTTGTACCACCAAACTTATCATGTAAATTATACTAAACGGAATAATCTGAATTTAATTATGAACGGAATACTAATAAACGGCAACCGGAAATGTAGACTGCTAACTGGATTAAGAAGATGTTACCACTTACTTCAACAAAGATAGGGTAGGGTAACCTTATGCATCCACGTGGCGTGGTACCAACCCGAATCTCATCGAGACAAGCTTCTTGCGTCTTTCATTTGATCAGCGGAAAGTCAGCGTAAAGCGGAAGGTAATGTGCTAAGCCTGGTAGCCAAACCAAGCGGCCATCAAAAGATCTGAAAGAAACCACTTATGTTACAGAACTGCATGAAGCAACCAAATAAACGAAATCCTACCAATCAGCAAATATACTTACGGCACTCAACCGGAACAAAATCAAAATATTAAAAACGGCTATTATAAGCCGCAAACAAAATTGAGGTGTCGGCCTCCATCCTTCTCTTTAGGTTTCCTGGCCGACAGCCAGAGCGAAGGTGTCCTCCTCGACATCTTCACAACACCAAGCCGAATGCCAGAATGAAATCAATCAAATGAAATCCTCGAACGAAACCTCCAAATTGCAAAAATGCAAATCATTGTCACGAAGGAATTTCCGAGTGCCCAGTTCACTAACTCAAATCTCTTCAAAACAATTAAAACAACACAAAGAACTATTTCTTTGTAAAACACATATTAAACTAACAAGAAAACATTCAAACTTTTTAGGTTAAACATAAATAACATAAATACTCTTTATTGCACACCATACAGGATACATTGTTAACATGTAATACATTTTAAGCTGTACAATTTAGGCGGTCTTATCGCTATAAGCGATCTCTTCCAGACAACCTCAATAAAGGACAATTAAATCGAAATAAGTGGGGAAGGCGGCAAAGAGTTATTTAAGGTAAATATTAAATAAATAGGTTACAAATATATAAAATGAATAAAATAATCAAGCTACAAATTAATTTAAAATACATATTCTACTCAATCAATAAACATACACATAAATGCAAATATTAAATTCACATAAACAAATAAATACATGTAAAATATGACCCAACAATACTTTGAAAAGAACCTTGTTACTAAAAGTTTGAAAGGAAAGAAAGAGAAATAGTAATACTATAGAGATAAAAGATAGGTTTTGAGTTTGTATTTAAAAGTAGAAAGTGTTTCAGACTGCCGAATAAACAACGGTAGAGAGTTCCATAGTCGGATGGATTGCACAGTGAAAGACTGTGAGTAGGAGTGAGAAGAATGAGGAGGAAATGAGAGACGAAGCTTGTTGAATGACCGCATTTCATGACCGAGAGCTGACTGCAGAAAATGGAAACGCTCCTTTAGATATGGCGGTGAATTTGGATTGAATAATATAGAATATAAAAAGGAGAGAACGTGGAAATCGCGCCGACGACGAATAGGTAGCCAATTCAGGAGCGTTCGGTATTCTGAGACATGGTCGTACTTTCGCAGACCATAGACAATGCGAATGCAGAAGTTCTGAAGGCGTTCAAGTTTATTTAGGAGATTTTCATTAAGATCGGTGTAGCAACAGTCTGCATAATCAAGAATTGGGAAAAGGAGGGCCTGAACAGGTTATTGATTTACATTATTTTAATATTCCAATTACTATTATTAACCAAAGGCTGGTCGTTTATTTAAATTGTTTCTTTACCAACCAGTCCTCAAGACAACGTATTTTTCCCTAATCAATTCCCAATGTTTATAAACCTGCCATACTACTATTGTTTATTACCTTTTTTAAACATCTGTCTAAGGTCATAAACGTCATTCTGCCAGGCTCATGAAAATTACTTCGGCTGCGTGAAGTTTCATAAAATAATTTAATGTCAACACACAATCTTAAAAATATAGAAAACAAGTATTGTTATATTTATTAAAATAAATCATTCACGACATTTGTAAAATGAGTATGTGTTCCGTGCGTTTGCTAAACGTAGACAAACGAACGTAACGTTATTTTAGTCATTCGGAGCATACGGACAGTCGCATGCGCATCTGACAGCTCCTTGTCATTGACAGATCAATAACCAAAACAACGAAACTCGATTATTATTGAAGTGAAATTAAATGAGTTTTAATAATGAAACAATGAATGTATTAACTAAACGTAAGTATTTAGAGATTAGTGCGCAGCTCAGAAATCACAACGTGACAATTTCACTTTACCTTTTTGCTATCGTCTGAACTAACCGTGGTAGGGGCAAGAAAAAGATGGCGCGTAACCGAAAAATGTGACGAAAATTTGACGCAAAACGTGACGGTAAATTTTTTCCAACGCCGATAAAGAAGTTTCACTTCAAAAATAATAGAAAACAGCACACTCAGGCACGGTAGAAAGAGTGGGAGATACTAGTTCCTCTCCCTTCCCCTCGATCTTACGCTTTTTCGATCAGCATCACGTGACCCTGACGCGAGTTTGGAAGTTTTTACCCATCCAACAAAAAGTGCTCAGCGCCGCTAAAGAAGTTTTCACTTCAAAAATCTTAAACATATAAAATAGATTAAGAAATGCACACTCAGGCTCAGAAGGCTATTTTACACGTCAATATTTTACCCTAAGGGTAAGCCGTAATCTCGTAACGTCTCTTGAGACGTTTAAAGGAAAAGTGTGAAAAGCAGTCTTTTAAACGGCGACCACCGACCCTTGTGCAAGGCGTGGCGATTATGCTAGAATTTTTAAGCAGAGTTCCGTATTCAACAGTAATTTATATGGGCTCGCAATCATGCAATATTTGAAATAGTTATTGTAAGCTAAGTTTTACAACAACAGGTAAATACATCATAGTTTTATGTTTGATTGCCAAACAAAAAGAGATTAGCGATTCGCTCCAATTTATAAAAACCCAAAATGACAGTCGTACATTTCGATTTCAATCATCACTTGACGTACGCTGTAACACACACATGCAAGTAGGTACTGCGTATGCGCCGTTCCCACGAGCGATTTTATTATCTCATTAGCGTGAAGCATGTCTTCATAATGTGTCGCCGGCCCCGGGACATCGTTTATTACTTAGTAATGGGTTTAATAAAACCCTATACTTTCCTTTACCTATAAAAAATCAACTACCCAACTATTGCGTTGTTAAATATACATTTCGACTTCAGTGGGGAGCCTAATACAGTCATATGTAAGGTTTTGCTCAATGGATAAGTAGCGTCAAGTTAGGTCGCTGGTAGTAGTACTTTGCTGTGGATGGTTATTACAGAAAAGCCTGGAGGCTAGGTAGGTAGTGATGTGAAGTAGTCCTGGCTTTAGTATGCCAACAGAAATACTTGTTTTTGGTATCAGATTTTTCGAGATAAGATGATACTGATTTATGTTAAGGTGGATACTGTGTTTTTATGATTTTTTGATATTTTGGCACTGTTGTAAGGACGATGATCACAAAAAAGTTGAAATGGCGTCCGCAGCAGTCTCAAAATATTAGAAACTACTTAATAAAAAAACATGTTACATGGTATGAACTCCGAATCAATTAATTAGAAGATTAATTTGTTGTCTTTGGAATTACTATTTATTTATTTATTTATTTAATAAGTACAGCCACATGATACACATTGACACATTCTCAAAATCTATGATACATATAGTTTGTTCTGATGCATATCACAGAACGGCGTACATACTATACTAGCAGGTTGCTTACGGCTGAATACGGTGACTAAACTCTACTAGTAGCTAGTAGCACACCTAAATCCAACCTATAAAAAAAACAATTTTTTTGCAACAGCATGCGCTACATCGACTAGATTCAAGTCCCAACATCATATAAACGGATCAACTTTTTCTTTATTGGTCAGTTCTGTACTCAAGTACCAGTACTCGAGTATGAGTTCTACCTTCCCTGCGTCGACGCAGGTGCAGAATGCAGATATCTGATCAGGTGGGTCCCCCAGGGTGTGCTACTGATGTTATCTCACTGCCCCTGCGTTTGAGTCCGTCTGGGGGCTGTCTGCGCACTGCCAGGACATTACCGCAATGTAGTCATTACCCATTCGCTAAGTATTATTATCTTGGAGATGTTATGTGCGTTGATTATTTTTAATGTTGTTGATGGTTTATTTTGTTGTTGTAAGTTGTGACATTTAGAAGACTTCGAGATTAATTTTAATTGGAATATACAATGATAGACTAACTCAACTGTGTGCCGAATTAGAAGAGTTTATAATAGTGGACTTGGAATTGAGCTATCATTAGTTTCTTACACACATGTCAAAACTTTCATAATAACTACGAGTATCATATGAAGTAAGTTGTTTCGAGATTTATACCATAAACCTTGATTTTTTAATACCGCTTTGGTCTAGTGGTTCAAAAACTGGGCCTAAATCTCGATGTCCTGGGTTTGACTCTCGCGTCGGGCAACAAAAGTTAGGATTTTTTTAACCGTACTCAGGTTATCACCAACCCGTACTTGGATAGCGTGGTGATTATGCCTATACCCATCATTGCTACGGTAACTGGAATTTAGTGATGAAGGCCTTTGCTCTTCAGTAGGATGTATTTAGGCCGTTAATTTATATTGTTTTTTATGAGTTTCCAATGTTCAGCCACTAGTCCAAGCGCCATGATCACAGGTTGATTACTGTTGTTTTGTAAACTCCCTTGACTAGTTTTCTTTTTATTTTATTTTATTTTATTAGGACAACCAACAAGGACATACACTAGAACATGTTTGTAACTTAGGAATAAATAAGATTACTTACGCTGAGTGTTGCCTTAATTAAAGGTTGCCACGAAAAGCGTTAAGTAAACGATTAGACTTTAAAACACATCAGGAGCCAAATCTCATTACAATAAAATTATTTTACAAGAATATTTAGTGTGTTAAACGATTTTCTTCATCAATGCTGTGTACGCCTATAATAGATATACATATAAGATGACAACACTGATAATGATATACATATTTAAGTGTGTAAACTATTGGTGTACCTTTTAAATAAATAAATAAAAAGGTTGTATTGATAATTTTGAAAATTATTTGTAGACAACCCGCTTGGTATAATAGTATGGTAGTCTGCCTATTACGAGAGGGTTTAAGAGGAAACACTACGGGCGAGAGAATTGAAAAATAGGTATTTGTAAAATCTATTGCTGTCGCGCAGTGCCAAACGCCTTCACCGCAGATTGTGATAGAGACAACCGCTTCTATGACCGAAAAAATACCTACTAAAAGCACACCAAATCAACGATTCGTAGTCCCCCGATGACTTTTCCAAAATTAGACTGATTTAAATACTTTTTTCATTAAAAATCAAAGAAAGGCTTTGGCCGTGTTCGTATGTTTTCTTTTTTTTCTAAAATTCAGCCATATTTGTTTTCTGGATGTTTGAACACAGCGGAAAATCTGGCGAAGTTTTTCGATTTTTGAGGGCTCATATCTTTTTTATTAATTAATTTATGAAAAAACAGAAAACATGGAAACATGCTTATAGTGGCCATAGATTTTTGTAATAAAAATTATTGCTCTAATGGCTTTATCCAGGGAGGAAACAGGGGACTACGTTTGTATGGAAAAACGGCCCTTGTGATTCCTCTTAAGGTCCGATCGCGGCCGGGACATTTTAGGAAACGATCTATCTTGCTTTGGTAGACCCCTAAGTCGTAAAAACACGTCACTTCAGAGACTCGTGATAGGTGGCTAGGATAACTCTGACAGAAGACTATCCCAAAAGGATAAGGTACGAAAGTACGGTAAGTAGAAAATCATGTCTAGATTTTTTTTGTCGTGTTAATTTGCTATTCGTGCAGACGCCTCAGGGCACAGCTGGAGTTAATGCAAGTGTCCCTCAGGGTTTGCTACTGAGACCCATATTTATATTACAATCCCAGGCCAGAGGCTATGTGCGAGGATAAGCTAGATTACCATCTTTATGGGATATAGTTATTACCGTTTACCGTTTGGTAGACAGGTGTTAATGAAGCGCTCGTAAAGTCGTAAAGTCTGCTTTATAGCATGATATTATCTCGATGATAATAGATTTTTTGCTAAAAAAGTTTAGCGAGACATCCTAACATGAAAGTCTAGGTTAAATAGGACTTGCAATAAAAGATTTTGGATACAAAACATGTTGACTCTATTTTTTTCACTAGCAGGAGTGGATCTTTTCAAAATGAATTGCGATCTACTATAAGATCTGCTCTATATAAATCTATGTTATGACAAAAAAAGAACGGGCTTTAACTCTAGTAAGAAAAACTTCTTGCCTTCTGAAGTACAAAAAATTGGTAGAACCAAGCATTAAGGTTTGATAGGATCTATAAGATCTAAAACGCTGTATATTTGCTCTTTTGTCATTGCGTAAGTATTCTCCTCACGCTATTGATATCTGTCTATAAATTGACAAACTTAGCCGTGTAATCATCCAAATTGCCATCTACAACAGTTACCAATGAAGCAACGTCTAATAGATTCGCACCTAAATCTCGTCGCTTGCGTAGACGCGACAGATCGGGAACGCGGCGACAACGCGGCGGGCACGTGACGCGTCCGAGACGAGGGCGTTGCGGTGATCGATGCGCGGCCCGGGGCGGCGCTGTGGGAGCGGGCGGTTGCGAAACAAAACGTTTAAGGGCTCAGTCACACTCGCAGCGGGCTTAAGCGTCATCATCTGCCTGTTTCAGTCCTCTGCCGGGCTTAAGAGGAAACACTACGGGCGAGAGAATTGAAAAATAGGTATTTGTAAAATCTATTGCTGTCGCGCAGTGCCAAACGTCTTCACTGCAGAGTGTGATAGAGACAACTGCTTCTTGGACCGCAATTACCTACTAAAAGCATACCAAATCAACGTTTCGTAGTTCCCCGATTACTTTTCCAAAACTAGACCGATTTAAATACTTTTTTCATTAAAAAATAAAAAAAAGCTTTGGCCGTGTTTGTATGTTTTCCTTTTTTTCTAAAATTTTGTCAAATTTGTTTTCTGGATGTTTGAACACAGGGGAAAATCTGGCGATTTTTTTCGATTTCTGAGGGCTCATATCTTTTTTGTTAATTAATTTATGAAAAAACAAGAAACATGCTAATAGTGGCCTTATCCAGCCATTGCTCTACTGGCATTATCCAGGGAGGAAACAGGGGACTACGTTTGTATGGAAAAACGGTCCTTGTGTTTCCTCTTAAGCTTGGAATTGATGTAACATGAAAAACTACATAATCAGCATCAATTTGATATAAAGGTGCAATTTTCGTACAACCCATTTCAAGTGAAAAGTTACACCAAGACATCCATACTATTGCATGCCGACATTCAAATGGAGACAGTTATCAGTGCATTTGTAATGTCGGAATGGATCTAATAATAATAATAATAATAATAGAGCTTTTTTATTGCAGTACATAGTAGTTTTACATTTCATTTTATATGTATGTTAGTAATATTAGTGGTTCTTTCTTACTTAATTAAACTGTAGTTAGTATGTTATTTATTTATTTTTGTAGCACGGACCCCTTTTGGGTAAAATCCTCCTCATTTCCCTTCCATTTCTCTCTGTCTTGGGCCAATTCCATCCAGTTCTTCCCTGCTGTTTCGATTAAGTCGTCGGCCCACCTTTTCTGTGGTCTGCCCACATTTCTCTTTCCGACTGGTCCAGTCCATTTCGTTGTTAGTAGTGACGATCTTCTATCGGCATATCTCGATACATGTCCAGCCCATTGCCATTTAAGGCTTAAAGCATATTAGAGACCGTCTGTGAGTTTGGTTTATGCCCGTATGTTTTCGCTTCTGATTTTTTGTGAAAAATAAATAAATCGGACTGGATCTAATTCTTATTAAATATCGATGCCTGGACTTTATGATTAGGATCGTTTCGTTTGGCGGGTTGGTTTATAATTTCAGATTTTCAGAGAATCTGAAATTTTAGAGAACAATTTTTGTGCTTGTTTTCTTGAGGCCGGACTCCTCTAGTCACCGGGTATGACAACGAGGAGGAGGAGGGATTGTAAGGGATCGTTTTATCTAATGAATTTCATGAGATAAAAGAAGATAAAAAAATACCAGCTAAAAAGAACAATAATTGTGGTTTAGTGGTTGAACCTCTTTTTATTTGTGTATAACTTTTTTTCCTGATTAAATTTTAGTACAAAAAAGTTAACAAAATTTGATTTGATGGCTAATTAACACGTAAATCCGCATTTTGTACTCATCCGTTTATTACCAGACTTAGATCTTTCAAATTTGCATTTCTATATTTTTCATAAAAAATATTAGAATTTTTGTGTTGTGCACAAGGGTTTATGTCTTTACATATTTGGAATCTCGCAAAACGTTTTGTGGATTGATTCATGTACCGAAGCTTTGCGGATCGTTAGGCAAATTGTATTAAAGAGTGTTGCGGTTATGACATACGCTGTGAATTTTGAGGAATCATAGTTCGGAGATGAATACTTCTACGAAATTCAACTATTAAAAATCATAAAAAGTCACCCATTTGGAATCGGTGTTAAAAAAACTAACTGTCTTAGTCAGCCAGTTTTAGGCATACCCTAAGGATCTCCTTGTTGATGGGGCCCGCACCACTCCACCTAGCGGCTTTCAGTTTCAATAGTCGCATCTTACGACTCCCATGAGAAAATATGGGTGGAGCGCTTTTTTATGTGTCGGTTATGTTTTATGTTCTTAGTGATTAGTCTCTGTCACTAATGTTAAGCAACGCTGGGAGCGGTCACTGTTTGGATGGGTGACCGTTTGTGGCATCATACCATGAGCGCTTTCGTGCTTCGGAGGGCACGTTAAGCCGTCGGTCCCGGCTGTTGTCACGAGATCATAGTCGTTAAGCCCAGTTGGAGGCCTTCGGGCGGCCTGAGAAACGTCCAACGGCGGGGTGATGTTGCCACAGCGTCGCCCTCTCCGTCCACCGACCCGCACTAGGCCAGCGTGGTGGAACTAAGGTCTTAACCCCTCTTCATAAAAAAGAGAGAGACCTGTGCTCAACAATGAGTGAAATGGGTTGTTACTGTACCTACTATAAATAAAAAGCTTTCTACCAATCTAAATGATCAAACCCGAGTATATCTCCATCCTTTTTTTTTTATTTCGATTTTCAGTATAAAATATTCAGTGGGTAGGTATTTGCCATATTGACAAATCATTAATTTAACACAACTTTATGTGGATCTTAATATTAAACCTTAATATTTGTAAGCTAGATTATCAAATTTGCATAGTTGATAGTTAAATATGCAAAACGAATATAGCCTACCTAAACATTAAAATATTCAAAATGGATGTAACTCGAAACCTTTGACACGTTTATTCAGCAAAAATTATAACATATCGATAAAAAACCATGTGAATATATTAGAAGATAATTTTATAATCAAATTCGTAACATCGATTCATTCACTCATAAATCGTGGGCGTATAATTTGTTTGAGTTTACAAAGACGCATACACTCATAAGATTTTGTATACTTGCGACGCGAGTAGGGGTGTAGGTATCTGCGTTCAGAGCTTTGCTGCATCGGCTTTACAGATACAATATTGCTATTAGATTTGAAAACCTTAATTGTCTTGTCTAAATCCTTAAATAAGCACTTCAAAACCAAACTGTTCAATGATCTATTTATAACTAGCTTTTGCGCGAGGCTTCACTCGCGTTAAATTTGGGGTTTTTAAAAACCGGATAATTTTACCCCCTCTTTTAGGGCGTTGGGGCTGGATTAAAAAAAAAATATGCAAGATTTTTTTTAAAGATTAACAAAATACCAATTTTTAGCTTTCTACCTTGAAAATTGCGGAATGCTCCATACAAACTTCCACCCCCCATTTAAAGGAACCCCCCACGGGTTACAAAGAGAAAAAGTAACCTATGTAACTCTCCATCCCTTCAACTAACTCCACTTAAAAAATTACGTCATGTCGTTGCTCCGTTTTGCCATGAAAGACGGACAAACAAACAGTGTCTGTTTTCACACACACTTTCCCATTTATAATATGAGTATGGATAAACAAAGAAAATAATAGGGGTTAAAGTATGAAATTGCCGATTATTTTCCCACTTTTTATTTTGTTTATAGCTCTTAAGTATAGTCATATTATTGCGTAATTCTTTTTGTATTGTATCAAAAAGTAAATAAAGTAACTTTTGACTAAAAAAAAAATGCAATACTAGTGCCTATTACTTCAAAGGAAGTCGTTGAAAAGACCCCTTACAATGTGTCAGCTGACCTTCTTGCTTCAATTAAGTATATTTGTATTATATACTTTGATTTTAAGAAATTTAAATACTACAATGCGTAGCTTTATAACCATCTAACTTTCACCTTTAATTGCATCGAAAACGGTTCAGGCGTTTTTAAAAAACCTAAAAAATTGATAGTATGGAAAAATGACTTTTCTCGATTTCGTCCATACAAAACGGCAATTTCATACTTTAACCCCTAATACTTGGATAAATATAAAAACCTTTGCTTCACTCCTAAATTAGCCGATTGACTTCTACACCACCGTTCGCCGTCGCACGACGACATTTTTTGTCCGTTTTAGCCGGGCTCGGGACACAATGTTTTTGTCGCTCGATTGAGTTAACAAATCGGTGCGTTTGTCACGCGACACCTCGCTGGGCGGGCGACAATTGTCAGACCGTGACCGGAACTAAGGTGGGAATCAGTTAGGTTTTACTTTTTATACAATGTTTTACAGAATCGGAAGCATGAACGACTGATTTGTGGAAAGGTAGTTAAATGTGGAAAGATTTGAATTTCATTTGAGATTGTGAGACTGTGGATTTGGACCAATGGATTTTTGTTTTAAAACTTTTTTGTAAGCAAATAATTTGCTGGAATAAATAGCAAATACAATTCTTTAAAAAAAAACTAGCTTACTTACAGCGTTAAAAGCATTAAATGAATTCGTCCACACCAATAATGTCTCTTTGGCTCAATTGGTACAGCAGCAATAAATTTATTTGATTGCCGAGTTAGAAGACAGATCTAAGATCCTACCATACAAGGACCTTCACCAAGCTATTTATTGGATGAAAAGTACTCGTATTTTATATACAATTAAATATGCCTAAAAATATATTGCAAATGGGTTGCCTAAAAAGTTTCAGTCCAGAGTAGAATTTTTAAAATTTGACAACCGAATTGCATGACTTTTTTTTTGCATTCAACCGTATACCACCGTGTTCATAAATGAATAATATTTATTTGTATTTAACTTTATTTAATTAACCAGACCGGTGCAAGTTACTAGTTCGATTTACCTGTTTATATCTGCCTACTCAAGAGTTGTGACGGGAAAAAAATAGTCAACCTAACGTTTGCATATTCTTTGGGCTTCATATTTTCGATTGGTATGAAATTTGTGTATTAACCAAACCAGTAAAAAAAATTAAATTAAAATAAAAAAAATAAATTGTTAATTAATCATATAGTATGATTAATTAACAATTAATTTTTGACTGAATTTTTTTAGTCAACCCATTTGCAATATATTTTTTGGCATATTTAATTGTATATAAAACACTTTTCATCCAATAAACAGCTCGGTGAAGGTCGTTGTATGGTGGGATCTTAGACTAAGAGAATATCTGTTGTAACTAGAAAAATTATTTAAATACAAATTTTAATGTCGACTGCAAGGTTTTTATGGTAAGTATTTAAATTTGAAATATTTTGTTTTAGGCGGAAAAAATACTGATACCTACAGACTATAATTACAATTAAGTTGCCAAAATATCAATGCAAGGCTTTTATTCAAAGAATCGTATAGTTTTCAATTTACAACAGCAAATTAATTGCTATAAAAATTATTTGATAAATATTACATTAAAACTGTCTTAAAAAAATTGGTTTGGTGTGTAATAAATCTATCTATCTCTCTATCTAATAGGTACGAAAATATTCAGTTCTAAAAAGATGTTTGCTGAAGTGGGAAATAACTCTCGGTCAAAGCCGACGGCTGAGTATTGTATGTGTAACGCTGAACCCGAGACGTTACACCCACTAGACCACCGCTGTCGCCCTACCTTTGTTATTTTAATTCGATGAAGAATCCATTCAGCGTGTAATGGAACACGAGTCACTGGCTCGCGGTGGTCGGGCCGGGAGTCGAATCCGCGACCAATCGATCGCCCGACACGGTCCGTGCGACTAATTGAGCCACTCGGAAGCCTATACTACTAAAAATAAATACATTCAGAATGTAGAATATTAGTTATTTTGCTTTGTTTTGACTAATATTTTCTTTTGTCACCTACATTGTTTGTAATTATTTTGGAATTAGGTAGTTTAGGAAGCTAGTGAACTAATAAAAAAATGAGTCCTTATATTTGCTTCAAGATAAGAGATTGAAATTTACAAATCAGGAATTTAGTTGCTTTATAAACAGTTTCAAAAGAAGACTTTACTAAGATGTAAAATATTCTTATTTTCTCTCAGAGCATCCACCTACGTGTAATATATTTCACTTAGTTAAAATTTAAGAACTTTGCTCAATCGTAATGTCGTAAGTAACTAATACACTTATTTATTAGCAATGAAAAATTGACGATTTATATATTAAGTCCTGATTAAGATCCTGCGGACCTCAAAGTAATCTACCGCGTTGATGTCTTTGATACGGAGGGAACTCAAAATTAATTAACAATAATAAGGTGTGTCTTAATGTTTAGTTAGTACTTTTGATGATTTGTCTTCCTTCCTATCTAATCTTCAAGTCTGGTTTACCGTATTGCGAGAGGCAATGTCAGAACCTTGGTATTTAGAATCGTTTTGATCTTTATAAGAATCCATGTATATGTATGAAATTAAAAGTCACTCTAAAATATAATTCAATGTTATTCCCTTTGGCCAAACTTCGAACGCTAATACACAAATCAACTCATCTGTCATTCGTGTGGGCCATGTACAGCAGTGGACTTATGTTAGTTGATGATGATTTCAAAAATAAGCGAAGCAATCAGTGTTTAGTATACGAGATTCAAAAGATGTGGCATACCTAAACTTCTAAATACATTTCCTAAACGTAAAAACTTTATAAAATTAGTTACGGTATTTCTTTGTTTATTCACACTTTAATGCGCATACAAAAGCGGTACAAATGGCGAACTTAATGCCAAAAGCATTATCTACCAGTCAACTATAATAATGCCAAGCAGAAATGTTACAGTAGGTAAATTAGCTAACAATAAGTCTAGCACCGATTAATAATAACAGTTACATCTTCCCGCTCCGCAGTGGAAAGTAGAAAAACATTTTTTTTACCATTTCTCAAGTCTAGGGGTTTATGGTAATCACCTTCATTGTTTCCAATGTTTTTTTTTTTCGGACGGACCTATCACTGAAACCTCATATGGAAGGCTTTATTCAGTTAAACCGGGCAGAGTGTGGCGTTCGGCGCTCAGCCTAGGTCCGCCACGCTAGCTTCGCGAAGCCTCACCCTCGCTCGCACCGGGGCCCATACTAGCGGGCGTGATCGGGCCAGTGTGGGGTGCTAAAGGCACCCTACCAAATGGCGAACCCACCAGTGGTGGCGCCGCCGGAACCGGAGATGCCGTGGCATGCCCGATCCTGGTCGGGCTCCATTCTGGCGGGCCCGATCTGGGAGGGGGGATCGGACAGCAGTTTCCAATTTTCACAGGACAAGTTCTTTAAATAGTTATATACTTAGTTTAGGTTCAGAATAACGTACGTGATTTTGTCCACGCTTATCTTAATATTTACGGTGGTTATCACAATATTACTCCTTTTAAAGAGGTTTGTGCAGAAATAATATTACGTGATGAACAAACCAAATCTTTGTAAAAGAAGTGTAAGTGGTATAGGTGCGTTTTTAGCCTTTTTGGCTTTAGAATATTATCCCATACTTAAATGCCTTACATTTCATACAGATACTGTATAAAATCAATTTCTCGTGGATTAATAACATTTTCGATCGCGGTTAAACATTTTGCTTCCGACAACGGACGATTTGTTGTCGAATCCGGTGAGGTTTTGGCTGACATGAGCGAGGGTCCGCGGCTCGTTTGAGAGGTAACCGCGGGAGGCGGGAGGCTGCGAGGCTGCGGTCGATCCGGGGTCGCGAGTTCCGCTTCAATTGTTATCCGTACAGTCGAAGATAAAAGTCATTGACAACTTGTAAAAATATTCCGTCTTCCTTAGGCATGAGCCCATGACTTTTTGCTTGACGTGCAACTACTCTAACCAAAAACTACAAGCGCCGTGAATACGATAGAACTGGTCCGATTATGGCGTTTGCTAGTGCCGATGTGTTGAAATTTGAAAACGATTAAAAACCAAGGTTAATGGTATAAACCAGTGGTCGGCAACCTTATGGCAGGCTAGGGCCATAAGGTGGCGAAATAAAGTAATGGCGGGCCGCATTTGTGATATAAACATATAATTGGTCATATATCATAAGAAAAAAAAGTAAAAAACTAATAAAAAAATTAAAAAAATGTGATGTCTGAGATCCCGTGCGAAACGCGGGCTAGTTTTTGTATGTTAGCTGTCATATTTGTAGTTGCAATTCGTAGAATGGCGTTCTCATCATGGTTCATTCATGCATTTAATTTGAAATTTACAACTCATTTGTAAAATATTTACAGGCCGTAAGTAAGACATCCGCGGGCCGCGGTTTGCCGACCCCTGGTATAAACAATTTTTTTTTATATACAGGTATTCAGAAGAACTTTAAACATACGAAAATGGGGGGCAGGTGAGGTGGTCTGTTAACTAACTAGCCCAAAGATTTTACCTGGGTCTCAGGTTTTATTTTGAATCTCTGGAATTTTTGGGCATTTGACACTTGATCTCATTCGATTCGTTTTTCTTTGTTTTTTTTTTGTAATAAAGCGTTATTGTTTCTCGTACTTCTCTGTCCGACTCTACCGCCAGCGGGTACAGTCTAAACAGTCGCTATCTATAATTAGGATCGGTCGACCTGCGCGGACGCAGCGTGCAAACAGCGCAGGACTTTCCTAATAACTTGTCATCGGCTCAAGGAATATTTGCTTACTTTACAATATAATGTACATTTCAATCCTTTTGTCTCTTTTACTTATGCTTATGTGTATGACTAAATGAAAGGGACAGATATTATATCCGTATGTATGGGCGTTGCGTAGTAGGGCTTAAACTCACAAAATAGTGTTTAGATAGAAAACATGTTTGTCAGTGATGTTATAGGTTTCAAAAGATTTATGAAAAAAACATGATTATAAAATTTATTAGCTTTATTTGATAGATTACTCCTGCCAGTATCATCTATCAAATATAGCCTGCAATGTAGGTGAAATGCGTGCCACCCGCAATGCGTACCCGCGTGACAATAATTAGGTAGAGTAATATGTGAATGCCATTGATACGATTCAGTCCAAATTCAGTAAACTTTTTCGTTCGTCCGATGCTGACATGTCTTATTCGCTACGTAAATTTAAGTCCTCACTAATGAATTCATTTAAAATTGAAAGGTGGTAATTTTTTTTTTTTAATTTAATTTTTTTTTAAACTTTCAAGCTATTTTGTTTACTGTTTCTTCAAATTAACATAAGCTATATATCTGTTTTTAGCAGTATTTTTGTGAACCTATAAGTAAGGCAACACTGTAAAATTGGGTTTTAATATTAAGTATGTTAATGTGTGGTGTATGCTTTCTTGGTTGTCTTTAACAAATAAAATAAAAATAAAATAATCAATATTCTATTCCAGTAAATAACTTATGTCTGTTTTTAAGACGTTCTAGCTTGATTGAGTTACAAGCATCTTTCAAAACCTTTTCAATTTTTAGATTATAAATTTAATTATAAATAAAATAAGATTTAAATAATTTTCAACATTTATGTCTATTTTTCAACAATGCTGTTTTGTGGTTTGTTTTCCAAAGTTCGCGGGTTGCAGCGTCGTATTTTAGACTTTAAATAGCAACCACTTCGCGAAACGACCTATAAGAATCAGATTCAGATCTAGACAGAGCGTCACATTCCAGATCCTCTAGTTAACAGTGGCAGTTAATTTTTGTCGCCTGCAAATAAATTAGAACGGCGATACAATCTGAACGGTCTAACTTCTGGGAATTACCATAGACGCTGTGACAAATAGATAAGGTAACGAAAATGGACGTAGACGGGCTGGAAGTGTTTTAAACAGGGCTTGGTAACGTTACCTTAACGACTTGAAATAATCGTTGCGTAGCAATACCGTTATCAAGTATCTAACGCAATAATATTAAGAAGCATATCGGCAAAACTTTGCACATTTATTCGAAATGGTAGCGTTGCTTAAAATAACGACTATAACTTATTATGGTGTTTTCTATATATTATAAGGATATATTTACAAAAAAAAAGTATATAAGTAAGTTTATCGGTTGTCTAGTATCCCATACGACAGGGTACTTAATTGTAGCTTAATTTGGAACTAGATGGCTCTGTGTGGCCCAGTGAGGCATGTCTTAAAATATTTATTATTAAATAAATAAATAAATAAATAATATTATTATTTATGTATTTATGAGATGTGGCTTATCTCAGAGCTAACCAGTATTGTTTTGTTAAGAGATGTCAAAAATAAATAACGAATTTATTTTTATTTAGAACTAGTTTATTTAGATTTTATTTTTAAACAAGGAACCTTCGAAGTCATCAGTCTTAACGATGAAGATATCAATAATTTATTTTCTTTATTATGATATTTTTTTATAGGATATAACGTTATTTGTATTTTAATTAAATAAATTAAAGTGTCAAATATTAAATGTATTGTTTCTAACACTAAAGTAATGTAAAGCATTTCTTTTTCGTTTCATTTTTCGCAATATTTGTGACGTCATGAATAAGTTCTACTAGTACTTTACGGACCTACAAATTAAAAAAGTATTTTTAGTTTTAAACACTTCCTAACTTTTTTTTTAATAAAATTATGATTAACAACATTTATAACTGTTTGCAAAACGGACAGATTTCGAAAGAATGTGTAAATAGTTAATATTTAAAAAAAGAATCAATCTTGAAAAAATAAACATAAAATTTACCAAGTTTGGACAAGTTGCACCTATTCCGAAAACCCTAAAAAAGCTTTTATAAAAATACAAACGATATATTATAGTTATTTTTCTACTAGTATTCTGTTGTCATTTCTACATTAATTGTAGTTTTATATCTGTGGGACCGGCAGTGTCGTTGTGGACAGGAAATAGTCGGTCTGTTAGGCCATCAGGTTTATTGGCGAGATCTGCTGACTTATTAAGCTAATTTCATTTAAAACCGGGACCTATTATCAGCAATAAAGTATCACTTTTATTTATACTAATTGACAGCAAGTGGTATTTATTATAAATACTTTTTTTAAATGAGAGCAAAACAATTAAACAAACTCGTTTTCGTTTAGGTCAAAACAGTTGGCTGTAGATGGTGTGATAGTTGGTATAATAAATAGATGTTTTGTGGTTATATTAATTTTTTACTTAATTTTTGAGTAAAAAATGTTTAATTTTAGTATGAGAATGATGCTTATATAAAGGTATGCTTTTGCCTGTATGCATTCCGTGGTGAACCCGTGCGGTGGTTAGGCTAGTGGCACATGACGCAATATTTACTGCCATTCACATATACATTATAATTTATTTAGTAGGTACTAGTTCTTCTCTCTTCTCTCCCTTCTAGAACTCCACGTCATTATGCGCAGTCGAAAATCTATGCCTAGCGATGGCATATAGAACGATAGATTAGGTAGGCTTTATACATTCGTGTCTGTGAAATCATGCAAATACTCATACAAAATTTCAACCCAATCGGTCAAGCCGTTTATTAGTTGACATACCGACAGAAGCGCCACCTACCCGTCCTAAAAAGTCGCGTATGTTCATTAAAGATAATGTCAGCTTCTAATGGTAAAAGAATTTTTCAAATCGATCCAGTAGTTTCGGAGCCTTTTCAATACAAAGAAACAATCAAAATTTCCTCTTCATAATATTAGTGTAGACTAATAGTATTTAGTATTACACATCCGTTTGAAATGCAAGTTAGAATCGGCACTCAATGGCTAACTCAAGCTTAAGACCCGGGCTCAGTAATCGCGGCATCGGCCCTGAGCCCCCGACTTGCGCAGACGCACAATGAGCACTGCGACCCTTCACTCGATCATTCCCACGACTCACTCATTGATCATTGTTACAATTGAATCAATAACTTCAATTGCATTGAAAAAACTAAGATAATAAGGTTTATTACCTATTCATCAATTGTAGCTATTGATAGTTGCAAAATTAAAGATAAAGTATCCGGGCTTATTACCTTTTCATCGAATGTATTGATAAGATAAAAGATGAGCCATTAGACACAGTAGACTCCTCTACCTTTTTAGGTATAACTGTAGACTCTCGACTGCAATGGGGTGCTCATATCAGGTCTCTGTCTGGAAGACTTAGTTCCGCTGCTTATGCTGTGCGAAAGATAAGACAATTGACTGATGTTGGAACGGCAAGATTAGTATATTTTAGCTACTTTCACAGTATAATGTCATACGGAATTCTGTTATGGGGCAGATATTGAGTCTATTTTTATTTTGCAAAAACGTGCTGTGCGGGCCTATTTACGGCCTTAGACCCCGTGACTCTCTAAGAGAGCTATTCAAAGAGATCAACATACTAACAGTTGCATCTCAATACATTTTCGAAAACATTATGTACGTCCGTAAAAACCTAGAATTTTTTGTCAAAAATAGTGACGTACACAATTTCAATACCTGAAACAAAGATAAACTTGCCGTTCCAGGATTCAGACTGCGAAAAGTGGGTAATTCGTTCATGGGAAATTGTATTCGTATTTTCAACAAATTACCACTGTCAATTGCTGACCTCCCTGTACATAAATTCAAATCATATATCAAAGTTGTTTTAATGAAAAAGGGCTATTATACTATTAATGATTATATAAATTATAGGAACGTTTGGCTTTAAATTGTATCAGCTCGCACTGGCATATATCTTATTTAAACTGTTTATTTAAAAAGAGGCGGACAATAGTGACCGAGTTTCTTGCGCTGCTTCTTCTCGGCACTAGCCCACATTTGTCCCGAAGCAGTGGTAGGTTAAATATTGGGACGTGTAAAAGCGCCTCCAGGGGCCTATTTGCAGAAATAAAACTGATTTTAACTAAGACTAAACAAGAGTTCCATAAAACCAATATAACCAGACATTGTTTTAATAATAAATTTAAGGTTTTCATAATTTTTATTAAGATGCTCCTAGCGAAGTATAAGGATTCTCAAAACGTGGTCAAATCAAAAGAGAAAAGTTTACAAAATAATTAAATCTGGAATAGTGCCTTGTGACTAGGGACTACAATAATGGCCTACGATATATTCAGATCTACCAAATATACACAAAAAATTTGGGTAAGTACTCTAGAGTTGAGTGTGAAGCCAATAGGAAGCTGATTATCAAAAAAGACATAATATTAGTTAAGCCGTTGCGTTGTACCACAAATAAGATAATACTATTGTACGGAGATATTTGGCAACAAACATTATGAAACGAGAGATTTTATCTTGATAAACTATCGATATTGGAAGTGTTGCTGCACTAGGTAAAATGTTTCAAGTTTAATTTATTCCACCAATAGTATAGGAGCTCCCATTGCTAGCGGTATTGCGCGGAAGCTGGGATATCTCAATTTAGGATCAGTTTGGGAACACGCACGGCAGCCTGTCTCTGTGTCTCTCTTATTGAGATAATTATAAGTATTCAAGAATAATCTTAAACTACTAACATTAAATTAACCTCCATTAAAATGGATCAAGCCTTGAATGGATTAAGCATTCTTTATATGACAATTTAGCAATTAAATTGCAATTATAATAAAAAAATATATCTCAGGCGTGACTCGAACTCTCTCCATGCATACCGGGCGCAGCGCGATGAGAATGTATATCAATATTTATATTGATTGAAAAATTTTTTTCCCGCTCTTCCTGACAAAAAATTTTCATATTTAAATACTGGATTGCGTAGGCAGTATACCTTAATCTTGGACATAAAGGCTTGAATGATGTATATAAGTAACTTTTTAAGCGGGCCTATGTCAAAATGTAGACTGATTGGGTAGACGATGATGATAATTTAATCAAATGTTCTCCTTTTATAAGTAGTACAGTGCCAGTAGTCTAGTTGAAGCCTACAATGCTTTTGGTATTAAATTTTATAGTTTATAATGTCTGCACGTGTACAAGTTCCTAATTTTCTTATATCCTAAGCAGGAACATGTTAGTGTTTTCTGAAGCACTAATTTATGATTCTATATGTCGCAGGGAAATAAGGATATCAGGGATTTCATGACATCCCTAGGGATATGACGAAAACCCGGTAGATGTTGGATATTCTTGTTTATTACGTCTTCTTACTAAAAGTATCTAGGGATATGACAAAATACTAATTTATCGTCAGTGATATGTCGTTTCACCAAAATAAATCTAGTGAAATGTCAGAAAAGCAGAGATACTGCCGAATAAAAATCGAGCCATGCATTTCTCTCGCTCGCTCTAGTGGGAGTAAAAAATGCGTCGCTCGAACTGTCGACTCGACTAGTGCCCCTGTGGGTACTAGAGCGAGCGAGAGAAATGCATGGCTCGATTTTTATTCGGCAGTATCCGCTTTTCCGATATTTCACTAGATTTAGTTTAGTGGAATGACATAATATCACTGACGATAAATTCGTATTTTGTCATATCCCTAGATACTTTTAGTAAGAAGACGTAATAAACAAGAAAATTCGACATCTACCGGGATTTCATCATATCCCTAGGGAGTTCATGAAATCCCTAATATCCTCATTTCCCTACGACATATATATCGCGCAATAGATACTTAAGACATACCGCGAGCTGTGGGTAGGTCAACTACTTTAGGTATCCCGCTGTGCGTCAATGCTACATTGACGTTTGCTTTTCACATTTCAGAGCCAACCAGTTTTTCTCTTTAACCAGATTCTTTCGTAGCTTTAGGATTGTGTAATTTATTCACTTAATTCATACTTATCATGTATACTTAGCTGATTCATTATAAAATATAAAACGAGTTCTAAGCGTAACTTTGTCACATAACGCAAAAAAAACACTAAAATTACTAAAAGGCAGTAAGTATCTTATTCAATGTAAAGTCTTAATTTAACGAAGAAATTGAATCAGGACTTTTTGAGGCGTTTGCTAAATGCACCCAGTTAATGTGGCCAACATTGACAAAGCATGGCAATTTTAAAACCATGCTATAAATATTTATCGCCGAGGAGGTGATATGCTGTAGTAACATAAATTAGCACCTCATTTTCTCGTGCTATGGGTGTCGTAAGTGGCGATTAAAGGAGTACCGCCAAAAGACATTCTTTACTATGCCATTGACTAAATTTTGATCGCTAAGCGTGGCCATTATAGCAAATTCTGTTGGAAAAGCTTGGCAATAGATTATAGTAGAAAGTAAAACAGAATCTATAAAACAGATAGTGGTTACGTAGAAAAAATCAGTATGATAATTATATCAGCTATTCTGTCTGGTAAACTAATTATTACACTGGTGGCCTAATTAAACCAAAGAAAAAAAGAGTAACACTTATTGGCTTTATATCTTTATGAAGTAATTTTAAAAATAAAATAATAAAGCGAGAAATGGCGGAATGTGGAACGCGGTACATTCCCGATTCGATTTGCCGGCAGGCGGGTAACGCGCCGAGCCGATGTCATTATTGGATTCGATTCCGTGGAGAGGCATACTTATCAAATGACAACCTTCTTTGAAAAATTAGTAGGACTCATCGACACAAACAATATTTTACAGCAGTAGCTCGGAAAATCGAAATTTCTCTGATTTCGAAGGTCAACCTTTTTTATTTTTTCCGCGTTGTGTAGCTAGCTTCGTCGACAAATATAACCTATATTCAAATCCAAACTTAAACGCCCTGTTGATCTAATGGTTTGAATACTGGGCCAAGATCTCGGGGTCGCGCAACAAAAGTTCCGAATTTTCAAAAATTGCTCGGGTTTGTGATCACCAACCCGCATTTGACTGCGTCGTGATTATGCCTGTATCTATCATTGCTGTGGTAACTTGAATTCGATGATAAAGGCCTTTTCTGCAGTGGGATGATTATAGGCCGTTACATACTTAACCTCGAATAGACTAAAAGCGCTTAAGGCTTACAACGAGATACCCTACCAAAGACCACAAACCTCTGATCAATCGTTTAGCTTCATCAGCAAATTGCGACCAACATTAAATGCCTGCGGTCCCGTCGCGTCGGCTTGGGAAGAAGAAACCGCCGGCCTGCGGTTTGATTGTTCATGTTTCAATAAGAACGTTGAAAAATAAACATTTTAGCTAAACGCGGATAATGCCTACAAGACGAAAGGGATGACGAGGGAATGCTGAAAAGAAATAAACTTTGAATATGCAAAAAACACATAAATGATAAAGGGTTACGAAGTACCTAATCAACTCAAACATTCGAAAAAGTACATGGATGTTTTATTTTTATTTTATGTCAATTTTTGGAATAAATAAAGTCGCAGTCTAGATTAAACAGTCTGGGCTTTTTTCTGGAAAAAAAATAACTCAATAATACTTAATATTTATTACGACAATCAGGTTGGTAGTACAGTAGTAGTTTGCCTACTACACAAGGGTCCATTCCAGGTCTAAGCCTAGGTCCAGGAAAGGATCTTTCTTAAATTAAATAGCTGTAACTGGAAGTCGTAAAAAGAAGCCTGAACTAACACCTGACTATCCTCGAAAAATAGACGTTCAATAGAAGAAGATTATTAAATGTATGAAAAAAACGCGTAGGCTACAGCTGTTGCGATACAACAACTAGAAATGATCCGCCATGCTTACGATATTAACCGAATCCCACACAAACATAGCCGCGAGCTTGTCTCTAGCTCCTAACACATTTCCTTCCAGGCCGCGCGCCGTACGTCTCGGCCACCGAACAGTTATCCCTGTCCTGACACCACACCGCGACTATTATTTAGCGTTCAATATCGCAGCTATTATTTGAACAGCTCGTTGTTGCTCTGCATTCACGAGCGGTGTGATTAAACCACGTCCAAACATAATCTGAGGCCCTTATTACTGACCATGTTTAAAAAAGGTTATTCTGAATCTTGTTCATACGACTTTTAACTGTATTTGCGTAGACAGTATTGTATAAATAAATTAAACATTTTATTAGATTTGACAAACCTTAACTTCTAGCTACAAGAATCGCTAGATATGTACCTAGAATGAGAAGAGCATCTATACAAATGAAAAACACTCTAATTTCAATAGAGAAGATGGTGGAAAATTACCAGCTGCTTGAGACTCCCTTATACCATCAACTAAATTCATAAACCATGACACTGCAAAAATTTCGGACACACTTAGCTCATATTGTGGCGATTTTTTAATAACCTTCTACAAGGTAAATCAAACCTTAGTTTACCCGTGAAGGTAGTACTACAAACAAGTAATTTCTTGACCTGTCTAAAACTGGATAGCGTTTGTTACTAAGGGCCTTACAACAAACTTTAAAAGCGCGCTATTTCATTTCGCTGCGCGTTCGCACTAAATCAGTAATGCGTGATGCATCCATATAACACCCTCAGGTTTATCATTTCGAAAACACACTCTGTTAGCTTCATCACAAGGCTTCAAATTGTTTGATCATTGAGTTGGCAGAGGTGTGAGAGTGTTAGAAGTAATGGAAGCTCTATGCTGATTGGTTGAGGTCGAATGTTGCGTAACAAGGATCGAATCTGATATATGGGCTGTAGGCCCAGCAGAGGCAGTGATGCAGGAGCCATAGAGTAATCCTGGTGGTAATATGCTTGACGCAAGGGTAGCACGGACACAGGCCAAGTAAATGCCGTTGGTACACTCCTATTTAATATAACTGAGTTAATTTATTTCACATATTTCTGAATTTTATTAGGAAAAAATGACAATTTACAAGATAATGAGCTACTTGCTTCGAATTTTCTATCATGTACTTACTTATTGCGCTTTTGCGAGTTTTCAGCACCGTTACAAGCGCATTGATCATGGAAGAACTGATAAAACTTATCTGATAGTTATAGAGTAGTTTAAGTTAATAAATAAATAGTTTGGACTAATGAAGATTCACTTCAACTTCCATCGATTACGTAGTTTGTGGCTCATAACTAGATTCCTGAATTTTACAGAATTGTATCTAATACCAAAGCCTAAGTAGATTATAGCTTTTTACCTACGGTTCTACCCAAGAAAAAGAAAACCTGTGCTAAGCGGTGGTATACAAAATAACCCATGTCCTATCTCAAGGCTTACTCTACCTTTGTTTCAAATTTTATAAAATTTGTTTCAGAAATTTAGGCGTAGAAGCATTGCAGACAGATATACCTTTGGGCCCCGAGATCTTTACCTGGTATATTAGCACTAGACCAAAAGAGCTGTATTCTCATTACACTCTTAAAATTTCTAACAGGCCTTAAACTGTTACAAAATTAGGATTGGTCAGTAAATAGGCAATTTAGTTTCTATTAAATTCGCACCAAATAAATCAAGTCCAATTGTTCGAACAATTGTATTGTCTTTATTTAAATGCGGTTAAAGGTCATTTCGGACGACTTGGTGCAGGCAAGTATTCTGTTCCGCCCGCCTGCGCTTGCGCAGGTGACAGCGGGATCGGGTCAGCGCATTTTGCGCAGGTCACACACATTTTAGACATACGAGCGAGTGTAATGTGCGACCACTCCTTGGTCATAGATTAGCAAGTAAGCTATTTATAAATACCTAATACTAAAATTTTGTTTCCGTTATTCAACATTTAGACTTGAGAACCCTCTTTATCATATTTCTTACCTAAAAGGAAGCTTGGGTCAATGTTTGTAAATGTGATTGTTTTACGTATAATAAATGATGGACTGTCATATTTTTACCTGTTTTTAGGATAAGCATTTTTTATACTATTGTGGTTTCGGTTTTGTGCAATATAGTTTATCACCCTCCATTCACATTTTCTTTTTCTAAGAAAAAATAATTTGATCCTATCTAGTGTTTTTGTCGTTACTTAGCAGCAAAATTTCTTTTTCTGATGAAGATATTTTTTCGCAAATTTTGTGTGCGTACTCTGTGATTGGAGAGTTATTTTTTATACATACGTAAATACATTTAAGTGAATTGAGTTTAAATATAATGTAAATTTAGTTAATTACCTGAGGTTTTTCAACTTATATTTTTAGCTTACATTTTAACTAGTAATTCTTTTTAATGGGGATAGATGAGAGAAATCTTAAAGTACGTAAAAGGTCAGGGTACACATTACACCAAACTAAATGTTCCGTTCGGTAATGAGGTGCTCTTATTCCGCGCACCTGCGGGATGGGCCCGCGCATTAGCATAACGCACGACCGAGCCCGTAGGCGATGGAGAACAGCCATACGTATTTGTATTAGTATTTAGTTGTTATATTTTGGGTACTGTGGTGTAGTTTATTAGTATTAACTAATCAAAAAACAAAACGACATAGTTGTTGTAGGGTCGCGTTGTAGGGCAGGCAGAAGTTCGCGGCGCTTTCAATCCCAGCATTCATCGCACTCCATTGTTACACTATAATATTATGTATACATTTATTGAGGAACACGCAAAAAGATATGCAGTTAACATTAATATATTTTTATTGGTCAACCATCCCCACATTTCTACAGTTTTGTTTTTTTCACTCGCACTGACTTAAAAATACAACTATTTTTTTTCTATAGGTTTAAAAACACTTACATTTAAAAGCTATTTTATCTGACCCAATTGTTAAAATATTTGTGTAGTGTGTTGAAGGTGCATAAAAATATCATTGAAAACACTACATAGTTATACAATGTTATAGGCTAGTAAATATTTAATTATTACTAATACATATTAATCATTTATTATTTATTTATTATTATTTATTATTTATTTATTTATTTCTCTTCCACAAAGATTAGCACTTAAGTCTAGTTACATTAATAAAACATATTTCATCTTTGTGGGAGACTGGTATCTGTACAAGGGTACCAGGGTACCCTGTCTGACCGATTACCAGGCTCTCACCTTCGGATCCACATTGAGCATAACTAGTATTAAATAAGAACAGTTTAGGTTAGTAAAAATACAGTAAAAATGAGCGTGTGTGTGTGTGTGTGTGTGTGTGTGTGTGTGTGTGTGTATGTGTGTGTGTATGTGTGTGTGTGTATTTGTGTGTGTGTGTGTGTGTGTGTGTGTGTGTGTGTGTGTGTGAGTGTGTGCGCGCGCGTGTTTGTGTAATTAATTAATGAATGTGTTTCCTACACAAGAATCCCGAGAAGATCTTCAGTCTCCGAATACGTAAGGTTTTGTAGCCACAGTGTCAGTCGTTTTTTGCATTTGTAGGTAGAGAGGGAGTAAATTTCAAGCTTGGAATTTATCTTGTTATATATATGTGGGCCCAGGAAAACAAAAAATCTGTGAGAAAACCTAGTTTTGCAGCTAACAGTTTTACATACTTTGTGTTTAATGCGTTTGTCTTGGTTCAGGAGAGGATCATAGCTTAAAAGTTTGTGTTTTTTTAGTATCAATTGTTGAATAAAAAGTTGACGAACTGTAAGTACGTTGCATTTATGATAAAGATCCACTGTTGGGTAATAGAATGGAAGGAAGTAAGAAACCTTTAGGACCGCTCTCTGCGCCCGTTCCAATTTAATGAGAGAAGATTTTGGAGCTCCTCCCCAAGCTGTGATACAATACGTGAGAATTGATTGGCACAGAGCTGCGTATGTAAGTCTTAGCACCCTTTCACTTGCAACATGACGAAGATTTTTAAACACATAAATCAGCTTTCTTGTTCTTGAGGTTAGCTTGCTGATATGAGCTTTAAAATTTAGGTGGTTGTCAATTATTACGCCTAGGTACGTAATTTGTTCAGCAGGGTGGAGTCGAGGACAGTAGCAGTGCGAAGAAGTAACGCTTAAACATGTATGTGCTATCAGTTTGTGAGAAGTTTGAGTTTGATTTTTATGATAAAATTTGATGTATTTTGTTTTTGTGACATTGAGAGTTAATAGATTACTAGAAAGCCAGCCGGTAACCATATTAAGCCCGGTTTGCGCATGCTTATAGGCCTCGTCCCAAGTATCACCAGAAAAAAGAAGAGCCGTGTCATCCGCAAACGCAACAATTTTTCCATTATCAAGTTGAAGCCTACACAGGTCATTAATATATGCCAAAAATAACGTAGGGCCCAAAATACTTCCTTGTGGAACTCCACAGGTTATAGTGAGATCCTTACTACTTATGCCATCAATTACAACTCGCTGTGTACGCTCCTTGAGGTAGCTATCAAAGAATTGCAACTGAGTTCCTCGTACACCAAGATGTTCTAGCTTGTGAAGTAAGATGGAGACCGAGACTGTGTCAAAAGCCTTTGCCAAATCTAAGAATATGGCCAAAACCTTTTTCTTTTTGTCCATTTTATTTACAATATAATGGGTTAGTTCATGTACAGCTTCATTAGTAGACTTGTCTTTTCGAAACCCAAATTGGGAGTTAGATAATAATTTGTTAGTTTCTAGGAAATCTACGAGTCTTTTATTAACAATTTTTTCTAAAATTTTCGAAAAGGTCGTGAGAATTGAGATTGGCCGGTAATTATTAACACAATCTCGATCTCCGCTTTTGTGAATCGGATGCACAAGTGCTTGTTTAAATGCCATTGGGAATACCCCTGATGCAAGCGATAGATTGCAGATGTAGGTTAAAGATGGTACCAAAATAGCTTTATATTTTTTAACAAAGTTTGTAGAGATATTGTCCAATCCTGTAGTACAATTATTTTTCAAGTTGTTAATAATTGTTTCTATTTCATATTCGTCTGTCAAGATTACACCTAAAGAGTTCGATTGAGAAGAGCTTAAAAACGTATTTTGAAAGCTAGATGGATTATTTAAAATTATATTTTCCGCTAATATTTTGCCCATATTTACGAAATGTTCGTTTACTGCATTCACAGATTCTAATTTATTTTTATTATTTAATAATTCCAAAGCAGGGTTTTTTTGTTTTTGCGAATGCGTTATTGATTTAATTACCTCCCAAAGCTTCTTACTATTATTTTGTGCCTTAATTAGTCGCGATTTTTCATATTCTCTCTTTGTTTTTTTTTATTATTGAATTACAAAAGTTTCGATATCTTGTGTATGTTAGTCTAAGAATGTGATTTTCTGGCTGTTTTTTTGACTTTACGAATAACTTATCTCTATTTTTCATACATTGTATAAGACCATTGGTCATCCATGGTTTAATGATGCGTTTACGTCTGGGAATGACTATTGTTTTCGTGCAACTATTTAAAATAGAATTAAGATTAGTAATAAGGAAAGACACTGCATCGTCTGCGCTTTCCAGAGTGAAAATTGGACTTAGGTCAATGCTCGATAGTGCATAATCTAGGGCCAGCTGGTCTATTTGCTTAGTTATACGCGTGTTTTGACTTACAGGATATTGTAGCTGATCTAGACTCAGTAGTACACTGAAATGATTGGTCACCGTGGTGTTTGCAACCAAACATCGGGCTGGTAGTTTGGTCTTGATTATGACGTGATCGAGACAAGTATTGACATGCGTTGGGATATTGTGTGCAGGTAACATACCATGACTAGCTAAGAGATCTAAATAGGTTTGTGCTCGATTATCCATGGATGAATCAGATATGTCTATATTAATGTCACCTGTAAGAATGATGTTTTTAAAACAAGCAAGATTTGTTAGAATTGTATTGAGTGATTCAAAAAATAATGACGTATTTCTAACGCCTGGCCGTCTGTAGATAGCAAGAATAACAGTATCGCTGTCCAACTTAACGATTAACGAGTTCGCATCTAGAATGGGTGGTTCATTTATTATATATGTATGCGACGATTTATAGTAAACTACTACACCTTCATTCTGTGTTTTGTTGTTTGCTGTGTATGAATACTTAAAACCATCCAATGACGGAATAAGTTGACTATTGTATAGCCAACATTCTGTTAATATAATAAGGTCCCAGTCTACGTTAGAACGAAGTAAAAGGGTTTCGAATTGGTTAAAGTTGCATCTTATACTTCTAATGTTTTGCACGATCATGTTAAGAGATCTTTGTTTACTGTGTAACAGCTTTGAACAACTTTCTATGTCACAGGTTGTAGAATGAGCAATAGAAAAGGTGTCAAGATCATTCATAATGTTTTCCATTCTATCACACACAGTGAAAAAAAAAGAATTTGTTACATTTCTAGCACTCAGAAGGAGTATATACGGGTATATGTAATATTTAAGATAGTAGTTATAACCAGACGCAATTTTTATGTTATAGAAAGTTACTAAAAGATAAACAAAAACGCGCAATGTAATCAATGAATCAAACTTTATGGGATATTTAAAGTAATGAAAAGTTATGTGGTGAGTAATTAGAGTTGCCGTGCTTATTTTTAATGTATACCAGCATGTTGAAGTAAATGTTTGTGTTGTATGTGTGAGTGTTTTGATTAATATTTCTAGTATTAGTTGATAACAGTATTTAAAACAATATTGTGTTATTAAAAATAAAGAAGTTAAGAATAGTCATTTTTTCATATTGAGTTTGCTAATGTCTTCTTCGCAGTCTATGCGGATGACAGGTTTTCCTTCCTTTTCCCGTAGGTATACTTTTCCAAAGGCGGTCCAGCAACTGGTGAAACCATGTGATTTTGCAAATACCCGTGATAAGAAGTAAAGTCGTCGTGTTTTGGTAGTAAGATTATCCGAAATGTATATAGGCACTGGCTTTCCTTCAATTTTTAGGTGTGAAGTATTTAATTTTTGATCAATTTTCCTATCTTTGTTAAAAGCACCAGCTGCTTTTATAAAAGTTTCCCTTAGTGTTGTGGTTGTAAATTCCACTATGATTGGGCCTGGATTAATCCTTGTTTTTATGCGGAAAACGTCTCGAATATCATTGTTTTGGATTGGTTGACTAAGCACCTCACCCAGACGCACAACATGGTTTCGTAAATCAGCTTTCGTTTCCAATTGTGTCGATGGTAAATTCTTGATTTCCACTGTAGAGGACTTAAGGTTTCGCTCTAGTTGATCTATCTTGTCTTCGAGGTGGCTAATGCGATTTTTATGTGCAATGTTTTCTTTTTCGACTAAATTAATTTTTTGTAACAATGTGTCATACATCTCAGAAAAGTATTCCAGAGATTTTTGATAGTCCTGATTATGCTGCTTGATGGTTTCCATGTCTCGTTTAATAGACAAAAATTCAGCTTCTTGTTTACGCTGCATTTCACATAACAGTTCTTTTATCTCTGCGTTAGCCACATCTCCGTGTTTACGTTTGTGCCTTACGGATACGCTGTGACTATTCCCAGGTTCGGTATCGGAGTACATTATTTCTGAGGCAGTGTCCGAATCCTGCGGAGTATTAATACCACTTCTGAGGGATAATGAAGTAGATATTTTAGTTGGCGAACGCTTTACTGACATTGCAACTAGCTTAATAAATTGTTATTTACCAAGCGTAGGCCTATTTTTGCCGACGGAAAAATTACGACGCACGGCTGGTTAAGCCTAATGTGTGTATTTTGTTATATCTATGTAGATGTGTTAGCGGCTGGGTCAACTCCCGCGCTGCGTATTGGTGAGTGGGCGGGGCATGCATATAAGTGCAACCTTGATTAATAGTTTTGTCTCACGCGTCTTTGAGGTCTTGTCCTTGTTGTATATCGAAGAGGTACTGAGTTATTGAGTGTTTCTTATTTATTCTATTATGGGTGTCTCTTTCACACTCACGCGGTGATTCTGGCGCAGTTGTCAAACACGTCCGTGCTCCACAAAGATCCGGAGGAGAAGGGGGCAAAGATTAAATGGGAGTGCGAAGAAGTGTAGAATGCACCCGGACAGATGGGCCCAAATCATCAAGCGATGGATACCACCAGACGGCTACCGACGAAGTAGACCTAAAAAGAGGTAGTGTGACGATTTGTCCAACTTCGTGAGAGACTGGGAGTCATTGGCCGCCGGGGAGACCTTTGCCCAGCAGTGGGATGATGTAGGTTAAATGAAAAAAACATTATAAATGCGAAACAAACGCTGTCTGTCTGTGTCGTTTTCTCAAGCTACTGAGAGTTATAACATAGCAGACAATCTGGGGTACCCTTGAAGAGGAATACCCTCAGAAACCTAGGCTCTGCTACGCTACAAAAGAAAATGATGATATGGGGAAAGTTGAGGGAACCTACCTCTCTATAACTATTCCCTAAGAATTATTAAACAAAACACAAGATAATTAAGATTGTAACACTCATGAATTCTCATATGTTAGTTTCATAAGATATGCATAGATGGCGCTGGTAGTCACTTGACTCGCGCAAGAACTTGGACGCCCCGATTTCGTTTAATATCAACCTCTAGTTCCGCGACTCGATACTAGTTTGCTCCGGTAGTCAGTTGACTCGCACAAGGACATCGACGCAAGTAATCTCGCTCGCCTCGCCTACTGCACTCTGAACGCTTCCAAGCTATTGGAACTTTCGGAGTCTTTATTAGTCTTTAAGCAAACACTTTACTTACGCGGCACTGGACTATTGCTTGCACGCTAGTGCAACTTAGAGCCGGTCCACTATAAGTCTAATACTGTCTTCAATTGGTTTGTGCTTTAATAAACGCGCTAAATCAGAAGCAGTCTTTCGTTTGGCGGCGACGCTACTCCGTATCCTCCTGTACCTCACATCGGCTACAAGATTAAGAATATATATTGAGGATAAGCATACGTAACTTAAATTTTAAATAATGAATCCGAATTGAATTTGAGGAGGAGAGGTGGCCCGGCGGTCGACCACGCCAGGATCCAGCTGCGCAACAAAGGGGAGATGGCCCGGCGGTCTACCTGACCATGCCAGAGTCCAGCTGCGCAGGATGGAGGTGGCCCGGAGGTCTACGTGACCATACCAGGGTCCAAAAGCACTGGATGGAGGTGCCCTGGCGGTCTACCTGACCGTGCCAGGGTCTAGTAGCACCGGACAAATGTGCGAGGAGTTCACTTTATCTATTGACCTTGGCTTTTGTAATGCCGAATGTCGTATGATAATGCCGAGTAAAATCTATGAAAGCTGTATGTAATCTGAATGCCGTGCTAGCCCAACATGGGCTTCTAGAGGCACGATCGAAAAATTTTATATTTAATAAATATTTAAGACATGCCTCACTGGGCCACACAGAGCCATCTAGTCCCAAATTAAGGTACTATTAAGTACCCTGTTGTATGGGGTACTAGACAACCGATAAACTTACTTATATGTTTTTTTTTGTAAATACATACTTATAATACATAGAAAACACCCAGACCAGTACAAACAGACATGTTCATGCACACAAATATTTGTACTGTGCGGGGATCGAACCCGCGACCCACGGCTCAGAAGCAGCGTTTATTACCGCTGATCCAAATGGTCGTCAAACAGTCTCCTCCTACAGTCCTTTGCGAACATGAGTGGCTGTATATTTTGCGCTACGCCCGGGGTGAACGCCCCGAGAGCGAAAAGGCTGCTAATCAGCGTAAATTAGCCAGCGTGCGAGATAGGGATGCGCGCTACCTTTATTTAGTACTACTTCATTTAGGCTCACTTAGCAAAGCTTACGTGTACGCGATACGATATATATTTGCATTAAACACTTGCCTTCTTAACAACAAAAATGTTGAGATTGTAGCTGCCGAGGGAGAAGGACACCAGAGCTCTTGATCAGACACTTTGCTTTGCAGCTCAATAGTCTACTATCAATAGGCTATCGATAGCTGACGTCATTTCAATAGTATCGATAACCTATCGATACAATTGAAGAATATATTGCTTCGTAACAATACTATCGATAATATAGATATTACAAATTCACTATTACGAACAAGCATGTTTTATCGATTTATTGATATGCAACATTTAGTCGTCATTAAATTGGATTAACTACTTAATAAATATCACATAATTTCGATAAGAATTCCAAATAACAGTAACATTTCAATTAAATTTATATATAGTAGGTACCATCGATATTGTAACAAGTTTTCGAGGTCAACTATGGACAGTTCTGCAACTCTGCTTGCATTACCTACATTGGTAAACCCTTGCGAAGTCGGAACGGACAAATAACTACTGCCAAAATTTTAAGTGGTATCTAATGATGAAATCCTTGATAACGCGATAGGTGCAAATAGGAGCAGTAATCAGTTATAAAGTTTCACGTGTTTTAAAAAGACAGAACGAACAAAAAACTTAAAGCTAGCCCCACTTTTATCACCAAGGAAGAAGTTTGAACAGTCGCCGTTTTCATTCGGCAAGCTATTACGTTTAGTTCTGATAGTAGGAATTGCGTTTATCTTATCTTAAATGCATGCTAATACAAGGTTAAAGCGATTGTGAACGTATCTGCAGGATTCGCGTAACCTGCGCCCGCGCTGGTAGGAACTTAAGAAGTCATAACTGTAATAGTGATGTGGGCATTGTAGTTTAATAGTATTTCAACTTATATAAGAAATACGGTAAAAAACTGTATTACAGTAAATTATTATTTTTTTCTTTTTGTATAATCCTTTAAGGATAAACTGGTTCTGAAGGCCTCTGATATGAATTGTTCTCACGACTTCTAGAAGTCTTAATGAAAGTCGAAGAATTCGTTATGGAAGTCGTAAGTTTATAACAGAAGAACTGCAGATTTCTAAATCTGCAGTCTGTGGTCATGCGTTTGATGAGCCCAACCATTTTAATAGATTCGAGAAACCTCAAGTTCCGACCAGGGAAAACCGCTTTGTACTTAGAATGATACGTGAAGCTATAGAAATAAAAAAAAAAACGTAATTTCAAAAGAGAAGTTGGTTTGATATTACTGGCTGCCTCATACCATGATTGAAGACCACAAATAATCTTAAAGAAGCTCATATTGTTTGTTTAAACGTTTTTTTAAATTATAAGACAAATAAAACCTTAGTCTTCCCATGACCATGGGTTTATTTAATGTAAACCTTAATATACGCGAGTTTAATCCATAAGCTTGTTTTTAATTTTATTTTTCTAATATCATTACGGCAGTATCAACAGTTATTGTCCAAGTTTTATTTTAATGTATGTAAAGATGTAGTTGCTTTATGCATTATTGCGCATTTGTTTTAAACTAAGGGCGTTTACAACCGGGAGCGTGACCAAGTCCCAGGCAGAGCGCAAATACTAAATTAATTAAAATCATTTGCTTATACGAGTAGTATATTCGTATAGGTACTTAAATAAATAAGCCCACTCCGATCGAGGAGGATAAAATTAAAACTGCTTCTACCTCATTACAGATTACGCTGTTTATACAAATCTTCTAAGGCTCCCAGGATGTTTAGCCAGTACCGTAACCGAGTCAAGGAACTTTGCACAGCTTTCGGTAGCTTGACGAGTTGCGAATTTGACAAACAATGAGCTACGGAGCTTCACAGCTTTTTTAGAACCTTAGGGGGTTATCACTGATTTGCTGTGAAAGTTTAACGAGTTATGTTTTGGTGATTTTTTGTGTTTTATTCTACACTACACTATAAATTATAAAGAGGAAAGATTTGTATTTTTGTATGTGTTTGTTTGTAATGAATTAACTCAAAAACTACTGCGCTGATTTCAAAAATTCTTTCACCATCGCAAAGCTACATTCACCCTGAGTGACATGGGCTATATTGAATTCGAAAAAAGATTAGTGATCCTCACTAAAACTTAACGGGTCCATCCGTGCGAGCCGGGACGGGCATCTAAATAAATAAATAAATAAATAAATAAATGTGGACAACATCACATACATTGTTCTGATCCCAATTTGAATAACTATTCAAAGCATTCGTATTTTGGAAACCAGAAACAACGAAGGTACCACAAACACCCAGACCCGAGAAAATGTAGAAAAACACTTTTTTCTACATTGACCCATCCGGGAATCGAACCCGGGACCTCGGAGCAGACGACACCTTGAAAACCGGTGTGTACGCCACTCCGCCACGGGGTTCGTCGAACCGCAGCTAGTATTGAATTTTTTTTTTATCTGTTTTGGCAAGATAAAATACACTATGGTTAAGAGGAAACACTAAGGGCTAGAGAATTAAAAAATAGGTATTTGTAAAGCTATTGCTGTCGCGCAGTCCCGAACGCATTCACCGCAGAGTGTGATAGAGACAACTACTTCTTGGACCGAAAATACCTACTAAAAGCACAACGATTACTTTTCCAAAACTAGACCGATTTAAATACTTTTTTCATTAAAAATATAAAAAAGCTTTGGCCGTGTTCGTATATTTTCTTTTTTTTCTAAAATTCAGCCAAATTTGTTTTCTGGATGTTAGAACACAGCGGAAAATGTGGCGAAGTTTTTCGATTTTTGAGGACTTATATCTTTTTTATTATTAATTTATGAAAAAACAGAAAACATAGAAACATGCTAATAGTGGCCATAGATTTTTGTAATAAAAAATATTGCTCTACTGGCATTATCCAGGGAGAAAACAGGGGACTACGTTTGTATGGAAAAAACGGCGGTTGTATTTCCTCTTAATGTTCTTCATTTACTTAATTGCCCTGTTCCTAGGCCTGGGATCGGCGTAGTATATTTTCCTTTTCCATACAATCTTATCTTTTAGTCGTTTACCCCCTTCTCCAAATACAGCAATTAAAGGAAAGGGTGAAATCAAGATAGAGGAGATAGAGATTATTCCAACGAATAAAAATCTTAAATGTTGAATTAATGAATTAGTAAAATCCTAGCCTAAGTTTCTTGATGGTCGCAAAGGTATAATCTGAAGAAACCTTAAAGCGCTTCACAGGCCTACTTAAAAAAAGAAAAACTCATTTTTCTGATTGACGTATGAGACCGATTTATTTCCAGCATAGAACTGGACATGATCCTCGCCACAAAATAAATAATAGCCATAAAATAAATAGCTAGAGTATGCTCTCACACCGCTGTCGATATACCGAGCGGTTGCGCGCGCGCAGCCGCCGTGTGTCACGGGAGATTAATGGCTGACGGCGCGCATTTACAATAGACTTGCCAAAATATATTGCAAATCAGAGAAAGTTTTTACTAAACTGTTTTGAGTAGTTAAATTGCTGGTATTGATTGAAAATATAATACTTTATACAGTTACTAGCTGACCCCGCAAACTTCGAATCGCCTCAGAATAATATAATTGGATTTTGACGTAAGACGTCACACAATGTCATTGGCATCAAATATGGCGTTTATCTTACCATGTTACACAGAAAATTTGCAATAAAATAATATTGCGACTATAAATTTAAATGTAAGCTATCCTATCTTTCAAGTTGGATCAAACTGCACACGGTGTGCAAATTTTATTAAAATCGGTTAAGTAGTTTAGGAGTTCATCGCGAACAAACATCGTGGCACTTAATTTATATATATTAAGATATTTAACACAGGTCACCTTATTTACTATATATTTACTAACTACTGGACTGACCTAGATATAATATAATTAAATCTATGGAACTGACAGTAGGTATGTTTTGTGTGGTGCTGGCAGCGAAAAAATGGAACCACTCCTTCCCTTCCTGTATGTATTTAATAAGAAGCGAAAAAAGAGCCCCGTGACAAGAAGATTTATTACTAGGCAAACTGTAATCTCCTGATAAGTAGGGAGGTCTGTGCCCAGCATTGGATTATGAAATGACAGTAGGTTAGTAGTTTTATGTATAAACACCGCTTTCAATTAAAAATAAAAACACTGTCCAACATGTTAAAATGTGAGCAAGAAAACAATTTTGTTGTACCTACTTAACTTGTTGTGTTTCATGTATACTCTGTTTCAGTATGCAACTTAGGCAATACGCGCCGGCCGCCCAGCGCGCTCGCGTTTCGGTGATTGCGCGCTCACCTTGACTGCAGATACCCTCCTTTGTTTGCGCTGGCCACTTGCATTCCAAGAGCTTGCTTTAACCCCACAAAGCTATGGTGGTTTGGAAGACCGATGTAGGAGAGAAGTATTTAGGTACTTCTTCTGATGCCTCGTTGGTTGATAAAATATCATAGAAGGTATTTAAATAGCTGTTTCATTTTAAATGACTGTCAAACATGTGTAAAGATGTTTCTTTCAGGTGTTAAGAGTGCAAAACTCCTAACATTTGATGAAACTACACTGGCTTACAGCGATAAGAATATGCTTGAAAAATTGACGCCTGTAACGTAGTGTCTCGGTGGCTAGTATGCATTGGATTGAATCTAACCTGAGACATAGTCTTCCAAGTTTAAAGACTGGTCTTTGATTTTATTCAAATGTTACATTTCGGGAAGAACTGCGACTTTTGTAAACTAGAGGTTTGTCCCGGCTTTGCACGGGGTGCAACGCAATATTATCCAATTCGGTGCAGACGGTCGAAAGCTATGCGAGTACATACACTGTGAGCTAATTGTGCTACACCAAAATATAGCAGGAATACTTGGCAAACAAGATATATTTTTGGTAACCTTAGAAGAATTATCAGAATTTTACAAAGATATAGATGTCATTTGTTTCTCGGAAACTTTTATTAAATCAGGAAATGAGGGAAATTTAAACTTGCGTGATTTTGAACTCGCTGAATCGTTTTCAAGAACAAATCAAAAGCGTGGTAGTGTATGTATTTTATGTAAAAAACAGTTAGAGTTTAAAAAAATTCCTTACATAAAAGATATGTCGATCCCTAAATGCTTTGAGTGTTGTGGTATAGAAATAACAGAGCTTAAGTGCATTATTGTATGTATATATAGAATACCAGACTGTAAAGAATCGGACCCATTTGTGTTTCTTGATAGGTTTGAAAAATTATTGCACAAACTGAGAACAAAATCAAAAAACAAAATTGTCATAGCTGGCGATTTTAATGTAAATACTCTTAAAGACACCAAAATCCGCAGTGATTTTTTACAATTAATTCAAAACTACAACTATCATTCCCATATTTCTGAACCCACGAGGCAAAATTCCTGTATTGATTTGATCATAAGTAATATACCAGATGCCTGTGGCAGGATCCACAACTTAGGTCTTTCAGACCATAATACAGCTCAAACATTGGAAATTCCCGTAATCAATAAACAAAACCGACTAGAGCATTATTTCATAACAAAACGAGATTTTAGTCTTAATAATATCAAGCAATTTAATAAATACCTTCTATCTTTATCGTGGTCTGAAGTATATGGTGAAAAAGAAATTAATAAAGCGTTTAATAAGTTCCATGAATTATTTTCTCTTTTCTATAACTTGTGCTTTCCAATAAAATTGGTAAAAGTAGCCTTAAAAAGAAAAAATAATAACTGGATAACGAAAGGAATACGTATAGCATGTAAATCAAAACGTATTCTTAGATTTGAATATTATAAAAATAGGAATAGATTAAATAAAATAAAATATAGACGATATACTGACATCTTGAAGAAATGTATAAATACTGCCCAAAAAATTAATAATAAAAAATTCATTAAGCTATCAAAAAATATCTGTAAAGCATCCTGGAATTTGATAAAATGTAACGACCCAAGGAAAAAGAAATATATTAAAAGTATTTTTCAAAACAACAAAGCAATCACTAAACCAGAAGAGATAGCGGCCGCTTTTGGTGAATTTTTTGGAAGCCATTCAGACGTAAAAAGTTCTACAAAACATACTCATAAAATTGACATAAAGCATTCAAACAGTACTATGTTCTTGTACCCTACAGACAACAATGAAATTACTAAAATCATTACCAGTTTGCATTCTTCTTCTTCTGTGGGATATGATGATCTATCTACACACATTATAAAAAATTGTAAAACTACGATAGCGCCTATATTGAGCCATTTAATAAATCTTTCATTTATTCAGGGTTCATTTCCCGATAAATTAAAAATAACGATCCTAAAACCTATTTACAAAAAAGACAATACTGAGAAGCTTGATAATTACAGACCAATAGCTCTAATATCAATATTATCAAAAATTTTTGAAAAAGCCATGCATACTAGGATCACAAACTTTGTGAATAAATTAAATATTATAAACGAAATGCAAAACGGTTTTCAGAAGGGAAAATCCACGGTTCTGGCAGCTTTCAAATTAATGACTACAATTTTGAACTACGTAGATAAATCTGTTGAAGTAATGGCTTTATTCATAGACATGAGCAAAGCCTTCGACTTTGTATCGCATGAAATACTTCTGACAAAGTGCGAAGCTTATGGTCTTAGGGGAAACACTAAAAATTGGATTGAAACCTATTTGAAGGACAGAGTACAATACGTAGAAATAACTAATATAGATCGCAACTCAAATGAAATGGTGTACCGGTCTAAAGGGTGTACCAGGAACATTGGTGTACCTCAAGGGAGTATTCTGGGCCCCTTACTGTTTCTTATATATATAAACGATCTTCCTAAAGCTATTAAATACTTTTGTACATTGTTTGCTGACGATCTCTCTGTTGTGATTCCAAATCTATTTGACTCTGAAATTGACTATTGTCATGCAATAAATGCAACTTTGAGTGACATTATAGGTTGGCTTAAAAGTAACAATTTAATGGTAAATATTAATAAAACTAAGTATACTCAATTTCATAACCAACGGAACAGTAAATCCTTTGATTTACTAATACAACACAACGGACAAGATGTTAGCGAAGCTAATGAGGTAAATTTTTTGGGTATAATTCTGGACAATCATTGTACTTGGAAACCACATATACAAAAAGTCTGTAACAAAATCAATAGGTTCTCATACGTTTTATGGCGATTAATAAATGTAACTGACGAAAGGACTGCCTTGATGGCTTACCATGGATATGTTGCTTCCAATCTAAGATACGGAATAGTAATATGGGGCAACTCAGTTGAACTGGAAAGAGTTTTTATTTCCCAGAAGCAATGTATTCGATCAATGTGTAGGTTACCACCAAGGACAAGTTGTAGACCATATTTTAAGAAACTGAAATTGTTAACTGTACCTTGCATGTATATTTTTGAAATGTGTCAATTTGTCAAAGCTCATACATACCTCTTTGTAAAGAAATGTGACGATACACACGCTTATCGTGGAAGATACCCTAATACTTTGGTACTTCCTTTAACTAAAACAGCTTTATATAGGGACAATTGTTATTCAATGGCCATTAAAATATACAACAAATTGCCCCATGACTTAAGAGAACTACCATCGAATATATTTAAAATTAAATTATTGGACACGCTCGTAGGTAAGAGCTATTACTCGGTATTAGAATACATAACTGATAAAATAATCATATGACATAATTGTTTTTTATTTATTTTTCCATCTTAATTAAATTAATAATATACTAAATCGAATTGTAAGTAATGTAATATTGTTATTATTTAATTATAAATTGTAAATTAAGAAGGCTTTATATTTAATTGATATCTTCCAAATATAAACTGGACTAGTATTTGTATACCTACATAAATATAATATTTGAATTTGTATGCCGAGCTCGGTGAAACATGCGAACATATATTCGTGCACCATAACACCCGCTTATTGTAACCATGTTTTAAACAAATAAAGATTTTCATTTCATTTCATTTCATTTCATTTCACTTCAGTGATTCATTGTTATTTCATAGAGAATTGTAACTACAGCTATAAATTCGTGAGCGTGACCGAGTTCACCTCGCACTTTCCAGGTTTTTCGACGAGCAGAGACCAAAGGCTAAACGTGCCTTCCGAAGCACATCTCTTTAATTTAGAAGTCAATAGTCAATGTCAATAGCTGAGAAGAGCTTTATTTTTTTAATACAAATTTGTAGGCAGTATTATAAGCACGTTCATAACCTTAATTTTTTATAAAATAATATGTGGATAAAGATGTTGGTTGTCCCGACGTTTCGAACCCTTTACAGCGTTCATGGTCACGGGTAGACTAAGGTGTTATTCGTCTTTAAGATGGTAATTTGAAAAAAATTTTAACTACCGCCTCTAATTTTTATCGTCAGTTATGTTTCTTTTCACACAAAATGAGCTAACTGTGTCCGGAGTCTTCGCAGAACGCTGTAAAGTGTTCGAAACGTCGGGTTAAATCAAAAATAAACGCGTTCTAAATCCGTAAACTATCTTTCATTTCAATGTATAGTGTTCGCGTAAACTCAAGAAAACAGTACTCTTAAGTTAAGTATAATTGTACCATTGTTTTTTGTCCTTAACAAAAAAAAAAGTAAAGAGCTTTTTATACTATTTTAGTGATTATATAAATGATAGGAACATGTGTTAGCTCGCACTAGCATATATACATTTTATAATGTAGAATAGATCGTTCTCTGAATTAGAAATAAGAAAAATCCGCTCAAGTAGTCACAAACATAAACCTCTCTCTGAGGAGGGTTAATCGTTTTCTGCGAGGACGCCAGAGAAGCTAGAACAAAGAGCTATGAATTATGTTTATTGATTCTTATGGCGCATTCGGTTCAAAGTAATCACGGACCTCTTACTCGGCTAGTATGCGGCGGTAGATTATTGTTTTAATAAGACTATGCTGTATGTTTGATTTGTGTTAGCGTATTATGCGGTTACTTACTTTGCCTATTAAGTGGCGAACGTGAAGGAATTAATTTCAATCAATTACATTCAATATTTACTGCGTGCTATGACTTTATATCAAGGGACTTATTCTATGCATAAGTACATATTTGCATTGTTATTATTTTAATTTTATAAAAAACGTAATTATTTATATACAGTAAGGAACGCAATGCCATAAGTAATATCTAGAAATGGCATGCATTATTATCTTACTAAACTTATTATACCTAAACGGAAAAACAGATCTAGTTGTAATTATATACAAAGATAGATAAAAGTCTAAAATACCACAAAGTCTAGTTTTTATCCCGGAAATATAAACTGTTCCCGTGGGATGAACAAGTTAGTTGAGCATAGTTGAGCTACATTTTATCCGTGTACATATAAATTATATAAAATTGTATGAGGCTGTTGTCTGTACATTACTGATCAAAACTTAGGTATATGGGGGACTTTATTATACAGGATGAAATTTTAACCACTTTCCAAAGTTTTTATAGGCGTTCAGTATCGTATTTAGAGCCTATTTATGAAGTCAAAAATCTAAATCAAGTTGTCACCCGAAAATATTTTTCGCGATGCAGTTTACAATTTTTACAGTCCTAGACCTGTTAAGGTTTAAAGGGAAATCAAAAACTTATGAATAGTATCGTAATGAATGAATAAGATGCGCAACGCGTAAAAAACTGTTGCTAGGCGGCTGTATCAAAAATTTTAGATTTTTGGAGGACATTTTCTAAGGGATTTATCTTGACATTTTTGTACTGGGCTATACCAAAAGAAAAAACACGTCATTTGTTTTTTGTCACGTAGATTGATATATTAAAATTTGGAAGGTGGTTAAAATTTCATCCTGTATAGAAATTAGTATGGACTGATATCTTTGAAAAAGTGCCATGGTACGTACACACACTGTTTGACCTTACCAGGATCTCTTTACAGATAGACAGATACAGATCAAAATTACCCAGTAGGTACATATTTAATAAGGCAATGTTTTGAGAGAACTCACTTTATCTCGTTCTCTGGGTATCCTATAACACCTGTATTTATAAGCAAGTAAATGATTTTGTATGCCTTCATCTAGAAATTACTATAAGTTATAACTACCAAAAGTTAGTAGTCTCAGCCAAATAAAATGACTATTAATGGTGTCACATTTCCTTCACTTAAGAGGAAACACTACGGGCGAGAGAATTGAAAAATAGGTATTTGTAAAATCTATTGCTGTCGCGCAGTGCCAAACGCCTTCACCGCAGATTGTGATAGAGACAACCGCTTCTATGACCGAAAAAATACCTACTAAAAGCACACCAAATCAACGATTCGTAGTCCCCCGATGACTTTTCAAAAGTAGACTGATTTAAATACGTTTTTCATCAAAAATTAAAGAAAGGTTTTGGCCGTGTTCGCATGTTTTCTTTTTTTTCTAAAAGTCAGCCAAATTAGTTTTCTGGATGTTTGAACACAGCGGAAAATCTGGCGAATTTTTTCGATTTTTGAGGGCTTATATCTTTTTTATTAATTAATTTGTGAAAAAACAGAAAACATAGAAACATGCTAATGGTGGCCATAGATTTTTGTAATAAAAATTATTGCTCTACTGGCATTATCCAGGGAGGAAACAGGGGACTACGTTTGTATGGAAAAACGGCCGTGGTGTTTCCTCTTAAGCACTAGGAAACAACACCTAAAGCTATGACTTTACTTAGCAATAGGTAATTACTTCTTTATAAATACAGATGTAGGAACTTACACTATTACTTAGTAATGCTGTATTTTATAAACAAAAATGTTATAAAAATCAAAATAATTACATTAACCAGATTAAATCTTGAATGGTGGCGCCGCGCGCCGAGCGCAGACATGCGAACTTTTTTCTTGGGTTTTACGTCTTCTCCACACCTTACGTCAAATTACATTTTTCGCTCTTCTTTTGGTAATTTATCTCTTTTTCCACCAGAATATTGAAATAGTTATTGAACAAGCTATAATTAATGCATATCGCAAATTATCTTAGGAGTGTATAAATTACTATATCATACCTACGTATAACAGTGTTAACCTCAGATAATATAAAGAAATAGATATGAAATGGGGGCGTGGCGCGTGCGAATCCAATATGGGCAAACAGAACTATTGCACTCCACACTGAAATATTTAATGAAAATATCCATGTAACGATAATGTATCGGCACAATATGCATTGAAGGCTTGATACTAACTAGCTGTGTTGTGAGTACTATGCGACTGCGCAATGTATCGAGGTTTAATCGAAGGCAGTGAATGCCCGACGTGTGCGTCGCGACCACACTTTGTAGCGACACACTAATTTGCACACGCCAAATGACTCATTGTGTAAGCGAGTAAGTGGTAGCCGCTGTGATTAGGTCCATGTTAGTGTGCGCACCAATGAGGGTTGTAAATTGATGTAGTGTGATCCTTATGCTTTCAACAGTGTTATTGTAGTTGCGTTGCACACATAAATAATTCGGAGACACGGGTTCGCTAAGGATTTACGAGCAATTTCATATCTCCTTCTTTATATGATCTGCTGTGTTGCTAACGGTTGAGAGAAAATTCAGCTGCTGCCCATCTTTTTACGACGCTTCTTACGACACCCATGGGAAGAGAAGGGGTGGTATTTTTTTATGTACCGGCACCACACGACAAGCGATTACTTGGTTATTAATAGCTTTTCCGTCAGTTTTGTTTCTGATCAGCTATTTTATGTTGATAGTTTTAGAAAACTAAACCATAGATTTAATTACATTTATTAATAGTTTTTGTTAATAACTATTACTATAAACTTGTTTGGGACTTACAATAAGTATCATTAACCTTAACCTTTCCCGCTAAAGCGATCAGATAAAACAAATTGGCATTCTCAACCAATCATACATTTTATTACAAACAAATATTCCACCATCGATCTCAAATGAAAGACATTGACTAATCAACTATTGTTATTGAATCAAGTCAACGGTCATGGTTCAGGACTGCGCAGGAGTTTGTTTTTGCACATTTTTTTGAAATGGCACATGTACAATAACATGGCAAAGGTAAAGTAAAAGGAAACCTATTTATTTAATAATCATTAGTCGCGAGGCTGCGGTCTGAAATTGAGCACTTAGCCTCCTGTTTTCACCTCTTAGGGGTAGAATTTCGGTATATCATTTTTTTCATCCGAATAAAGGGCCAGGCCCCTAATTGAGCTAACCAAATCGTATCACAATCGTAATTGAACGACAGGTTTTTGACAGTTCTAGTATGGGCTAAATGTCAAAATCGCTCAATTCAATCACGATCAAACTGCAATTGAAATAGCTGAATAAGGCCCCAGTCGTCAAGGCTGTGCGTTGATCCGTCAGTCAGTCATTCATTCAGGACAAAGCTTATTTATATGTGTGAATAGTGGCAACATTTTAAATACTTTCATAGACATACATAAGCGTCGAATCAAAAAACTCCTACTAAAATTAGTTATGTTTCTTAAATAAGCCGCCGAAAATGCTTTTACACGTTCAAATAGTTGACCTACCTCTGCTTAGATACAAGATGGGGTGATGGGATCTACAGTGGTCCACCCTGGGCAACGGCATCTTTGGTTTTCTAACCAATGATGACGGTGGTAGGCTTCGCAAGATGGATGCTACCACCCTCCTGCCGGAGTCCAGCGCCAAACAGTTTTGTGTTCCGCTGGGAGAACCAGTGCCTCTGGGTAAGCTCGCTTCATCTTAGACTTCTTCTTAACCGTAGAGTTAAGTATGTAGTCAAGAGTACTGACAGTTTTGTGCATTTTCCCCTTTTTTTTCGCTTCACCATGCCATAGCTCTCGGCGGCGCCAGATCGCGCGTCATATACAGATTTTAATTTGGACGTTTCCAGTTTCGTCATCGATCGCTTTGTGCGCTTATCTCGGATCGCATCGTTCGTCTGACGTTTCATTAATTCCGCTTCGAATACAAACAGTAGATTTTATCATTTGCGCAATGTGAATAACTCGCTATTTGTCTCAGTCCTAAATAAGTACAAGCTATTCGAGTTATAAACATGACATACATTTATTACTATGGGCCTTGTGTTGTGGATTTAAAGTAAAATAACACCAATTTTTGTTTTGAAACATACATGATGTTGTTCATCTTAATCGATTGTTAAATATTTGTAAAAATATTTCTTTAGAATGTTTAAAGGATTTACCAAAAACATTAATGAATACTTTATAAGATATTTAAGCAATTTAAATGCAAATATAGTATCAGTATTTAAACTTGAAAAATTATGTCTCAGGCGGGGCTCGAACCCGCATCTCCTCGCATGCCGCGCCCGGCATCATCTTCTCTCAATCAATGGAATCCTTTAGTTTCGTTTTTACAATTAACAACCACTGTAATTTTACTACCTATCAAAATCAAACCAATAAATTAGCTCTCATTCTCCGGAATTCTGTTACAAATATACAATACAATAAGAAGGTAATTTCGTGACTTCCGAGCGAGAGGCTCCGACACAAAAAACCGATTCGAGCGGAAAATACAATTAATTAATCCGTTATTTGGTTCGTAACACAATAATAATGGGAAAGGAGGGGCTGCCCGGCTGCCTCAAAGCAATCTTAACCTATTCTTTTTGAAATGAATAAAAGCGGAGATAGACGAGAGGTTGTCATCTCACGTCTTGGATCCTGGATTCGAATGCCCGCACACCTATTTAAAGTCTGTCTAGATATCGTAGATTGGAATTTCAGTAAGTATTTTGTTTTACAACTAGCTGTTGCCTGCGACTTCGAACGCGCGGAATATTGAATTTAAAACTATGTATCAAAATTATTCCACGAAACCGTACCTTTTCCCAAGATGAAATGTAGCCTATATAATATCAGTATATAAACTTGAAAAATTTTATCTCAGATGGGACTTGAACCCGCATCTCCTCGCAATCCGGGCGCGGCGCTATACCATTAAGCAACCGAGACACTACGTCATAAGCGTCAATTTTTTAAGCATATTCTTATCGCTGTAAGTCAGCGTTATTTTATCATAAGTTAGGAGCTGCCAACGTCTAACATATGATAAAAGAACGCTTAACACCCGAAAGAAACATCTTTGCAGATGTTTGACAGTTTATATTATTTATTGAATTAAGTTGCTAAAATATCAAATAAAGTATGTAGCTCATATACTATTATAGCTAATAAACTAACACCGCGATCGTGCCATATTTCATTCAGATCCGTTGGGTCGTTTTAGCGTGATAGAGCAACAAAGATCCAGACATCCCATACATCCATTCTCACAACTTATAGACTAGCTTTTTGCCTGTGACTTTGCCCGCATAAACTACACGTTGTCGTGCGAGCGGAAACCTGTGCCAAGCGGTGGTATACAAAATATTGTCCTTCCTCATGGTTCTTTCTCTTTTGCTTGAACAGACGACAGGTAATTTAATTATCCTGTCGTCTGTTCAAGCAACTATGTGAATAATATTGTGTTTATTATTATCTTAATACGAAAATAAGTTTAAAGCGGTATCCCTAACAGCCATAAGACATTGTTCCATTGACCTCACATCTTTTGTATTAGGCAACAAAAGACTTACACTAATGCTTTGTTGAAACCCAATAATTGGTTTCGTTCTTATTTATTTCCGCCACCCCGAACCACGGTATCCATTACGAATCTAATCGTCGTCAATCGTACAAAGGCCTTACTCCGCAACAAAATGTCAGTATATTCGAATCCGTCTGTCCCTATCACTCGTACCGATATCTTAAAGTATCTGAAAGAGACAGATATATCCGTAAATACGAGCTTCGTGTTACAGAGTAAGGCATCTGTTACGAGTTCACATGTTTACGACGTCAGGTCGCCATTAACTAAGCGGACATGCGCGTGCGCCGGTGTTCTGTGACGCTATTAACATATACATGGAAACAATAGGCATGGATGCATCGATATATAAAAAACCAAATACAAATCAATGATAAAAACAAGTGTCCTAACTAGAGTTGGGCCGACTAGTCATCGACTAGTCCGAAACCGAAATTCGGTTTCGTTTGTAGTCGGTGACTAGGCGGCGACTATTCGGCAAAATAATATGCCGATTATAATGGACGCACTTTACATACATACATACATATTATCACGCCTCCTTCCCAACGGGGTAGGCGGAGACCAAGGCCTTCCACTTACTACGATCCTGGCATACATCTTTCGCTTCTTCCACATTCATCAATCTTTTCATGCATGCTCGTCGGTTTAGAGTACTCTTGACCTGACCTTTCTTCAGAACATCCCCGATTTGATCGTGATAAGTTCGTCTAGGCCTTCCTCTTCCAACGTTCCCTTTCACACTCGTCTTGTAGATCTGTCTAGTCATTCTTCTCTCATTCATCCTCTCTACATGCCCAAACATGTCGTTTCTTTTTTTACAAATCTGTAGTTGCAGAAAACGAAGCAGCACTGAGCACTCTTTTTCGTATGAGCTTTATTTTCGTCGCAAAAATATTTCCACTAGGTAAAACGTATTTTGGTTTAAATTTCTTTATAGAATTGATAAAACGTGTTTTAAACTAAAGATAAATAAAGTAAAGGTTGAAATCGTCTTTCATATTAAACTTTTTGTTTCTCCCATACATACCAAACGCCAATTTTATATGTAAGGACTTAATACTTAATGTTGCCATTACAATTCTACCTAACAAATTCCATTACTTTTTATAAAATCGAACCGAATAACCTGAAGGAAGACAACTATCTGACTATACGCACCTATAATATTTAAAGAATAATCCTGCTACTCCTAACCGACAAGGAATTGTACCTTCCATCATCAGCTCATCAACATAAAATGATGAGTACCAGACGCAAATATTAAAAAACCTTAAGAAAGATATGCACAAACGTAATACGTGCTTATAAAATTTGAGGGTTTCCCTCGATTTCCTCGGATTTCACCATCAGATCATGACTTCGTTAAAATGGGACTACATGGAAAGCATCAGCTTTCAAACAAAAGAAAGAATTTTTAAAATCCGTTCAGCCAGTCGAAAGTTTTGAGGTAACAAACATAAAAAAACAGTCGAATTGAGAACCTCCTCCTTTTTTTGGAAGTCAGTTAAAAATATTCAGAAATGTAGATTATTTCGTAGAATTATGTTTGTAAACATATTACACTGAATCTACATTGTCACATATTATAACATCAAATAATTGGTGAATACCGCGGAGGCAACGATCAGACTTCGATTATTTCGTATACACAAAACTGATATATACAAAATCGTGCTATTATTACGTGAATACGAAAAGTGACATCAGTAATCAAATCACTTGCATGTCGTTGTTTTATTAAGTGAATTAGGCCACTGAGCACTAACAAAAACATACAGACACCAGTCTAATATCCCAATAAATATCTATTCAATTCAATTCAATTGAAATTATAATTCAGACAAAAATCCATAAATGTTAAAAATAATATTATAAAAATAAAATGTATGTAAATCCATATTGCGTCAGCGGTTTTGTCCCAATTACCGAAAAACTTTAACACGATTACGTGGTCAATTAGATCGGCGAGGCGTTCCCACGAGGTGCGCGCGCGCAGTGCAAGTCACGCGCCGTAATGGCCCCCGCGATCAACACCTACACAAAAGAGTCCAGATGCCAATGACCAAGGATTTGGTAAGCTATCTTTTGGTTATGCTTGCCTAATTATATTGATAGGTAGTCTTGAAAAGACTCCACTAAATTTGGTCCAATTCTTTAATTTTATTGATATACTGAAAGCAGACGCCCCATTGGTCTAGCGGTGACGCCTCATTAGTTAAGAGGAAATACAAGGGCCGTTTTTCTATACAAACGTAGTCCCCTGTTTCCTCCCTGGATAAAGCCAGTAGAGCAATAATTTTTATCACAAAAATCTATGGCCACTATTAGCATGTTTCTATGATTTCTGTTTTTTCATAAATTAATTAATAAAAAAGATATGAGCCCTCAAAAATCGAAAAATTTGCCAGATTTTCCGCTGTGTTCAAACATCCAGAAAACAAATTTGGCAAAATTTTAGAAAAAAAGGAAAACATACAAACATGGCCAAAGCCTTTTTTTAATTTTTAATGAAAAATGTATTTAAATCGGTCTAGTTTTGGAAAAGTAATCGGGGGACTACGAAACGTTGATTTGGTCTGTTTTTAGTAGGTATTTTCGGTCCAAGAAGCAGTTGTCTCTATCAAATAAAATAAAACAAAATAAATCACACTCTGCGTTTGGCACTGCGCGACAGCAATAGATTTTACAAATACCTATTTTTCAGTTCTCTCGCCCGTAGTGTTTCCTCTTAAGCAGTTTCAGTACAGGGTCATGATCTCGCAGTATTGGGTTTGATACCGAGGTCAGCAGCAAGGGTTTTGAATTTACGAACATTGCTTGTGATCAACAACCCGGCAAGTATAGTGATTGTGCCTGTAGCCCATAATTGCTGTGGTAACTTGAGTTCAATGATAAAGGGCTTTACCCAGCAGTGGGACGATTATAATCCGTCACTAACTTCTTAAAGTAATCATACAATATTCCAAACACGCGGAACACTCCAAAGAAGAAGCAAACTTTTATCTTCGCCCGTTAATCCATTAACAAAACAGATTCTTGTTTACAAGCTTTTGTTTGATTAATTTGCTCTCTCAAAAGGAAAGATTTGTCCCGTATTTACATATACAAGTCTAAGCGGATTTGTGGATTGTTGTCGTTGATTTATGTGCGAAGAGCGACGGATTCTGTCGTAAATTATGGATCACAATAGTAATATGACGTGCGAGATGTTTATATTTATTGGTGGTGTAAACTGATATCACAATAACCTCGCGACTTGATGCAATAACTGCGGTGTTAATGATGGAAATGCTTATTTAAATATGATTTGGTAGGTATCACTTTTTTTTGTTTTGAATAAACAGGCGAATAGTTATCCGGCATTATGGAATTAATATTAAATTTTAGAGATATTTTAGCAGCATAAAAAGAATTCAATAACAGAACAGAAACTTAAAACGATCTTCTTTTTGAAGGTTTTTATTTTAAAGGATTACGTTTCATGGTGTCACTAGCTTTGGAAAAATATAAAATAAATATAAAAATGTTTATTAATATTTCTACGTTAAGCTAAAGCTGCATATCCTTAGAAGCGGAGCGGGACGGAGTGAAGAAAAGCGAAATGTGCATTGAAAATTCACAGAGCTATGATTTAGTTCGAGCTTGTGATTATATGAAAAGGTTTGCCCGCTTCATTCACCAAGCTCAACTTTATTCCGCCTAGCTCCGCTTCACTCCACCCATCTTCACTTCACTCCACCCATCTTCGCTTCACTCCATCCATCTTCGCTTCACTCCACCCACCTCCGCTCCTGACGAAACGCAGCCTTACACATTTTTTATCATTTTCAAATTAATCTAGATTCCCAAAACATAATAAGTGCAAACCGCGTGAATCGCCGTTATTAATAAACATTAACCTGGATACTGTGAGTGTTGTGTGTCGCACTGAACCCACTGACTCCAGTTCAAGTGTACAACAAATATCGGAGAGTTCGAGGGTAGCAGAAGAACCGGCCGCCCGATGCAGACGGAGACACCGCGCACCATCCCCTCGTGACCACGGCCGTAGCATCACGGCCGAAACGTCGAGGAATGTAAGTAGTGTAGTGTCAATACTACTACATACCACACCTACGTCGCGTCGCGTTCAGACCCGCAATTATAAGTTTCCCAAAACATGTTACAGTCTTGATATTCGGACGAGTGGCTAGTGTTGTAAGTAGTTTTAAGTCATTATTGTCACGCCTCATCAATTTTCAAGCTTGTTTGATTTGATTAATATTTAATTATACAAGACGATCGTAACCGCAATGTTTTGATCGAAGCCTTGCTATTCTTTTGCGCAATTGCAGCAATCATGTCGTAACATGTCACAGCGAATGTCTAGCAGACGTACATACATACTGTCCGACATATCTTGACAATAATAAGATAGTGAAAGCCAACAATAGTTGGTCGAATCCAAGACCGTTGCAGAATTTTGGTCGTCTTCTGTCTATCTTACGAGGGTAGATAGCTAGATAGATATTTATTGCACACCAACAAATTAAATGTAACACAGGATATACACTTAGAATTGTACAATTTAGACAGTCTTATCGCTAAAGAGCGATCTCTTCCAGACAACCTTCAGGAAAAGGACAGTAGTAATAGAGTTGAAATAGTTAAAATAAATATTAGTGGGTAGTCTGGTGTAAGAGTGTTGCATGCCTATTTCAGGCCTCTGACATGGCTTGTTTTTAAGCCGACAATCTTGCTGCAGAAGCCATTACCAAGGGCTTTAGCGTGCCTTTCGCAGCATGATTAAATAACCCCCCACGGCTTACAGACCCGAGCCATTATGGGAAAACTTGTTTTCAAAATTGACACTGGGAATCAAACCCGGGGCTTTTTCGTAGTAGGCCAACCACCTACTACGAAAAAGTAGCTACTACCAATCGGGTTGTCAAATATATTGTGGTATTAAACATATTAATGACTAGCTGTTGCCCGTGATTTAGTCCGCGTGGAATTTTAAATTTAACATGTATACGGTACCTTTTCCCGGCATAAAAAATAGCCTAAATGTTATTCCAGTCAACAAACTAACACCGGGCCAATTTTCATTCAGATCCGTTCAGTCGTTTTAGCGTGAAAAAGTACCAATATATCCTAACTGTCTTGTTTAAAATCTTAGTAGGGCTAGTTTCTGCCCGTGATATTGTCCGCGTGGACTTCAGAATTTGGTTTAGAGAGAAACAAAATATGCTCTCAAAAATACACTTTTATTCCATATACTTTATTTGATATTTAAGCAACTTAATTGCACTTATAATATCAGTATATAAACTTGAAAAATTTTGTCTCAGGCGGGACTCGAACCCGCATCTCCTCGCATGCCGGGCGGTGCGAGGAGATGCGGGTTCGAGTCCCGCCTGAGACAAAAATTTTCAAGTTTATATACTGATACTTTTATTCCAATTGACATCTATTGATGCTGGTTTCATTTCGTACATAATAAACGCGATTATATCCAGCCAGTAGCCAACAAAAAAGGTATTAAAACTGAATAGACGCGGATCAAAGAGGTTAAGTCTGATAGTTTTTGTCGTTGCGTGGGCGCAGCTCCGACGCGTCTAACACAACGCCGGTACATCGTTACAGCTTGATATTGATTGATGACAACAAACAAACACACATTCCCACTTAGCAATGTTTAACTTCACAAAGGTTGATTGTAATTCTTCATCTCTTACGCCCGATAGAATTTTAATAAGAGCTGATTGTGCACGATTGAAGCGTGAATACTTCAATTATAATAATCAATTTTTATGTCTATTGAGTTATTTATGATGTTGTGTTTCGTTTAAGCGAAAGAAGGATTTAAAGAAATATTTTCTTGTTTTTTATTTTTAACTACTAGCTTTTTGCCCATGGCACTAACCGCTATAAGTACATGGTATATCGCACGGGCTGAAATCTAATCTATCTTTGCACCAAATTTGGTCCAAATTGGTTTTGTAGTTGAGGCGTGACAGACAGACGGAGTTATTTTCGCATAAACAATGTTAGTAAGGATTAGATTACACTGGATATCTCTGAAAGTACTCCCTGGAGCACCAGGATTTGACTGCATAGTAATGTAAGGAATTTTGCATTACACTACTGGCTCCAATGAAGACCAGCACAGCACTATATGCTTGCTCTTACAAGCTATAATGATGAAGCGGGAGCTTTTTTGTCCTTGAAAGTAGTACAGTCAATTCACTTTTCATTATTTCATGGTGGTTGTTATAAATATCACTCACTTGCCCTGGTCCCATGGTAGGCAGTTGTTATTTAGGTATAACGCTTTTTTCTTATGATAAAACAATCCATCCATTTTTATTTTATTTCTTGAGCAACAGTCTTAAGTCTTTTGTGTCGTGTAAAAAAAATTCTCTTTTTTTACTTTTCGTCTACAGCAATAAAAAAACCTGAGCTTATTTAATAATCTGCACTGTGTAAATCCTAAATCAAATAACTCTAAACATCTAACATTATCCATCTTGTTTGAATTGTTTTTTTTTTAACTGTGAATTAACCAATGAAATTCTAAATGCTTGATTACATCTATGGAACTGTTTATATTAAATACGATTCGTTACATGATAACATTATTTTTGATGACAGAAGCCAATCGATTGCGAAATCTAAAAGCCACAAAAAGTAGCCGCTCCAATCAAAAGCCTGAGGTCTTACTCCGCTATACAATATCCCTAAATTCGAGTCCATCTCTTTCTTTTACTCATACCTTCTTGGAGTATCTGAAAGAGACAAAAATATCCGTATATTCTGACTTGGTGTTTCGTAGTAGTGCTTTATAACGTTTTAATCCGAACAAAAAACTGTAAAATTAATTTGAACGAACAAATCCTTTAAAGATTGATGGTCGGAGTTGAATGAACAGAAGAAATATGTAATTTGTCGGAACGAGACGAGTGCGGCGCGGGCGCACAATCGGCTCGTAACCCACAATTAGGTTATTAAATGGGGGAGGGGGCAGTAATGCCGAGTAGTGCCACCAGTTTAGGCACTGATAAATCAGGACTACGATATTTTACTTGAGCATTTGACCCAAATTCATATAATATGCTACCAAAATACAATTCTCTAAAAAAAGTTCTTCTGTCTTAGGAAATATGGTGGATGGGTAATAATTATGACTGTGTTTAATTAAATATTATCTGTTTGAAATGTTGTACGTATAAGCATTATCTGCATTGTTTTCTGTACATTTATCATTATTTTGATTTGAATATTTACTATTTATTACATTGATATAATATGATAATGTTTTGCTTTAAACCGTTAGGGTCGCCATTCGATCAGATTTCTAATTCGCGATTAAGTTTGTCTCACAGCCTATTTTCTGCTCAAAACTGATTACAGGAGCACTAAATGCCTCATACACGTAATCTAGATACAATTAAACGCTAAAAGCTTTTTACCTATCTTCCAGACATTTGGATATTAATAAATGTATTGACCACGGCTCAACACATTGAAATTGACTACTTCGTTTGTCTACCTTAAAGATATTTTATAGCAAATGTTTCTTAAGTACTATTTTGTAATCTGTCAATATAGTCAAGTGTGGGTACTTCGAGTTGAACAAAGAAGCACTGGAAGAAAAAATACCTTTTCATCCCACCATCTCGGAAAGAGTATTTTTGCTCTTCGATATCTGAGTGCAAAAACGGTTTTTATTCGCTAGAGGATAAAGTATTGAATTAAGAACATTGTGTGCACTAAGTTTGTGAATTCAAAACATCATTAAACCTATTTTAATTACTTTTCTACTCGTACCTGCATGGTGCCAAATTTGTCATACACAACTTTTTTTAATTTGTTAAAAACTCAGACTCAGAAACTTCTTGGTGTATTTTTTTAAGTCCCATTCACGCGCCGTTTTTGTTTACCGTTATTATTATTACCACGCTTTTATTAGCTTGGGTTGTATCTATCTATGTATCTATGTATGTAATGGAATCTTTGAGCATAAATTTGACCGATTTCCAGAAGTTTGATTAATTTGAAACTTTGCACACGTATCAAGGACCGATGACAATGCAATAATTTAATAACAGTTTTCCCAGTTTTCCTCTGTAAGAGGGAGTAAAAGAGATAGAGCTAGCGCGCGATCTGTATCAATTATGTTTCCTGCATAGGTTTGGACTTACAGTCGGTAAAGAAGGAATCAAATCTTATAAACTAAACTAAAAAGTAAAAAATAAATTATAGTTTAAAAAACTAAAAAACCACGCTTTTAAAACAGATTGAACTAAAAAATTAAAAATAAAACTGTAGTAATCAATTGAAAAATTCATATTATTGTACAAAAAGCGTGGGGGGCTTGATTTAGATTGTTGTAAATATTTTATCAATAATTTACTATATCTGTGGATATCATAACAAGCACCCCACGCTTTTTGTACAATAATATGAATTTTTCAATTGATTACTACAGTTTTATTTTTAATTTTTTAGTTCAATCTGTTTTAAAAGCGTGGTTTTTTAGTTTTTTAAACTATAATTTATTTTTTAAATGTTTTTGTTGCATTTAGTCATTTCCTCGCTGAGGTGGGATGAAAAGTTACGTGTTTCACTCGAGTACAAAGATTTTGCACCTTGTTCTCTTATGATTCTCTCGCTAAGACTCCTTCGCTTGCTCAGTCATCAAAATTGAGCACGCGGTTCAAACGCAACTTTGCACTCTTGTATAATAACAAACTAGCGGCCCGACCCGGCTCTGCACGGGTGGACCCGTTAAGTTTTAGTAAGGATTCCTAATCTTTTCTAGCAATAAATATAACTTATGTCACTCAATGTAAGTTCAAACAGTGAAAGAATTTTTGATATCGGTACAGTAGTTTTTGAGTTTATTCATTGCAAACACACACAAAAATACAAATCTTTCCTCTTTATAATATAAGTGCAGATGTAGATGTACAGCTGTAAATAACTAATCTTATCTAACTACGTAGGTCCACCAAAGTTCCTATCTATCCATCAACATGTGGTGTTCGTACAAAGAAGCGTTTTGGTAGTTCTGGCCGCGGTAGCGTGACGCCGAAACGATCTAATAACAATATCACCGCGAGCGCGCGATTACCTACCAATTAATATGCCTTTCACTCTTACCAAAGCTCGCGATGACCGTCAGCTCGAGGGATACATTTAATAATCAAACATGTTTCGAACTCGTATGGGTTTGTTAACTTTATGTTTGTTGACGTTCAATTATAACTTTCAATGTTGTTCACGCGATATGATCTGTTCTAGCTTCAAATAATGAACATACAATTCAAACAACATAAGTCATAAGCAAAATCAGTTTGCTTGCATGTTAAAGGTACCAACTTATTTTCTAATTTCTCGTTGGTCAATTTCTTTCTCAGAATTTTGAAGTAAAACTTTATTCTAAAGGTAAATACAGTTCTAGGTGTGAACAATCATATAATAGTTTCATGTACAATATATTTTTATAAGGGCTATGAACTGTGTTTTATAATGTCTCTAAGCAGTACCTAGATAAACTTTAAAAATTTCTCAATTTTATAGAAGAACCTTTTTCCGTTTCAGATTTTTAATGACGTTTTTTTTTATTCTAAATATTTCACAACTTTTAGTTACTGCTCCTACTTTTTCATAAATGTCAAGTCAATACAGAATATAGTCCTCTTCTTACGCCTTCTCTTTTGTATCTAACTTGATAACGTGCAATGTGTTTTAGAAGGCGACTACTAGAGCTAAGTGCTGCCTCCAATTGATTTAATTTTATTACTTCTAAACATAACCAATTCTCAAAAAACTAGAACATTATTATCTTAGCAAATGAACACTAGTATTTATTTAATCACTGTTCTCCAATGTATCAGAATACCTAAAGGTGACAGATTAATCCGTAAATACGGGCTTCGTGTTGCAGAGTAAGGCTGCTGAAGCCAGTTTCACTAATTACAATCAAACCCGTGTAACAGAGTTCGTGCTAATTTATTCACGATTTCATTGCAATAGGAAGTCACTATTACAATTTGGTGTAGCTGTAGCATCGGTATCGATTTATTGGACTTCTCGGTGAAACATTTATGATCGATGGATTGCAGTTTTCCTATAGAGAGTGCGTAATTACTTCGTATAAATAACCTATTTGAATATTAATGAACACCCCGGGCTTAGTGGACTAGTTACATAGCCGGAGGAATACGGTAAATCCAGAAAAAAAACTGTTGTCTGTAAAGTCGATTTACTGACGATAGTTGAACGTGACGTCATAAGAAAATACTGATGGAATGGTTGCATTCATCAAAAGATTGTTTTAATTTTATTTGTTTTACAGATATTTTGTATGGATATAGAGAAGGAGGTAAATGGAAATCACAATTGAATTAATCAAGTTACATTTATTTGTACGCATAAATACAATTATGTCAATTTTTGTGAAATGTCAAACATGTAAATGTATTATTGTATAGCAGCTGTCCACGCGGACGCATCGCTCACGCGGAGGCCGATTGTGTCTCTTTGTCGCTCGTTCCGCGCTCTCGCTTGCACTTCAAGCCCAAAATGGAACGCCTCAGAGCGAGGTAACGCCGCATGAGTCATGTTTTTTCGTGCGTGCAGTCGGCTCCATCGAATCATAAAACGTTTTTACGTCAATATCATTAAGAGAATCGTGGTAAGTATGTGGCTGTCACGATTAGTGCTGGGACCCTATATGACAATTTTCAATTTAAGTTTTAATTTGTAATGTGTTTGTGTTAGGATTACTAACACTACTACTAAAGAAGAAGAATGAAGAATTCTTCACAATGGGGCTTTGGATCGAAGATTCTATCTATGATATTTTACAGATAGAGACAGACCTATCAGAGGTTAGTTGCTTTGGTGTTTTTTTTATTTGTTTAAAACATGAAAGCAATTCTGCATAGTGGAATAAGACAATTAAGTATGTACCTGACACTTCTAGCATCCTTTTAAGGTTTTCAAAACGCAATTTTGCCACAGAATTATTTATGTAAATAGTAAAGTATGACGTCACAAACCAGCAAGGGACTCCATACTATATTTATTTATTTGCGAATAGGAAAATTAAAATTTTCAGTTCTGAAATTATAGATTTAACTCACTATAACATTTTATTAATTATCATTTTAATAAATGTGTTTTGGAATAATTTGTGAATGTTGAAATATTACTATGATATTAAAGAATATTTTAAAGACAAATTACTTATAATTAACTAAATTCTATTGCAAATGACTTAACTATTGTATTTAGTAATAGGTATTGACATATTTAATAATGATTGCATGCTTTCGTAAATGAAAATGTTTACATTAGACATCAAAATTTACAATGCCTATTAAAGGTAAATTTGTAACCAATTTTATTGACCTCTAAGCACTGACATTGCTGCATTTTTTGATACAAATTTAATGTGATTAAATGAATAAATGAAATGAAAAATTAAATACTTACAACTGCAAACTGTACTAATACTACTGATACATTTTGTTTCAAAGTCGTACCTACTTCACTACGTACGATGCCCAAACGTTAAACCTGGAGTGCTATCGTCTGAACATTACTGAACAATGGTTGTTTAAATTAATAGTAAGATACTTACTATGGCTACAATATAATAAAACTGTAATTTGGCTTTCAATAGACTGAACGTTATATTTCGAATTAAGTGTTACAGACAAGTTTTCTGTTAAAGTTTACATAGTAATAATATAGCAATAGCGTCAATGGCCAACCTCCTAATTCTTTGATTTTCCTAATCGCATATGTTGCTGCACCAAGTTTCTGTATATGAGATGCCCAAGTTAACTTATTGTCTAATTCAATTCCGAGAAATTTTACTTTATTTTGTTCACTTAAATCAAGATCGTCAATAGTATTACTCACACATAGAGGCGTAACTTGATTACCAAGTCTGAAATGTACTAATTGTGCCTTATCAACATTCATAAGCAGATTATTTATTGAAAGAAAACCAAATGTTATTACGGCTAATAAACAATTTGTGTAATGTTCGAGTAGAATAAAGTTACAAGAATAAATAGTCGAACCTATTTATTCTTGTTAACTTGTAAGTATACAAGAAGAAATAGCTAGCTACAATAAATATATTATATTAAATTCAATTGAGAAGATTTGACATTTCGCTATAGGATGATAAGTGTGGTTGATCTTAGTTTTAAATTAAATAATTTGAACTAGCCGTTCTCTTTGCGCTGTGACCATAGTGAAATTGAGTGTGAACGGTTGTGATAAACGACAAATTTAATTATTCAGTTATGGTTTATGGTGCCGGTAGTTGTCGCCATCTTGAGCGTTACAAAACTGTTATACTCAAGATTGTAAATAGATTCAGGTGAATTAATGAGTGTACTCTATATTGGCGCTAAGTATCTGACTTATTGCCAACCATATTGCTAACCCCACATTTTGAGAAATCCCCGTTTTGAGAAGTCCTCTGTTTGTGAAATCCCCATTATGGTTCTAAAGGAAACATAGATTTAGTTTGAAGTACTTGGTTGCTTCAAGTTTTGTTATGGAATGCAAATTATTAGGAGACAATTTTATGTACACATTTCTACAGACCAATACATGTCTACATCTAAAAATAATAAAAAAGTATTAGAAGGATGGTTTGTACAGACAGCGGCAGGTCAACCTACCTAAAAGTTAAAGGTCACTGAATTGATTTTCAACTTTAAGTCCAACAAGTAGAGATCAATATCAATTGAGAAAATTTGACGTTTTGTGGTAGGTTGACTTGCTGTTGTCTGTAAGTTTCTGATTTTGTTTATAGGAAATATTCTCTGAACTATATACTCCCTAAGGTTACAATATTAAACGAAAAGTCAACGGTCATCTGCAATTTATAAACAAATATCTCAAACTATATTTTTTAGACTACTTTATGTTCCGAAAAAATGCTAATAGAACTACTAGTATATTAGGTTTGTAATTAATACCCACATAATTTTTTTCACTTAATTTATAAACCCGGCGAGACATGGTTAATATATGATCATCAGCAACCCATTTCATTCCACTGCTCAACGCATGCAGGAGGATTTTTCGATAGCCCAATGCTTCTTCGAGACCAGTTTCTGTCACGAATGTTAAGCAACGCTAGGAGCGGTCACTAGCTGGATGGGTGACCTTTTGTGGCATCATATCTTGACTGTTTCCGTATTTTGGAGGGCAACGTTGAGCTGTCGGTCCCGGCTGTTGTCACGAAGTGAGCATAAATGGCTTATAATAAATAATAAAAATCTTTATTTTCCTTTCACAACTTGGTTGTTACTTTAAGGAGGATTTTGCTCCAATGGCACGGGGATGGCAAATGAATTTTGCCCAATGGTGTAGGAAGACGGTCCACCAGATGATGGTGTTCGTCATAAATAATATATCTGCAATCTATCATTCTCAGTCTTCAGTGTTTTAAACGGAATCATTATAGACGCAGATTTCTTGGAAAAATCTAGCTGTATATATAAATATTAAATAAAACCACTAGTTTTATTGGCAGATATAAAACTCCCATAGACAGCTTATATCGTTCCCTTATACAGATGTACGTATTTTTATGACTCAATCATATGTGCGTATGCGCAGCGCGAAAGAACTGACATTTGTAATGTTGTGCCATGAATGTTTCTTGCAGACATTAGCGTTGTTTCTTTGGAAGCGTTATTGAATTAAGAATGATTGATACTCGTATATGTTCATACCTTAGCAGTGTAAAATAATTATTAAGCTTTAGAATTATTATGCCTTATACTGATTTAAACTTCCATGGTCAATATCACTAGAGTTATTTGATTCGGAATTTATACCATGTACCTTATTTATTACTAGCTGTTGCCCGCGACTTCGACCGCATCAATTTCTGTTATTATGAACGCGATTATTTTTGCAACATTTTTCACTGATGCTTCGCTCCTATTAGTTGCAGCGTGATGTTATATAGCCTCAAGCCTTCCTCAATAAATGAACTATGTAACACAAAAATAACTTTTCAAATCGAACAAGTACTTCCGGAGATTAGCGCGAATTACGATAGTCACAGCCGAAGGATTTAAAAAAAAACCCGAAATTTATTTAATTAAATTTAATTATAAAGTAAAGGAATTACAATTTAAATATTATAACTAGTATAGGTTTGAAATCGAACGATGCTTGTTACGAAGTGACGATTTGGATGCCCTCCGCGCACAGCGACCAGACGAAGTAGGTTGCACGAGGAGCTGAATCTTCAATCTTGCGTTTCCGATGTTCTAGTTTATTTCGAAGTTGTAGGTAGCAAAGCATATTGGGTAATCTGTATCAGCGATCATCATATAGGTAGTATGTGTAACACCTCCCCCCATAGATCAGCAACTATTTGAGGACGTTTAGCGAAAATGTTGCTGGAACTGGATGCTGCTTTGCTCTTCCAGGTTCGGCGTATGTCGTCTCGTTGGTATCTTCTGTTTCGTGCTTTTCGTTAGACGAGTTGCGTTTCATCTTGTAACGGCGTATGATGATTATGATGAGTGTTATCAGAATGATGATCAGTATTCCGTAGAAGGGTCCCGTAGTGTGATATAGAATATCAGATGATGTGTGGCTTATGGTAATAGGCTTCTGTATTAAAATCTTGTCGTGGATACTGTGAAGGCTCTTCAAGTTGATTGTGTTAAGTTGTATTTGCGTTGGTGTTCCGATGGTTGGAATTTTGACTTCTGTAGCCATCATGATTTTGAAGGGTTGACCTTTTACTTCTCCGTCATTATTGATGATGGTGAACTCGGATGTACGTAGAATACACTTCATTGGTATTGTGACAAGGTAACTACCTTGAAGTTCGACGTAATCTTCACGTTCGCAGGTGAGTCTTGTTCTTGTAAGATGAGGTAGCGAGATAGTATAGTGCTGGTCGTCGATCTTCTCCATTGCTTCCTTGGTAAGATGGATCGTGGTAAGGTTACATGTCTTCTCCAGAGATTGCTTCGTGATGAGTTGGTGTACGCAGTCTGATTCGGTACGTATATGGTGATAGTACGACTCATCGCAGAGATAGCCTGTATTAAACTTCGGACATTCTGTCTCTATATATACAAACGAATGAACATTGGTTGCTATGTAAGGATGCGAAGGGATAAAGGCCTGGTGGGCTTTATTAGGTACTATGGACAGTCTATAGAAATCGTACAAGTCCGCTGATATTATAGGGAATCTGTAAATTATGACTAACTGCTTATCTATAAAATAAGAGCCGGGCCTTATTATGTCATAGTATTCCCGTGTCTCTAAGTTTAATATATATTTTCTACCATATATCTCCCTAAGCTTAACTAACATATCGTTTAATGAATCTATATCTATCATACTACGATGCGTAGTCGACGCGTGTATGAATGCTAAGCTATTTTCGACTTTAACTAACTCGTTTAGTAAATCGGCTACGTTTTCGCTAATTATAGATAGCAATTGAGCGAATTTCGCAAATTTAGTTAGATGCAAATCACTTTGAGAAACTTTATCTAGTATAGTTTGTAATGTGACATTAATATGATATTGATTTTCGACTAACTGTGTTATTATAGACGATGTCTTAGTAGTCCACTCCTTAGTTATGCTAATATGACTATTGTATTCTGATACCAATTTATTCTGGCTAATTTGAACGTTATTTAAGATATTGTTATAATGAACAGCATCTTTATAATCCAAGTTCCCTGTTATGCTCTTGATTATCGATCCCAATCCGTCTACAAGGCCTCTTTTGTATCGATTTGGTTCTAAGCTTTTTAATTGATGCAATGCATAATCTAATTTATTATTAAGATAAGTGATTTGAAGCTCATATAAGGAATAGGTATCGTTAGGTAATTTATTCTCGTAAGTTAATATCTGTCCGCGTAGTGTAGTTATTGTATTTTCGATGTCGTCGAGTCGGATGCGTTGTAAGAATGTGTGGTAATGAGTAATGAGGTTAGCGGGTCCTAGGTTAAACGGTAAGAGTCCTGGTCCATAGTCTAAACTTTCAAGTTTTATCTCCTTTGAGTGCGTCATCTGGATCAGCAACAGGATTCTGCAACAATTTGGCTGGTTTAGGTACACGTTTAAGACGTGATTTAGCGACGGGTCCTCGCTTTTTTGAAGTATATATGTGAATCGGTAAATCGGCTAAGACCGTGTCTTGCGTATAGCGTGACGCGACCTTTTGCCTACTAGCGATTGGGTTCTTAACAAACACTTGCTGCTGCGGTGAGTATTCTACCTCATCCTCACGGGTTTTATTTCTATTATCTATGAGAAAACTACGGGTGGCTAAGGAAGACTCATTTATAGTATCATAGACTAACTGCATTTGCTGTCTGTGTGTCTGTATATACTGTTGTAGTAACTGTGCCGTAGGGTCAACGTCGATAGGGTCCCTCGGATCATAATGTCCTGTTATTAAATCGAATGGTCGACATTTTGTGAAACTATGTATGGAGCTGTTATAAGCGATAACCGCGTAAGGCATTAAGTTAACTATAAGCTCGTCCTTCTTTTGTAATTTCAATATACGGAGATGCTCGAGCAATGTCGAGTGGAATCGCTCTATGTTACCATTGTCATTTGGTGCGTGAGCGAGGGTCTTATGATGTATAATGTTATGTAACCGAATAAACTCAGCGAACAGTTGATTTGAGAATTCAGTTCCGTTATCGGTAACTATAGTCAAAGGAAGGCCGTGGTGCGTACTGAACTGTAATAATGCTTGTAGGATACTAATGGCTGTACCGTCCCGTAGGTGATACGCCTGTCCATATTTGGAAAAGACATCGATAAATGTTAAATATTTCTCATTTTGGGCAGTGAATAAATCTAGATGTAAGGTTTGGAAAGGCCTAGTCGCTGGTGGGACAATGTTAAACTTTTGTCTTATTGGATTTCTGTCGTACTTAGCCTGACCACAGATTGTACATTCGGCAATGAATTTAGCTATGTGTTCCTTCATTTTTGGCCAATAATACTTTCTAGAAAGAGCAAGATAGCATTCGTTAATGCCTCTGTGATTGGTCTTTCCATCGTGGTAATGTTGAATGATCTCTTGTTGTTTAAGATATTGTTTAACATTTTCTAATTCAATTTTGGCTAAGACGAGATTCATACTTGAACTTTTAAACTTCTCTTGTATGATTGGTATGATTGAGTACATAGCAAGAGGCGGATGTATCAGCAAGGCTGTTTTTATCTTAGGATGAACATACTCTTTGATGGCATTAACTACATCTTCTTCCAGATGAGACTGAGATAACTGAATTGCTATGCGGGTATGGGTATCAAATGGTTTAGTCATGATAGGTCGTCGTTTTACGTCACCTACAACTGTCAAATGTATTTGTCGGTGGAACTTATTAAGAGGTTCGTCTGAGATTGGGACTTCAAGGATGGGATGTTCGTTACTGGTATGTGCGGTATTGGTCGATGAGCCTGCTAGTGATGGTGGTTTTTCGGTCGGGTTACCAACGAGAGAACTGACCTCTTCGTTGTGTATCTCGATCCGAGATAAGGCATCAGCATTAGTATTGTTTTGGCCTTTCTTATAAATAACAGTGAAATCAAATTCACTAAGTTTTAATCGCCATCTCGTTAAGCGAGAATTTGGTTCCTTTAGACTCATCATCCATTGGAGAGGTTTATGGTCGGTGACAATTTTAAATTTCCGTCCAAACAAATACGGTCTAAAATACTTCGTAGCCCATACTATGGCTAGGAGCTCCTTCTCGATGGTACTATAATTTAGTTCGCTATCATTGAGTGTTCGAGATGCATAAGAGACAGGCTTGTCAGAGCCTATGGGCCCTTGTGATAGTATGGCTCCGATAGCAAAATTAGAAGCGTCTGTCGTGAGTATAAAGTCGCGTGTGAAGTCTGGGTATTGTAAAATTGGGTCATTCTGTAGTAATGTTTTACATTTCTCGAAACTGTTAACGTAATCTGGGTCTAATGTGATCTTCTTTCCTTTCTTTAAGCAAGATGTCATTGGCTTTGTTATACGGGCAAAGTCAGGAATGAATTTCCTGTAATATCCAAGTAGTCCTAGGAACTGCTTGATTTCTTTACTAGTTTTGGGAATAGGATATTTTTTTATGGCAGATATCTTGTCTGGATTAGGCTTTATGCCGTCGCGAGTGATAACGTGACCTAAGTATGCTGTTTCTAATTTTAAAAACTCTGACTTGTCTAGCTGTACCTTAAAATTTGATTCCTTGAGTCTCTGTAATACCTTTTCCAGGTTAATTACAGCTTCCTGAAGTGATGTACCGAAAATGATGATATCATCCAGATAAACTAGACAAATCTCGTTTTGGAGGCCTCTAAGGACATTATCCATAATTCTCTGGAACGTAGAAGGTGCATTTTTTAGTCCCATAGGCATACGAAGAAATTCGAAGTGCCCATGCTCTACATTAAAAGCTGTTTTGTGGATATCCTTAGGATCGAGCTGACATTGCCAAAAACCTGATGTGAGGTCAAGGGTCGTAAAGTATTGGCACTTTCCTAGCTTGTCAAGGACGTCTGAGATGTTTGGGATGGGGTATTTATCATCTATCGTCTTTTCGTTCAGTTTTCGGTAGTCTACGACGATGCGCCACTTTTGTTTCCCTGAAGCGTCTGTTTTTTTAGGTACAACCCAAATAGGCGAGCTCCAGGCTGATGATGAAGGTCGTATGATTCCCTGTTCCAACATTTTGTTAATTTGGTCCCTAACTTCCTGCCTATGGATGAAAGGATAGCGGTAAGTTTTCGTGTAAACGGGTAACTCGTCAGTAGTGTTGATACTATGCTTTATCTGGTTAGTGAAGGTTAACGGTTCACCTTCTATGTAAAAGACATCAGCAAACCGTGAGCATAACGCTTCTATATTGGCTTTTTCCTCCGCGTTCATATGGTCGGTTCTCAAACGCGATAATACATGGCGGACGCGATCACTATGTGTTTCGGTACGCGCGCACTCTATATTAAAAATCTCGCCGTATGCGGGGTGGTCTAGTGAAAAGATGATGTCATTTGGTGTAGGGTTTTCAACCTCTACTATACCACGGCTATTCTTAACGGTAGTAATACATTCGTGGATAATACAGTTACATATCACCTGTTCCTCGATTAGGACATCGCCGTCCGGAGCGTTAATGGGTAATCGCAACATCTTATAACTCTGGGCTGGTATAATATTCTCGTACAAATTCACGTTACGAGAATTATACATCTTTATGGGATTTACGGCAAATTTAGTTTTTAACGTATGATCTTTGAGGTTTATATTCGCTTCCCATTTAGTAAGCAGATCTAAACCTATCAAACCATCAAAGTAATCGTGAAAACGATATATGAATAACTTTATATTATCAGTGTCACGAAATTCCTGGAAACACGGTAATGTGATAGAGTGATCACTTCGCGTAGTCGCGTGCACATTAGTCACCTCGAACGGATCATAATTAATAGGATAGGTATTAAAGTAATTATGCACTGTTTCTGGGCTAATAAATGACTGATTCGCGCCGGTGTCAATAAGGAGCCTTAAGGGCGGATTATTAATTTGTATGTAGGGTAACTGTCGTTGAGTTTGTAGATTTAATTCTATCTTGATTTTTTGAACGCAATGGCTCTCTGAAAATCCTGAGTGGATTGTGAGCTAGACGCTTGTGGCTCATCGCATGTCGGCGGCTCGTCATTGAATGTCTCAGGTTGCAGGTTGTTGTCGTCACAGTAACACGAGTCATTATAAGTCTGTGCGTTGTCTTGGTCGTAATCGGAGTAATAATAATTGCTATAATTAACTTCATCACAATAATTATTATAGGAATTTTCATCAAAGCACTCGTTGAAGTTCATTTCTCTAGTCTTGAAGTAATTTGAAGGTGGGGGATTTCCATGCCTTCGCCAATCATGACCACTTATATTTGGAGATAAAGTTCTAGGAACGAACGGTTGTACTCCGCTCATCGACCTGGGGGCTGGTTGTGAAGGCTGATTTCTATTTAAACGAAATACATTGCTTTGGGGGTTATAATTGGGTGGTGGAGCACGGAACATTTGCTGAGTTCGGGATGGCATACCCAGCTGTCGGGCTGGATGCTGATACTGGTTTATTTGAGGGTTAAACCTGAAGGGTAGTGGTGGGGGACGTTGCACATTATGCGACTGTGAATGTATATGCCAATTAGGCACAGAAAGTTGATGATAAACAGGTTTAGGCAATGGCATATTAACAAGCGGCATATTAAAAGGCTTAGAATTAGATGTTTTAGGAGCACTGTCGTTTCGTTGTTGTAAATAGAGTATATTTAACTCTTCTTGAACGAACTCTAAGGCCTTTTCTATTGTTTCGGGCCTCATGCATCTAATGCGGGAACCAAGTGGTTCTTTTAGGCCACGCACGAAAGCCTGCATAGTTAACTTTTTATATAAAGTGCGTTTAGCTTCAATAGTAGTGGCTATCGTTTCGTGAAGCGAAACATACGTCATAATTGTGCTAAACAACGTTTGGCAGTGGTCGTAAAACTCTTGTGGTGTATTATTTCCTTGCGATGCCAAAGAGAGATCGTTGTATAAGGCGGTCTCGTCACGCTGATCGGAGAAGTTGTTGACGAGAGCATTCCTAATACCTAACCAGCTTTCTGGTATGCCGTTGGAATTAATCGTCCTAGCGGCATTTCCGGTAATTTTATTAAGAATACCATTTAATAAGCACAAGTTAGTTAGTTCGTTCCCTGGTGCTTCTAACATATATGTGGCTACTAACTGGTCGCATATTCTAATAAACCTAGTGAGGATGTTTGGATTTCCATCAAATTCAGGCACCAGGCGCAATGCATTGAATACGGTGTCTGGGTCTAAAGCCATTTCTAATGTATCGCTATCTTCTAAATTTCTATTAAAATCTAATTCTCTTCTGCGAGACTGCCGATTTAGTGCAGATTTGCTGGACTCACGATTCTTAGGGTGAAAAATCTTGGGAGATAAGAGATAAAGGTACACAAAAAGGAAAGCAACGCAAGAACAATTCGAGTGCACTTACATATATATCATTTCTGGCTTTCTCTGGGTCGATGTCTTGATCCTCCTCCTGGCTGCAGACCTCGTGGTTCAGATACTCGATGAGGGCTCGATAGCTCAACCAGTGACGTAACGATGGGAGCAACTGATTGTACAGCTGGATACTTCGCGACGCGCACTGACTCGAGTATCCTACCGACTGCGCCAATTACGATAGTCACAGCCGAAGGATTTAAAAAAAAACCCGAAATTTATTTAATTAAATTTAATTATAAAGTAAAGGAATTACAATTTAAATATTATAACTAGTATAGGTTTGAAATCGAACGATGCTTGTTACGAAGTGACGATTTGGATGCCCTCCGCGCACAGCGACCAGACGAAGTAGGTTGCACGAGGAGCTGAATCTTCAATCTTGCGTTTCCGATGTTCTAGTTTATTTCGAAGTTGTAGGTAGCAAAGCATATTGGGTAATCTGTATCAGCGATCATCATATAGGTAGTATGTGTAACACGCGTTCAAACAAACAAACAAACAAATAAACAAACAAACAAACTTCAGATTTATAATAGTAGTATAGATGAGTTTCCGATATTTCGGCACTGTTGTAAGTTCTCCCGTGACCATGGCGCTTGCAACAGTGCCGAAATATCGGAAACTCATAATAAATAAGGTACATGGTATAAATTCCGAATCAAATAACATAGAATACCTGTAACAGCGTCTTTTTTCTACCATCCATAGAACATAGTAAAAGGTTAGAAAGTTGATGTAGGCGGGGCAGGTGCGTCTCAGAGGTTATGAGTAAATACTTCTTAGTTAGCGCTGTGATTGGTTTCTTTTGTCGTCAAAATGATTCGCTTGGTTGGCGTTCTTTGAACTCGTTTATGTATAGTGTGGCACAAGCGGCGACATCAGTGTTCTAACGCGCATCCCAAACAATTCAGTTCACCTGTAGACTGATGTGGGCTGAAAAAAAAAGAAGTAATTGTAGGGTTTTGGAGTCAACATAAACTATTATAGTATTGCCTTGTTTGTTTGTTTGTCTGTCTGCATTAATTTCGGAGAGTTAAGTACTTGAAAGCTGTATTTGGATACGGATATTTATATTATTATAACCTAAACTTGCATGCCTAGGAAGCCTACAAGTAAGATCGACACTGAACAACTAATTTGCTGTATTGTTGGTTGCCCAAAGGTTAGGTTAGGTCCCATCTACGCCCCCGCCCTTCACAGGGAAGGAGTTTTGGGTCTCCTACCGGGCGCGTCCCCAGGTGGCGGATAGGGGAACGCCCTCCAGACATGGAGGGTACCGGCCATTTGGCCGGCGCGGACCAAAACCCATACGGGAGACGCTTCCAGTGGGCTTGGGCAGCCCGCTGTTGAATGCGTCTCCAGACGGTGGTAGCGGGCTTCGGCCCGTGGCCTGTTGTGGCCGTTCGTGCTGGAGGGTGCGACGGCGGTGTTGCCGTTGGGGCGCCAGCCCCGCGTCGGACGGAAGTCGCTCGCTTCCCAGTATGGTTTGAGCTATGCTGGGCAGTGAGTGGGCGTGAGACGTTGGCGGCCCCTTGCAACGACATGCAATGTCATTGTAAAGGGTGGCCACGGATCGGGTCGGCGAGGTTGCTTGCGGACCCGACCCGAAGTCGTAGATGGGGGAGGACGAGAAGGCATACGCCGAACTCAACTTCCCCCCTCTAGCAGGCTAGTGGGCGTTGGGCCGGGGGGCTCAACGCTCGCATTGCACAGCTTGCCAGACTGGGGGTGGTTCCTGGTGTACAGGATCACCCATATTTTATGCCTGAGGCCCGGCATAGGCCGTACGTAGGCGGTGCATGGAGGGCACCCTAAGGGAAACCCATACACTGCCAACATACGTTGCAAGGTACACCGCAGGTCTTTTTAGTGGGTATGCTTGTCGGGCACCGACAAGAGAGTCCCACATACCCTACTGCTGCCCCTGAAGCAGTAGGTATGCGTAATGCATTTTTTCCTGCGAAAAAAAAAAAAAAAAAAATGGTCCTATCTACGCCAGCCGACATTTTTTAAAGATTTTTTTAAATTAACACTACCAATAATTACTCAACTGTTTCAAAACATTTAAATATTTTAATTTAAGATAAAAAAAATGATAGTTGGTTTGTTTCTTTGATTTCTAGGAGGCGTATTCGTTCATCGTTAGTCTTTCGCTGAGAGTTTCCAGTTGTTTATGTGTAATAGGGCAGTCGTCGATGGGAATAACTTGATTAGAACGAGTCCTATCGCACGCTTCCATAACTCTGCCTCAGGCCGTTAATATAACCTAAAGCTACTATGTTATACGTTGCACCTTCCAATAACAGTAGTATAATAAGAATAAGAATAAGAATAAGAATAATCTATAAAACATAATGAATATTTACAATATCTTTTAATGAACTGGATTAAAATTAGATTTACTTCATAACTATGCTTTATTTTAATTAATAATAATAGGGGTTAAAGTATGAAATTGACGATTATTTTCACACTTTTTATTTTGTTTATAGCTTTTAAGTTTTAAGTATTGCGTAATTCTTTTTGTATTGTATCAAAAACTAAATAAAGTAACTTTTGACTAAAAAAAAATGCGATACTAGTGCCTATTACTTCAAAAGAATTCGTTGAAAAGACCCCTTGCAATGTGTTAGCTGACCTTCTTGCTTTAATTAAGTATATTTGTATTATATACTTTGATTTTCAGAAATTTAAATACTATAATGCGTAGCTTTATAACCATCTAACGTTCACCTTTAATTGCATCGAAAACGGTTCAGGCGTTTTTAAAAAAACTAAAAAATTGTTAGTATGGAAAAATTACTTTTCTCGAATTCGTCCATACAAAACGGCAATTTCATACTTTATCCCCTAATATATGATACACCACTTGGTAGAGCGCTGCTCTACGTCATCTAATGGTAATAAAATTCTTGTGTCAAAGTGCTTGTTATCCAACTACTCTAAAACGACTCAACCCTTTTTTGGCAGGTCTGAGAATAGGTCGCAGCCATTTTTTTATTTCGAATAAAGTTAAGGTTACGGTAAGTGCTGGCTTTTCTTAAATTTTAAATCCACGCGTGAGTAGCAAAATATTACCTTTGTACTAATTGATACCAAACCATAGTTATTACGTAATGTTAATCCTAAGCTCACGACCAGATCCGTTTCGAAGCTCAATTAAGATATCCGATTCGATAATAACTTTGAGCTGAAGTCAGTCAATGTCCACTCGAGTTGTTTCGCGTCAAGAACGCGTTTGTACAAACATTTTGATAGAAGTTTTCCAACGGCTTCAAGTGGTTGTTTAACGGCAAAGAGTGCTTCAACACCTGCGCAAGCGACTCCAAGTAATGATGCCAATTTTGACAGTCAGAAGTTTTAGGTTTTTTTGTTAGTGTTTGATCATTCAGTATTCAGATAAATAATTTATCATTTTGTTATGATGCATGATCGAACGACAAAATTGTGTTGTCTGTCTAAATAAGTATAAGTTATAAGATTATTATTTAGTACATAACTTTTTTAGCGGCCGTGTGTCTCTTCCCATGGGTGTCGTTAGAGGCGACTAAAGGAGTTATTCCAGAAGATAACAGGCCAAACTGCATGCTCAAACCCGCCTGCCAAACGTTTATAGCAGAAATTGTCTTTTTGGAGAGATCTTTCTAGCTTTGGACTGCTGATAAAGAACAACTTAGAAGTAATTTCAATTGACAAAAAAGAGGATCTTAGCACATTTCTAGTAACTTTAACATATTCCCAAACACAATAGAAGTATCATTTTCGTCAAGTAAATAGGCGTCTTTTGTTTTAAAATAGCGGTAATTTTTAACATTAATTTATTAAGTATTATTTTAGGCAATTAGTGAATGAGTTTTTATACTTGGGGTCGGTGTTTACTAGGGACGGAAAGTATGAAAGTGATATTGAAAGGAGAGTAAATGCTGGTAACAGAGTGAATGGTGCGCTGCACGCCTTTGTGAATAGCCAGAAGATTTCTATGAAAGCTCGTCTGGCTGTGCATAGAAGGGTGTTGGTTCCAACTCTCATGTACGGAAGTGAAAGTTGGGTATGGCAGAAAAAGCATGAAAGTAGAATAAATGCAGTAGATATGACAGCGCTAAGAAGTATGTTAGGAGTGAAATTGAGTGACAGGATAAGAAATAGTGTGATAAGAGAACGTTGTGGTGTGAAAGAAGATAATCGTCACAAGGATTCAGAAAGGGATGCTTAGATGGTTTGGGCATGTAGAGAGGATGAATGAGAGAAGAATGACTAGACAGATCTACAAGACGAGTGTGAAAGGGAACGTTGGAAGAGGAGGGCCTAGACGAACCTATCACGATCAAATCGGGGATGTTCTGAAGAAAGGTCAGGTCAAGAGTACTCTAAACCGACGAGCATGCATGAAAAGATTGATGAATGTGGAAGAAGCGAAAGATGTATGCCAGGATCGTAGTAAGTGGAAGGCCTTGGTCTCTGCCTACCCCGTTGGGAAGGAGGCGTGATAATATGCATGTATGTATGTATTTTAGGCAAAAGGTATTGGTCTATCCATGAAGTCATGAACTCTTCAAACTGCCCTTGTATTCAACTCTAGAAACATCAGAATCAGATACCTATACCTACATTACCTAAAAACATTTCTACATCAAACAAAATGCTCTTACACGGAACAGAAACTAATCAACGTGAATTAAATTCACGACAACTGAAATCCGGACCGCAAAGCCATACCATTATAAGTAAATTCCCATCAAGTGAATAGGTCATTTCAATGGGCCATTACGTGTTGCTGGAGTGACCAGAGGTCGGTTTGCCGAAGCTCTCTCTGCACTAACACTTCAGTAGATTGAGTTGTTTTGCCTTTGTGTAGCCGTCAGCTGCAAGAAGGTAATAGTGGTTGTTGGATACTCAATGAGAGACTTTGTGACTCGATGATGAGATTTTATTTAATTTTACTGATCATTTTTACAAAAAATTAAACCGTCTTAAAAAAACCTCATTAAAAAGTAAAAAAGGAACTTGATTTTTGGAAATTAGAAACAACGAAAGTACCATAAACAACCGGACCCGAAAAAACACTTTTTTCCTACATTGACTCGTCCTTTTCTCCTATTGCAGCCCATCTTCTCCTAGCAATGATCTGTTAGCCTCTTACGATACCCATAGAAATGGGCTGGGCTATTAATGTGACGGCATCACATGATACAATTGTGTCTATGAAAAGCAGGATTCGAGCTTTTAATGTATGATAGGCAAGTAAAAGTAAAGTACGGCCTATAATCATTCCACTGCATGGCAAAAGCCTCCATCATTGAATTCAATTACCACACCCAATGATGCGTACACGCATAATCACCATACCATATTAATGATGGGTACAGACATAATCACCAAGCTTGCCAACAGCGGGTAGATGATCACATACCCGAGCAATGTTCTAAAATTCGAGACTCTTTTTGCCCTATCCGGAATCAAACCCAGGGCCCCGAGGTATTTAAACCCGAAGATTAACGGCAACGCCTCGTTGGTCTAGTGGTTTTAATGGCCATATTTATTGCCATTAAATCGCCATGTTTTAATGGCAAGACATATTAAATATATGAAAAAACAGTGAATAGCTTAGTCTAAAGTCTCCTGTAGCTACATATAGTAGACTCATAGCGCAGTTATTCAATTATCAACGCGTATGCGCAGGCGCACCCGCTTTGTGACGCGCCGCAACCAGTGTGTGTAGGTACTCTTAATACGCAAAAATAAGCAGGATACACACTAATGTAATACTAAATAACAAAATTTATTAATTTTAAATACAATTCCTAAAATAAAAATTTTAGTCTAATATATATTTTAGAATTCCGAAGATGTCAAATAACAACGCGGGCGGCCTACGCATACGCGTTTCTAATTGAATAACAACGTTATGACTTCACGAGATGGAGCCACAAAAGCTATACTCTGTTTAATCTTCAGTGCCATTGAAGCATGAGCTCACAAATGTGACGTGTCAATAACCACACCATTTCGCTTTCTAAGGGTGTCGTATTATATAAATTTCATTAAAATTGTCTCAGAAGTTTGGGAGTAAAATCTTAACAGAAAGACAACAAAACAAACAGACAGAGTTACTATCGCATCTTTTTTTTTAATCAATTAGCTTGCTCTCGGCTGTACTTATCTCTACGGTTAAGAAGAAGCATAAGATGGAGTGAGCTTACCCAGAAAGTGGTACTGGTTCTTCCACACACCGCGGAACACAGAGGCACTGTTTGGCGCTGGACTTCGGCAGGAGGGAGCTAACCACCGCAGAGGGATCTGTTAGCCGTCATCATTATTTATGGTCAAGTATTTATCGTCTTACGTTTAAATCATTGTTACTATTTCCACCTCAAAATAAACAGTTATAGCTAAATGTGTAGAAGCCTTAAGGAAATTAAAACCGCAACGATGCGCGGAATAGATTCGGCTAATACGCAGGCGCGTCCGCTTTGGTACTGCTAACTGTGTGCGGTCCAATAGAAATCATACTACAAAAGATTACATTAGTTTGTCGACTTGGTAACATTCACATGCAATTGCTGAGAATAAATGTATGACCTGCTTGGATATAGTTGACGACTTGATTTGTCACAGAAAAGTAGGAAATACAGTAAATAGACATGCAGAATGTAGGTGAAGTCTGGGCCGGTTACCAGACAATGTTATAATTTTCTACATAAGTTTTAGCTTTAACAGTACCTATACTCTTAAGAGATATCGAATTTATCGAGGAGCTCCTACTGCAGTTAAATAAACCAATTGTTATTGCAATAGTGGCGAAACATAAAAAACTAATAAAAGCAAGATATGTGGTTGAAATTCTAAATCGTTTTGAATCAAGCCCTAAGCTAAGGCGATAAGAGTAAGATAGGAAAAAAGAAAAGGAGATTCAATCTGTAGTCTTACATTTATTATTTGAATAAGAGAAACTAAGCCTGTTAGAATAAGTAGCAGAAGATCACGTTAAAGTAGTCTAGCGCGAGGCAGAAGGAAGCGTAGAATATGGTGATGAAGGCAGATGTGGTGGTGGAGCAAGTTGCCGACTATTAAACCGCCCTTTGATCTGAAAGTAGAAAGGAATTTTATTAAAATCAGGATAAAGTGTAATGTAAGGTCTATATGAAAAAATCAAATCACTAAAAATACAAAAGCAAATTTGACAAGAAATTTTTCAGTGTGTGTGAACTTACTGACAAAATTGTTTTTTTTTACAATAGGTAATTAGAACAAATGGTAACTAAATATTCCAAAAAAGGTTTTATGTAACCTTATGTGCTTTGTGCACACTTATCATTAAAAAAACAGAAGCATTATCCTTGGAATTTATTAGTGATTTTAGTATTAAATGAATTCTACAAAGTATTGCAACTGCGCCCGCGCATGCTTCCGGGCAAAAAGAGAATTTTCTAGTTTACCTGTTGCGCTGTTTGAGCACAAAAAATAAATCGCCTTGCGACATTCCAACTATCGGTGACTGATATTTCAGTTTCATACCGACATTATTACGAGAAGTATATCACATAGTGATGAAAGAATAAATTGTAATAATTATTAAGCTTGATTCTGCAGGTAGATATAATAATCGGACTGCAACCTACGGTTTACTGGTACTATGTCTCACGTTGACCATGCAAGCAACTATTAAACTTATAAATCACACTGTTAGTGATGACTCAAACGATAAAATGTACGCAATTGATATTTCCTAGCTTGTCATATGTCCAAGTGACCGAGTTACTTGCTTGCCGCTTCACACTTGTCCTGAAGCAATGGTAGGATAAAGAACATGTAAATGCTTCTCTGGTTGTTTTCTAATTTCAATCATTGAAAATAGTTCTTTCATGCAAACCTTTTAGGTACTGACCAATACAAATACCTAGAACAAAAATATATTAACTAATTTGGTGAAGTCGATCGGAAGTTATTCGCGTAGGTACATATTTGAGGGATTCATTTTTATTTATACTGATTCGTCTTAAAACCCGAATTCAACCAATTAAGCATAAATAAATACCTGCATTGTTCAGTACACACATAGAAATTGATTGATATAATAAATTAAATAAAAACTAGTATAACCATATAATAAGTCAGGCATCTAGGAAATGCCTGCATCGCTTCCATATTTATATGTATATTGCAAAAATATGCGTTCGTTAGTCGCGTCGGCAAATCTTGCATTAGTTGTTTATCATTTTCATGAAATTTGAATACAATGTTGATTGGTATGTATAAATAATTCATGAAGTTTCAGCGCAGGTGCCGGGGTACCGCGATAGAACGCGGTGCGCGCAGGGAATCGAATCCGCGATGTTTTATTAATATATTAATCGGTTACGTGTTCGTAATATGCTGTAAGTGTTCACCGAGTGGGGAATTCTAAGATTTATGAGATGTTTTTGTTACGAGTACGAGTTAGTAAAGATTTTTATAACTATTACCAGTTTCGAGAAAAAGTATGCTTGTTCGAAAAGATCTGGTTCTGGAGTAAAGAATGAATGTAAAGACGCATAACATGGACAGATTTCTGTTTGTATCTATGTCGTTTGTTTCTACCTTAGAATAGGATAGCATCGTATCACTTCTACTCGTCTGAGTAGAGGGCATTAAAAGAATAACGTCAGAAAAAGATAAAGAGAAGCGTCTTCTTTCTATCATAATTGCTCAAACTGAAATCAACACGCCTGCCAAATGCAATATCCTCTATTAGAGAAGCGTATGTCCAGCTGTGGACTAATGTGGGCTGTTGATCATGGTAATTATTTTCGTAAAGGAGAAAACTAACATCCTATAACCATCCCACTGCAGAACGAAGGCCTCCATCATTGAATTCAAGTTTTCACAGCAATGATATTATGATCGGGCATAATTACCACGTTTGCTAAATGCGGGTTGGTGAAAACAAACCCGAGCAACATTTAAAGCTTTGGAACTCTTAGTGCCTGAACCGGCCCAGGGATCGAACCCCATTGGCCCGGTACTTAAGAGGAAACACAAGGGCCGTTTTTCCATACAAACGTAGTCCCCTGTTTCCTCCCTGGATAATGCAAGTAGAGCAATAGTTTTTATTACAAAAATCTATGGCTACTATTAGCATGTTTCTATGTTTTCCTTTTTTTCATTAATTAAATAATAAAAGTGATATGAGCCTCCAAAAATCTTAAAAATTCGCCAGATTTTCCGCAGTGCTCAAACACCCAGAAAACAAATTTGGCTAAATTTTAGAAAAAAAGCAAAATGTACGAACACGGCTAAAGCCTTTCTTTAATTTCTCATGAAAAAAGTATTTGAATCGGTCTAGTTTTGGAAAAGGAAATGGGGGACTACGAAACGTTGATTTTGTGTGCTTTTAGTAGGTATTCGGTCCAAAATGCAGTTGTCTCAATCGCGCTCTGCGGTGGAGGCGTTTGAGACTGCGCGACAGCAATAGATTTTACAAATACCTATTTTTCAATTCTCTCGACCGTAGTGTTTCCTCTTAAAACTCAACCGATAATTATGTAAAGGTATAGAATATCAAACTAAAACAAACAAACTTTTCTCTCAAATCCAACTGGTAGGTACGTAAAATCCAAGTATGTTTCGTCTAGGATACCATTGATAGCAAAATGTGATACAGTTCGTATGTAAAGTGGTTCGCGTCGCGTATAATGGCTGCGCCGGCGCCGCGGGTCGCGGGTCGCGGGGTCGCGGTACACATGCGAGTGCGCCGCTAATACGCTAGCGAGTTACGTGCTGGCTGGCGAATTGTTTTTATAGGACTTAGGATTTCTGTGTGTTTTGGGTGGGTTATTTTAAAATGGTGAATATGTGTGTCTTTTAGTGTCAGATTCAAGTGTATCTCCTTTTCTTCAGAGCCTGAAGACTAAAGCTTAAGATTTATTTGATAAGAGGTTTCAAGTATACAGGTACACCAGCTGTTGCCCGCGACTTCGTACGCGTCAATTTCGGTTATTATGATCGCGATTATTTTTACATTATTTATTTAATTATTTATTTATTCTGAAAAATAAAAGGCATCAAAGAATGCTTACTGATTGAACTTACACAAATTTTCAGACCCATGGGCCGTGTTTCCCATCGTATTGACTTTCTAATGTTCTCCGTCCGCGATGGCAGCCACCGATACGTGCGAAATAAAATAAATTCAAACGCGATAGTGCGAATAAAATAAATCGACCCACCATCGCTGACGGGATAGCGCATCTTAACACGTTTTACTTAATAACTGGTGTCGATTTAACAAGTTGCCGTTTTGTTTGTAAATAATTTTAAAAGGCTTGTTACATATTGGTAGACTATGGGTACTGACAATCAGCATTGACGCAATCGTGACCCGGTTACATCTCCGCACAGAAACGGCCAAGCACGAAGCGTCGACGCAGCATATTCCAATGAGATCTATGCCATCCCAAATGTCCTCACTTTTAGATCATTCTTCGGTCAATCGTCATCTCCTAGCTAGTAATTAATATTATAATTTTTTATTTAAAATACATAAGTTTAATTAAATTTTTGTATTATTTGCAACTTCCGGCTGTGGCTTTCGTAATTGGCTAGGTGGAGTGATGATTTGTGCAAGGTGGCTGGCAGGAGCTGGATGGGGTATATATCGGGTTGCCTAATTATTTGTACTCCTAATTGTCATTGGCGCACAAATTATTAGCCTAAAATTTTTTCGCACATCTTTACTATTCCTAATCGTGTTTAGCCTATTTTTACTACGCTTAACTTTATATCGCCGTATTATAATTTCGCCGAATATATCATAACACCTACCCTTTTGCAGTTCCAAATTTTTATTCGCAGAAAGTTAAAAACTTTATCAGCATGCATGCATGCTTGCAAAGAAGTAAGCATGCATGCAAGCAAGCAAGCAAGCAAGCATGAATGCATGCAAACAAGCATGCATGCATGCAAAGAAGCAATCATGCATGCAATCAAGCAGACATGCATGCAAACAAGCAATCATGTATGCATCCAAACAATCAGACTTCCGTGACGGCTTCGGCGCTGCGGGGCTCCGGCGGTCCCACGCGTGCTTATCGTCGCAGATGGCTTACGCTCACCACCGCAGCTTCGGCTTTCTGGCCGGCTGCGCCAGCCAGCCTCAGCCGCGGCGCCTCCCTTACAGCCTCCTGCTCCTCAGCCCGCGGGCCGCCTCGCCCCTCCGCGCCTACGCGCTTTTGAATTACACTCTAGGGGTAGGGCAGACAAGACTGCTTGGGGTCGGTTTGTGAGCGATTCGTTTCTTAAACTTTTCTGTTTAAAAAAAATAGAGCGTAATGTCAAAAAAAGATGCTAATACATTTAAGTGCTTTCGATATTATACATACTGAAATTACGGTTTTCAATTTTTAGACCAATCTATAATAGTGCGAAAACAACTGTTAGACTAGACAATAATTATACGTTATAAGTTTAGGCCAATACGGTTGGTTCGGCCAAATGAAATTAGGACTTTAAATTTTAGGCGAACCGAAGGGCACCCAGCTGGATGCGAGAAGCCGAGATTCGACCTAAGTGGCGTGCAACTGGAGAGGCCTATGTCCAGCAGTCCATTGCGATAGGTTGATGATGATGAAAGAAAGATATATTTTATTTGACACAAATAAACACAAGTAACGCCCTGTCGGTCTAGTGGTTTGGATACTGGGTCCCGGGTCGGGCAACAGAAAGTTTCGATTTTTTGAACTCGCATTTGGCAAGCGTCTTGTACCCATTATTGCTGTATAGTATAGTAAAGTAACAGCCTATAATCATCCCACTGCAGGGAAAAGACCTCCATCATTGAATTCAAGTTACCACTGCAATGATGGGAACTGGCATAATCACCACGCTTGCCAAATGCGGGTTGGTGATCACAAACCCGAGCAACGTTCGAAAATTCGAAACTTTTTGTTGCCCGACCCGGGATTCGAACCTGGGACCCCGAGATCTTGGCCCGGTATTTAAACCACTAGACCAACGGGGCGTCATTGCTGTGGTAACTTGAAATCAATGATAAAGACCTTTGCCCTGCAGTGGGATGATTATAGGCCGTCACTTTACTTTAAACATAAGTAATTTAATATTCTTAAATTTTGGGTAACAAATTTTAGTGGTTGTTTTCCCGCAGTAAAATGATTCTATCTTAGTAGTACAATTGATTTGTGCAGTTTTTTTTTAATTCAAATAAAAAAGTATCAGTTTCACGATTGTGATAAACGAAACTCGAAAGCAACCTCGAACCAATGGTACCAGCCGCGCCGCAGCCGGTCACCGGCCGGGGTCATTGCCCCTCGCGCGGTGCAGTTTATGCTGTATTACTTAGTGCGTAAAGCTTCTTTTGCTTTGAACATTGATTTTGTGCGGCAAGCAGTACCCAAACACGTCACATTTTGTAAAGATACTATCGTATCTCACGCTTTTGAGTTGATGATTATTTTTTTGATTAGTTGAGAACAACGATATCTTTATTTTCAAATAATAACTCGCGCGATTCGATGGTGCTACTAAAGGTAAATCGTTCTGTTGCGGGAAAACAACCACTAAAATTTCACGGTGTATATACATTGGAATGAAAGATATATTTACGGAATTTACTCGCGTTTATTAGGGTTTTCAGACACAGATTTACCCGTGACCTGACGCTGTAAAGTGTTAGAAACGTAGGGATAAGTCAAAATAGTATATTGTAAAGTTATAGATGTTTAAAGACTTTATGAGTTAACAAATGTAAAAACCCTCTAGTGGATAACGACGGCCAATGGAAATACACAGGAAATAGCAAATAAACTGGATGATGTCTGAGAAGCTGCGCTGCGCTACGATGTCCCGTGCAGATGTTTCCGTGTCTCGCACCGGATGCCGCATTGATTTATAAATTAATGAATAAAATATGGACAACATCACATACATTACAGTCCCTAAAGTGTTTTTTTACAGTTTTCATAGATATCAGAGCAAAATCTTTCATGCGTAAGTCCGACTTATAGTTGGCCGGTTTTTCATGCTTTTTACTGACAGTTTGAAGATTACAAACCTTACCTGAGTACCGGCTTAGGTGTTTTAATTTAATTGTGTAACAAAAATACTTCGTTCATATATATTATTAATATATAATACTACTTCATCCATCACAAATCTATCTTTATTATATACTAGCGGACCCGACAGACGTTGTCCTGTCTTAACTATAATATTGATATGAATAGTTTTGTTGGTATTACGACATGGGAACAGGCGACATTACTGGCATTATGTGCAAAATTCAGTTTTTTGACCCCCGATTTGACCATTTTTGCAGCACGCATTCTGTCAATGTTATGATGTCAAACGCCATTCGCTAAAAAAGTTTAAATTGTCAAAAGCGATAAAGGTTACATTAAAAATAATTTAGTATGGTGATAAAGTTTTCTTAAATTTTATTACTTTCCGACAATAACAAACAAAACAAAAAAAGAAAGAGCGGAATCGGTCCAGCTGTTCACGCGTGATGCGATGACCAAGGGAAATAGGTATTCATTTTTATATATATAGATGTATAAAAGAAAGTCGTGTTAGTTACAACACTTAGCAGTCGTGAACGGCAGGCCCGACTTTTATGATTTCGGTGTTTTTAGATTTGTCTTTGTCGGGAAAAGTAAGCGTTAAAAATTTACAAAATGTATTTCTTGATATTTTTTGGCAAACACGCCATATTTGATGACATTTAAGACGTCAAAATCAAATATTATTCTGAGGCATAGATTTAATATAGATGATATTAAATCTATGTTCTGAGGCAAAAATAATGCTTTTAGCATGAAGTCCGCCACTTGATTTGTATGTGCAAAAAAGTGTAAATAAATAAATTTTATTTTTTATTTTACTTTATTAAGAAAACCAATTGCGTTATATACAATGTTTCATATCTAGTACTTATAACTAAGAATAAGGCTAATAACAGGTTTCCCTTTGTTATACAATTCGCTTAAGACGTGCAACAAATAAAAAAACGAAATTCGCGGAGTCCGCTAGTTATAGATAAATCAGATTATCTTAGCCTACCCTAATAGGTATAATAGGTATAGTAAGCGTACCCGGACCGTATATCATGCACATAATTAGCCGCAGCGCAGTTAGGTGATTACTGCCCGCGTAATAACACATTATGCACCGCACGCATTCCGCGCGCAACGCTTTTTGCGCAGGTACCTACGTGGCGCGTGGGAAAATTTGCGAGTCTAGTCAGGATATATCGGAGAGGAAAATAGATCACGCGATTGACTGCGAAGTGAGTTTGGTCAAAGTGTTGGGATTTAGGGGAGGCCAAACCAAAATATTTGAAAAGAGCTTGCTGATAGATATATGAATTAAAATCATTCTGTCAAAAAAGTGGTTATTAGCTAATATAATTGTTTTGTCCTCTTGGATCATGGCCACCATTGTCCCGAAGTATTGGTAGTTTAAATTAGGACGTAAAAGCGTTTTTTATTGAGTCTACCCGTTTGCAAAAATAAAACTATAATTTTAATAAAATATTTTTCTATAATTAATCTGGCATAAGTGTCAAAAATTTTTATTTATACAATTAGTTAGTTCTAAATATTGAAATGAAAGATACGTTTACGGATTATAGTATGCTTTATTTATGATTTAACCCAACGTTTCGAACACGATAGCTTGACCTGCTGTTGTCTATACAAGAAAGTTCTTATTTTTCTTTAGTCCTACCGTGATCATGGCACTTACAACACTTCTGAAATATCGGAGATACAAACATAAAACAAGTTATACAGTATAAATCCCGTAACAGCTGACTCTCAATGCAAGTAACCATGAAATTTTAAAACATCTTGCTTCTAAGCGTCGATGTAAATGGTTATCGGACAATACAACCTTCGATAAATTCTCATGACATAGTTGAAGATTCTTGCGTGTACAATTTCCATAGTTCGCCTTTAATGCCCTCGCATGAATAAGTCAGTATAATTCGCAACATGTGCGATAAGCGCGGAGCGGCGCAGGCGCAGCGTTCGGCCGCGATCGCGATTGTCCACTGCTACTGGTCGGTACTCGAGTGCTAATACCCACATTGAATATACTAATATACATAGCCTGCTAAAATCATAACTCTTCCTGTTGGCTTTGCCATAGTTTGGGTAAAAAATTAATAAAATTAACTTATAAATAAATGTGGACAACATCACATACATTGTTCTGATCCCAATTTTTTATACTGTATTTTATTCATTTAATGTAGGTGTACTAATATTGTCGGTGGTGTGTCTAATAATAAAAAAAATAAAAAAAGTACACTTAAAAAATAAAGCTTTATTTTCAACGCTATCCATAAATAGGATTTCTTTTCTCTGAAACAGAAACGCAATATACCAATTAGCATCATTGTTTCTCTACTTAAGATAAGACATACGGTCTTGTCATTCCTTTCATGCAGATACCCATATAAAAATTGTTTACAATCTCACTCCGACGCACTCTAATCTTTGACTCAATACAAAGCCTCTACCCGATTTATCCAGTTCTTTCTTTCTGAATGGCACAATCCGCGCTTATTAATTTTGACATGGATGACGGATCGGTGTCACTTGTCAAAGTGACAGTGACAGCGCGGGGGCGCGCGCGCAGCTTCGTGTTAGCTAAATGGGGATTTAACCATATTATAGTCAGAAGTACCGTTAGCGCTTTGCGCTCTAAAGATCCGATAGTCTTTTGTGTTTATTTAACAATGTTTGCTGGGTATAATTAAGTAAGCCACACTTCAATTAGTCTTGAAGCTTAAAGACGTTAAAATATTACATAAATTACAACTATTTTAGCTACATTTATACCTACGTAAAATTGTGGATTGAAATTGAATTGTGGAGAACTAATAAACGACTAGAACGCTAAACTTTGCAATAGTTAGGTAATAATACGTAAGGGTCAAATTTGAGCTGTGGGTGCCCTTCGGTTCGCCTAAAATTTAAAGTCCTAATTTCATTTGGCCGAACCGTATTGGCCTAAACTTATAACGTATAATTATTGTCTAGTCTAACAGCTGTTTTCGCACTATTATAGATTGGTCTAAAAATTTAAAACCCTAATTTCAGTATGTCTAAAATATCGAAAGCACTAAAATGTATTAGCATCATTACGCTCTATTTTTTTTAAACAGAAAAGTTTAAGAAACGAATCGCTCACAAACCGACCCCAAGCAGTCTTGTCTGCCCTACCCCTAGAGTGTAATTCAAAAGCGCGTAGGCGCGGAGGGACGAGGCGGCCCGCGGGCTGAGGAGCAGGAGGCTGTAAGCGAGGCTCTGTGACTGAGGCTGGCCGGCGCAGCCGGCCAGAAAGCCGAAGCTGCGGTGGTGAGCGTAAGCCATCTGCGACGATAAGTACGCGTGGGACCGCCGGAGCCCCGTAGCGCCGAAGCCGTCACGGAAGTCTGATTGTTTGGATGCATGCATGATTGCTTGTTTGCATGCATGTCTGCTTGATGCATGCATGATTGCTTGTTTGCATTCATGCTTGCTTGCTTGCTTGCATGCATGCTTACTTCTTTGCATGCATGCATGCTTGTTTGCATGCATTCATGCTTTCTTGCTTGCTTGCATGCATGCTTACTTCTTTGCATGCATGCATGCTTGTTTGCATGCATTCATGCTTGCTTGCATGCATGCTTACTTCTTTGCAAGCATGCATGCATGCTGATAAAGTTTTTAACTTTCTGCAAATAAAAATTTGGAACTGCAAAAGGGTAGATGTTATGATATATTCGGCGAAATTATAATACGGCGATATAAAGTTAAGCGTAGTCAAAATAGGCTAAACACGTTTAGGAATTGTAAAAATGTGCGAAAAAATTTTAGGTTAATAGTTTGTGCGCCAATGACAATTAGGAGTACAAATAATTAGGCATCCCGATATATACCCTTGAGCTGTACTACGATAAATACCATCACAAACAAAACGTTGATGAAAATGCCAAGCTTTGCAGGCTGCAAATTTCAGCATTATCCTATCACCGTAAAAGTCGCAATATTTGATGAAAATTTAATAATGAAAGATAAACATTTCTCGCGTAAGTTCAAAAAACCAATGAATAACTCATGAAATATCAAATCTATTGATAGGAGTTTAGATAATCTCTTAATTATCATAGGAATTAATGATTTACTTAGTACAAAATAATATATTGTTATTTAATTTATTTTTTCCATGACTCGGCAATGAAAATTAAATTATCAATAATGTTAGTATGATGCCGAGATCTAAAAAAGCTCTTGACTTTTAGTTGCGCTGTCTAGGTCTAGTGATACCCTAGTTCAAATAAAAGCAAGTCAAAAGATTTCTTGATACTCTTACCTATTTAGTTTTATTAGAAAACATAACATACCACAGTTTCTGCAATTAAGCGAAAGTTAATACTAAGATTATAAATTAATCTCGTACCCGCAGCCATGTTCGAGTAATGGCGGCGATAATTGCTCGCGTTCGGCACGCACGCGCTGCGCCCGCGCCGCTGGCTGCGACCGAACACTGACATTAACGTGTCACAGGGCACGTAACTGTTTGTACCTGTCTATGTTGTATGGTAGTAAGGGGTAGGTTTGATGGCAATTATTTTAAATTTTAATGGATTCATTAAGTTATGATATAATGCAAATTTTTCCTTATTGGTGTTAATTTGTGCCGATGTAAGGTGCCATACGTCTGCATCATGTCAGCGTCTCCATCGTACTATAAATACTTATAAGTTTCCGTCATATGTAACTTCAAATATTTTGATGTTATTTGTTATTTTGGTGTGGTATAATTATGTATATCTTCATTTTGATTTCAATAAAATGTATTTTTTAATAGAACTTAATGTTAAGTGATGTAAATTAATGTATTTGATCGAATGCTGTGATACAGATCTCTAGAATTATCCACATGGATGCAGCATTCAGGGTCACTTTGAACCAAAATTTATCTAACAAATCATCTTAACTTTTCTCAAAATTTAATAACAAATAAAAATCCAAATTGTTAACTTGGCCCTTATTTCCCAATCTTTCCATAATTTATATTTACTCAAACCTTCGATTATGAATAGTCTTTGGATCCCGACCTGTCATAGATGAGAGCGAGTAAACACATGACGTATCAATCAGCTGATCGGACGCGCGTTATGAGGTTGATTAATGACCGCGGGGCTGCGCGGGCGCACGGGAGGTCCACAGACTGGCTGGTTGCAGTGTTCTCAATGCAATTAAGAAGATTATAATATAAAAAAAAATATTTTAATTTTTTTTTTGGGTTTTGTTTTGTACTTTTCCGGCTGCTTAGTTTTTATGTTATTACTATAAGTGGAGACTTCATTGGTTTTTGTACCACATTTATGTTGCATTTATTTGTATTTTTTGATAATTCGACCATTTTAGGGTTCCGTAGCCAAATGGCAAAAAACGGAACCTTTATAGATTCGTAAAGTCTGCCTGTCCGTCCGGCCGTATATCACAGCCACTTTATTCTGAAAGTGTTAGGATTATACAGTTGAAACTTTGTAGGTAGGTGTATCCTGTTGACCGCTTTACGATTCTCATACAAAAAAGAAAAAAATAATGATATTTAAGGGGGTTTTCCATACATAGAACTAAAACAAAAAATTTTTTTTTGCTTTAACCTACTCGTTTGGGGTATTTAGGACAGATAGGTCTTTTAAAATGACATTGAGGTTTCTAAAACTATTTTTCCCAAAAGTCTAACGTTTGGAAGATAGACGCTTCCAAAGTGGTAAAATGGGTGTCCCCCCCCTCTCTAACTTTTAAACTAAGCAAGTGAAAATTTTGAAAAAAATACACAATGTAGATCATATCAAAAACTTACAACGAAAATTTCACTTTGTTTAGGAACAAAGTTATATTTGCGGTTGTTAAAAATGTGCTATTTCTCAAAAACTACTGGTTTGATCTCGTTTGAACCAATTTTCGTTGTAAGTTTTTGTTATGAGCTACATAGTGTATTTTTTTCAAAATTTTCACTTTTATTTTTTTTGTATTAGGATACAAACACTATGAAAAGCAAAAATATTTTTGGAGTCAATGAAATATTGTAGTATTTTGGCTAAGTAGAAGTAACTGGACCCCTGATTCAATTAAAGTTGGCACGGAACCCTCAGTGCGCGAGTCTGACTCGCACTTGACCGGTTTTAAGGTATGTGATCACCAACCCATATTCAGCAAGTGCAGTGATTATGCATGGATCCATCATTGCTGTGGTAACTTGAATTCAATGATGCACCCCTTTTCTCTGCAATATGATGATGTTTTTTCTCTATATGTCATTTGACTTTAATTGTCAAAAACCATTTTGTACTATAAACATGTATGCATTTAAAACTCGAAACTAAGTCAAAATAATATCTTCCTATATAGGGTTTGAAGGTAAAAGGTGTCATCATTATCATAATTATTAGCCTAAATTAGTCCACTGTTGGACGCAGGTCTCCGCAAAACGATGATTTTCTCAAAATCTTCACATTTAGCAGGCGTTTGACAGGTCAGCTCTTTCCGATCGCAGTCTGGCCAGAGGTGGACAGAATATGCTACTGTCAGTCTTCTTCAGGCGGTACTCCTTTAGTTGCCTCATAATATTATACCTACACGAAGAAATCAAATGAAGAGGAAGAATACAACACGTATTCTTGTTAGGCTGATTTTAGAGTCACGCTGATCGTACGCTGACCATCAGCGCCGAGCGCCGAAATGTATGGAAATCGCTGTCAGCGCTGACCGCCGTCGGCGCTCAAGTTCATTTTGATGTTAAGCGCCGATGATCAGCGTACGATCAGCGTGACTCTGATATCATCATAACGGCACCGCACGACACCCATGGTGTTCAGTAAGTTCATAATCAATCTGTTATACATTGCATGCAACACTGTTGCACATAATGTGAAGTAGGTGCTTAGGTACAAGATATTAACAAAATACAAAGTAACTCAATAGGGGCATAGAAATAGCTATACAGTTAATTTCTATACAAAAGCGAAGATAATAATAATGTTGTTAAATAGTTTTTGCAACACCAACGGTAAACTAATAGCTCCCCTCTCTGTTTGCGTTGGGGGTTCATAAAAGAAAAAGTAACGGTCTTAATCATCCCACTGCTAAGGCCTCCATCATTGAATGCAAGTTACCACAGCAAAAATGCGTACACGCATAATCACTACACTTGTCAAATGCGGGTAATCACAACCTCGAGAAAAATTGAAACTTGATTCCCGACCCGGCGATTAACCCCAAAACCCTGAAATCTCGGTTCGGTATTGAAGTCAAGACCAACGGCAACGGGCAATACATACCTAATAAGTCTCACTGCAATACCGTACTCTGTGGCGCGCCTGCGCAGTATAACAAATCGTGTTCACTGATTAATTCGAATGGCACTCCGTGTGCATCCAGCGCTTCATTAATTCCCGCATTGAATGGGGGTTACATTTAATTAACCCCCAGCATTGTCTGGTCCGTGGTTTACTTTTCGTGTTATTAATGTTTTTGCTTTCATTATTCATGGACAGTGTGGTTTTCCGCGTGATTACATGCGCGATGATGCGCGTGCGCCGCGCCGGACGGAGCGCTTCGTGATAACTTGCTCTGTCTGCGGGTACAGATAGTATGGAAAGTAGTGGTAATGTGCAGCATAGTTTAAAATGTATGTACACGGATAAGTTTCTTCTGATGTTTGGCGACAAGATTAACGGATACGCGTAAACTTGAAACGATAGTTGAAGCCACTTGACGCTTTGTGTAAAGATGCCAAAAATTTTACTATGAGATAATAATATCCAAACTTCCTCTCTAATATCTCAGTGATATAAGCTTTTACTCCTAAACTGATTTTATGAAATTTGGTACAAAAAGAGATTTGATTTTGAGAAAAGGTATTTGCATTAGCTATTATTTTAGTGTCCCGCTACTGGACCCAGGTTACCGCAGGCGCGATATTACGTTCAGTACATACACACATACATATTATCACACCTCCTTCCCAACGGGATAGGCAGAGACCAAGGCCTTCCACTTACTACGATCCTGGCATACATCTTTCGCTTCTTCCACATTCATCAATCTTTTCATGCATGCTCGTCGGTTTAGAGTACTCTTGACCTGAGCTTTCTTCAGAACATCCCCGATTTGATCGTGGTACTTCCAACGTTCCCTTTCACACTCATCTTATAGATTTGTCTAGTCATTATTCTCTCATTCATCCTCTCTACATGCCCAAACCATCTAAGCATCCCTTTCTCAATCCGTGTGACAATATCTTCTTTCACACCACAACGTTCTCTTATCACACTATTTCTTATCCTGACACTCAATTTCACTCCTAACATACTTCTTAGCGCTCTCATTTCTACTCGTACTCGTAATTACGTTCAGTCCACGCGGGCAAAGCCGCTGTCTTCTTCCGCTTCATTGTTACCTCTTTACCTATGTGTGTAGTATTTTGGCTTTGTATTGTAAATTGATTAAGTTAATGATCCGTTTAGTATCCGCCAAAAAAGTTACTGATACAGATCTGTACGTTCTGCAAATATCTGCGGAATCGGATATGGATATCAGGCACATCACTTCTGATAGCTTCATTTGACAATTGTTTTCTTTAGAAAGTTAATAATTATTATGTTGAATCACGGACGTATGCACTAGTGTGTCATTTCTCTTTTAACGATGAGATATTCAATAATTTTCTTATTCATAGATATAGAAATTCGAATGCTTTCAGTTAGAAAAGTGTCTTTATTAAAACACTTCCACTGTTTAAGTTGACATTTTATCTTAAGTCTTAACCCATGTCCTTAATTAAATAGTAGTAAATAGTAGATAGGTAAATAGCTTTTACTAAATAAAGAAGATAAACAATCCTGTAGGAGTTATAATTTCGTTTTTGTCAAACTTCTGAACTTGCTATATTAATTATACTCTGATCAAAGACAAAAATCACTAGTTCACGAGTCCAGAACCGCAAAAGCTTTCAATTCTTCATCTAAAATGAACGTAATTACGGAAGACAAACCAAACATCGCTATCTGAAATCAAACAGCTCTTACAACAATTTCAAACCCAATAATAACAGTTAAAGATAATTCACACTCAGTTGTAATAGTGGTGAAACTCGATCGGTTATGAAAGCCATCTATAATTGGCGTATTTATTGACGAATGCCCACTCGGCTAATACTCCAGTGTCCACTAAACGTTGTGCTCTGACAACTCTAGACGTATTTACGACTCGGAACGTTGTCTTTCGTTACGTTAGTATGGTAATATTTGCTCCATTTCATCAATGTTATGCAATAGTGAGATATTTCTCATGTTTTAAGATTGCACGAATTGGTTTTCAGTGATTGCACAAATAAATAGTGCACAGAATGTGTTACTAGTAATAGCTAGTAGTTGAGTAACTTAAATCTTCTAGTAATTTCACTGGTCTTATTGGCCTTTGTTTAGATAAGCCTCATCTCTTCTTTGGGTGGCTATCTGTCATCAAACAACTATGTTTTACTTACACAAAGTGAATAACTATTTGAAGCACTCATATTGTGTAAATTAGAAACTTCGGACGTATCACAAACTCCCAGACCCGAGAAAATGAAAAACAACAATCGGAGGTCGTCAACATTTATACAATGTCGATACTTTTTTAAACACAAAGAAATATCAACTTGTACCTAGTCCAATACTCGCAATTGTTCGTGGTATATATTGACGACCATTTGGATCAGCGGTAGTGAACGCTGCTTCTGAGCCATGGGTCGCGGGTTCGATTCCCGCACAGTACAAATATTTGTGTGCATGAACATGTCTGTTTGTGCTGGTCTGGGTGTTTTCTATGTATTATAAGTATGTATTTACAAAATAAAGTATATAAGTAAGTTTATCGGTTGTCTAGTACCCCATACGACAGGGTTCTTAATAGTAGCTTAATTTGGGACTAGATGGCTCTGTGTGGCCCAGTGAGGCATGTCTTAAAATATTTATATTATTTATTTATTTGTATATCACGTTCGTAAATGCGTAATAGTATTAACTCGGTAATCCGATACTGATAATAGTGATTGCCGTACGCAACAATTAGTGATGGCCGCGCGTCACGCCGCGTCAATTGTCACGAGCACGGAGCGCTGTGACATTTATTGCACAACACTGTGTTTATCAATGTTTTAACATCTAAGTGTAAAGATTTTGGACGAACTATCAGTTTAACTGACTAATATGATACATTAGCTTACTGCTGAAATAATAAAGCCCTGATATCTAATGATTTTGGTCCACAAAATCAGTAAAATCATTGAAATCAAAGATACATAAAGATTCATGGATTTATTCGCGTTTATTAGGATTTTAGTTTGTTCGATATTAAATCCCTAGCACAAGAAACGAGGTGTGTTATATTCCTTCAATAAGGTCCAACAAGGAGCTTTATAAGTACCTACGTCTCAATATGTTATTCTACTACTGTTTCAGAATAGAATATAGGATATTGATTTTCTTGCTTAGTCCTCCAGAAAATTCTAAATAAACCATTTATTCCAGAACCTCTTTCTACCTTCATCTATTTACGATATACTTGATTTTGACAGTTCCCAGGTCATACAACAAATTAAAACTTCATCGTTTACTTAGCTCTTATTATATTAAAGAAACAAAGTGCAAAAATGAGTTTATTCATTCGGATTTTACACAATACTTAACCATTCTATGATTTTCTAATATTTCGATGTTGCAAGCGCCGTGATTTGGACATAATATTTATTATACTGACTACAAACTTCCTTTTAAGTCAAAAATGTTTAAGCGCTAGCATTTCCAATATTTATTTGCGTCTGCGCTGTTGTTTCGCAGCATTTGTTACAGCCCAATCCATCTCCGCTGCAGCCCTGTTCCACGCCATTAGTATATCGCCCTGTTCATCGCCAGGGCTGAAACATCGATATAAACCGTTTTTGGGACGTGGAGTTAACGATAAAGTCATATTTGCGGTAATACTGTTTATCGCAATGATGCGGCTGTGTTCCGTGTTTAGTTAAATTTTTTAGTAAAATCAGTAAATTAGTAAAATCACGCGTTTTACTGATTTTACTACAAGGCGCTTTTACACGTCCTAATATTTAAACCTACCACTGCTTCGGGACAAGTCTGGACTTGCTTTATTTATAATATTAGCAACTTGAATAGGAAAGCTTATGAAATATTGATCCTGATTTTTACAAGCTTCATACATTAAACTCAATGTTGTATTAAAACTTTTATTTTTAAATATGTGGACAATATCACTTACCGTGCTTTCGACACTCATAACTAATGTTGTGTTACCATCCACAATGTCAGACTACTTACTGAGTTTTTTTCAGATTATAAAAAAACTATGAAGTAGAAAGCAGAATAAATTTTAAAATATTGTTAGATAAATAAATCTACACATTCTAATTTAATTTTCTTTGCTAACATGATATCTATGCCAAAAGAACAATTTCACAAGCCATTGCAACATAATTTTTGAACGCTCTCAACAGCTCACATCCTAGCACAAAGCGTCTAACTTTCATAATTTCTATCAATTCGTGTTGAACGTTGATTAAAAATAAATATTTAAAAAGATAACATTCATGGATAAGTTGACGTGTAGTCAATTGTATGTAACTTGTTGCTTGCAGCTCCAACAGGTTCTTGGCGAAACGATTATCGAGTATGTCAGAAATAATAATTAATCATTGGCGCACTGGCCGGCAAGACGATATGTAAGGTTGTGGAATGATGCAGAAATAAAAAAATACGTGATTTACCAAACTATGTTGTTACTTTTTTTCTTTTGAAAGTTTGACGGCTTCTGACTACTCCATAAAGTCAAATTTGGTAAGGCCAATTCGTTATTGAAATGTTCTCCTTCACTATTCACTTTTGTTTTATTAATCTTGGTTACGGGCACATTATTATAATAATATTACCACACTATCACAATTATTGCCGCATATAATTAAAATAAACAAAGTTAATGATATTAAATATATATTTATGGATTTTTAAAGCGTTTATTGGAGTTTACATTATATTTTGGTTTATCCCGACATTTCAAACACTTTACAGCGTACGTTGTCACAGATATAGTAGTAGTAGTAACAGCCTATATCATCCCACTGCAGGGAAAAGGCCTCCATCATTGAATTCAAGTTACCACTGCAATGATGGGAACTGGCATAATCACCACGCTTGCCAAATGCGGGTTGGTGATCACAAACCCGAGCTACGTTCGAAAATTCGAAACTCTTTGTTTCCCGACCCGGGGATCGAACCTGGGACCCCGAGATCTTGGCCAGGCATTTAAACCACTAGCTTGACCAACGGGGCGTCCGTCATGATATACTAAGTTGTTATTGGTTTGTATAGAAGGTAATGTGTGTACTCCATTTCATTGATGGTAGCGGCTGGTAAATTCCAACCATGTTTTTTATTGAATTAAGAGTGTTTTAAAACGTCTAACGTTCTTCGTTCGCGCATAACTCCTTTTAAAAAAGTCGTAGTTCTAAATTCAAATGAGCAGCCCTGTTTATCGATATCGAGCTGGCTCGGCGTGTTGAGTCGATGTTCCGCTATCGACGGCAGCACGATCCGATACGGTGACTGATGACCCGTCCGTGGCTCCCGCGGGTTCAGAGGGTATGCTGGGAATTCTTTCTCTCTGAAGAACACTGAGGTTGTCAGACAGGCCATGACATCCTGGAAGTTGATTTGATATAATAAATAAAATAAAATAAATATGGACCTAAATCTCCATTATTGATATTTCTAGCGTCGTGAACTTACCAAAAATCAAAAGTCAAAATATCTTTATTATAGCTTACATGGTGTAGTAACGAGGGGTGGGGATCTCTTTTTAAGTTGCAATAACCTGTATGAGGAGAATCCCGCTCCTTCCTTCATTCATACATACTTTAAGATTTTAAGTACACTAGCAAATGCGGCAAAGTATACAAAATGTACTTAAGGATTACATTTTATATTACGTTAACTCACACAATATCTAACATTTAGACTTAAGCCACATTGTTTAAATTGATGTAAGTTGGAATTATCTAATTTAAATCTACGACATCATGTCCAAACATTGAAAAATACTATTATATGTATATCTCAGTCCAGAGTTTCCCGATGGAAAGCAAAATATCACGACACTCTCTACCCGCCATCGGAAAGTCTCCCTCCGGGCAGGGATCTGCCATGGCCGACCTGGAAAACCCTTAACAGGCTGCGGACTCAGGTCGGCCGATGCAAGGACAACCTATGCAGGTGGGGATATCTGGACCAGGACCTCAACATCAGTTGCGAGTGCGGTGCTACTCCTCAAGACATGGCTCACCTTATAACATGTCCCGCGTGTCCGCACACCTGCTCACGTAAAGACCTACTTCGCGCCACCGAAAATGCTGTCCGAGTGGCGGAGTATTGGTCACATAAAAATATATAGTTCGCCATCGACACGATAAGAAGAAGATTATATGTGAAGTGTCAGCTTTTGAGACGAACTTCTTTCGTAACAGTTTAGACATACCAAATATACTCGTACTTATGCTTCGCTGTTCGTTGTCTACGACACGGACGTTAGCCAATAGCATTCACATTTTTCCGTTCGGCTAATTAAGTTCAAATCGAGATGTTTATCTTAAAAGGCTGCGCGGGTCGGCTCGCATTGTGCGCCCAAACATTTTGACGTCTCCGGCTATCGGCTGCGAGTGGAATCGAGTACTTTTACAACACTCGATTACTCATTGTGTAACACGGACCCGTGCGGTGTGCGATTCGGAACGTTAGGATCGGTTTTGAAATGCTGAGATGTTTGTGTTACATTTACAATTTCTTGGACAAAAACTTTAAAGTGATATTGAAAGGAGAGTAAATGCTGGTAACAGAGTAAATGGTGCGCTGCGCGCCTTTATGAATAGCCAGAGGATTTCTACGAAAGCTCGTCTGGCTGTGCATAGAGGGGTGTTGGTTCCAACACTCATGTACGGAAGTGAAAGTTGGGTATGGCAGAAAAAGCATGAAAGTATAATAAATGCAGTAAAAATGAGAGCGCTTAGAAGTATGTTAGGAGTGAAATTGAGTGACAGGATAAGAAATAGTGTGATAAGAGAACGTTGTGGTGTGAAAGAAGATATTGTCACACGGATTGAGAAAGGGATGCTTAGATGGTTTGGGCATGTAGAGAGGATGAGTGTGAGAAGAATGACTAGACAGATCTATAAGACGAGTGTGAAAGGGAACGTTGGAAGAGGAAGGCCTAGACGAACTTACCACGATCCAATCGGGGATGTTCTGAAGAAAGGTCAGGTCAAGAGTACTCTAAACCGACGAGCATGCATCAAGAGATTGATGAATGCGGAAGAAGCGAAAGTTGTATGCCAGGATCGTAGTAAGAGGAAGGCCTTGGTCTCTACCTACCCCGTTGGGAAGGAGGCGTGATAATATGTATGTATGAATAAAAACGTTTTTTTTTTCTTCAAATAATTGTATTTTCAATTACCACTAGCGATTTCTCTGCTTATATAAAATTTGAAAAAGCCTTTTATTAATTACCAATTCGTTTGACCAGCAACTCGTAACTAACAAAGAACACGAGGAATTGTAGAGTCGATGGTTTTACGACATCGAGAGGGGCCAGTATATCATAGACGCAATTATAATTAAATATTTATAACACAAAAGTGCTCCAGATAACCTGACAATTAAATAGTGTTTAGCGTAGCGTGGGTATGCGCAGCCGAATCTCAGCGGTGGTGCGAGAGAACAACTTACGCGATTTATCATAGGATTACCTTTAGTGAAAGTTTTTTTTTATAAAATCATCAGTTAAAATCAGTTTTATTTCTGCAAATAGGCCCCAGGAGGCGCTTTTACACGTCCCAATATTTTAACCTACCACTGCTTCGGGACAAGTCTGGGCTAGTGCCGAGAAGAAGCAGCGCAAGAAACTCGGTCACTATTGTCAGCCTCTTTTTAAATAAATTTTTAAGGTAAGGTAATTTTTACAAGGTTTAAGCAAGTACGAGCTGGGACAACTTAATGCCATACATTTCTATCATTTAAATAATCATTAACAGTGTAATAGCCCTTTTTCATTAAAATAACTTTAACATACGATTTAAGTTTATGTACAGGGAGTTCAGCAACACCCTGTGGTAATTTGTTGAAAATACGAATACAATTTCCCATAAACGATTTTCCTACTTTTCGCAGTCTGAAGCTTGAACGGCGAGTTTATCTTTATTTCTCGTATTAAAATTGTGTACGTTACTTTTCTTAAGAAATAAATGTATGTTCTTACGAACGTAAATAATACTCTCGAGAATGTATTGAGAAGACACTGTAAGTATATTAATCTCTTTGAAGAGCTCTTTCAGCGAGTCACGAAGGCCGTAAATAGCCCGTACAGCATGTTTTTGTAATATAAAAATTGATTCAATATCTGCCACTGAGCCCCACAACAGAATAATTCCGTATGACATTATGCTATGAAAGTAGCTAAAATATTCTACTAGAATAGAACCTTAAAAATGTTATTACTGTGTGTAGAATTGTAAATGATTTCAAGATTTAGCACGACACTTGTGCGATTTTAAAAAAAAATGTAACTTTGTATTTATCCAAACACAAAGACCTCCTTTAATCAAACAATTGAAAACTTTTTATTGATACTGCGTAGAATTTTACAGCATTTCGTTCAGGTGCTTTGTCTGATGATTTTATAGTGGCGCGAGGTGATAACTATAAGTTAGTTAGGTAATACTTAAAGTTGAAAAAAAGGTACCTAAGCAATATGCGCTATTAATGATGTCGATAAATTCAATTGACTGCGATAAGACAAATTTGAAGGTTCGAAAGTGCAGTTTTCAATCTAAAATCTTTGCCTCACTTACTTGTTAACGGACCTTAATAGAGACACATAATATTATAATCCTATTAGATAGCGTGATAATAAGATCTGCTCTGCAATTGATTCGTTGAACAGATTTAATTTAAAACTAATGCTCTTATGACTTGCGCCCGCGCCGACTTAAAGTTTATAGCCGTAATGTCGTAACGGGCCCAATTATACGAATTAAACGACGCACTTTCTCCCTCTAATAATAACTGGTTCAGGTCTTCATCGGCTACCACCACCACATACCAGCGCTCGGTTTTTATGTTACACGGTACATTATGTTTGGACAAACATTTGGCATGATTGATTGCTCAGATTGTTTCACTTTGCTAGAGGTAGAGAAGCCATTAAGCTAGGCTATCAGGTGGGAGAGATGTGGCAATGTAAGATTGTAGTTTTGATATTTTCCTTGAAGTTGTTGTTGCTGAAGTGGCAGTGGGTGGGATGCAGTAAGGAAATCCTTTATACGATACCGTGGAAAGGTTCTAGAATGAGGACAATGTAGCTGTGAGAGTCTGTGGAAAGGCCAGCTTAGGTAGACGACTTAGATAAGCTTTATGTGGCAGTGGGTGGGCTACAGTGAGGAAATCCGGTATTCGTTAGGGTGGAAAGGTTCTAAAATGTGGACAGTGTACCAGTGAGTGTGGAATGGCCAGCTTAGGTGACGACCTAGATAGGCTCTAAGTGGCAGTGGGTGGGCTACAGTTAGGAAATTCGGTAGCCGTTAGGGTGGAAAAGTTCTAGAATGTGGACAGTGTACCAGTGAGAATCTTTGGGAAGGCTAGCTTAAGTAGACCCATGATTTAGTTAAGCTCCAAGACATAGCTGAAGGAGCGATCATTCCGATTCCTACGTGATTAATACTGAAAATATGAAATTACTAGGTAAGAATAAAATTTTATTCCTGTGATGCTTGCACAAGAGATAAATAGCAATACCTCTTCCCTTTCTTTAACTGTTGGCTAGTAAATGATCACCGCCAGAATAGGATGGGCAGCGGCGTCTTCTCTGCACCGCTTGCCAAATTGCGATCTTCTACTAGATTGATAAGTGTGGTGATTATGACTAAATCTTACTTTTTAATTGAGAAATATAAATTGCAAGTACTTAATATCAATTTGCAAAAGGTACCCCACTAAATATTTCTCAATCTTCCATTGGCATACTGTTGTTGCTAAGTCAAAATATAAAATAAATTTGGTTTTATTGATATTTGTCGAGATGAAGAACCCTATAACTATGAGTTACATCACTCTGGCTACAAGTTCGGTTCGAGATTATTCCCTCGCGTTTTAAATGATACATAAATATCTAAACCCCAGGACCAGGTGAAATATTTCGATATAACTCAGCGCTCGCTGCGAAACGAACAAAGAGGGAACATTATAATTATTCACGGAAATTCAGGCATTTTCTATTGGAAAATAAACAGTCGTAAAACGGTCGGCTAAGTTACTGCTTATTTAAAGCGAGCTAAGCACACAGTGTGGATTGGAACAGCAGGTTCGCTTCGTGGGGATCCGAGCGTCAAACAAACCAGGTTTTAAATGAAATATCATTCGAAGAATTTACGCTATTGCTTCTTTGGTTCAAGACGAAGTGGCTTCGGCTCTAAATGTGCCTTGCTAACTTAAAATAATACTATGTTTACTACACTATCGTTTTCCGTTTTATAAGTGTCTGATGAGGCAACCAAGAGACCATTGTCCAATCGACGATCCCATAACCCCCAAATCGATCATTGTTAAACCCTCTGTGAAAATAGGCCTTCATCCAATAGTGGATTGGTAATTTTAAGTAAGACATACATTATTGGTCAACATTTTACATATACAACAAATGCAATAAATAAGAGTTAGTTTTAACTGTCAGCGGATGCGCATAAAATACTAAAGTTGAAGTTCACCTAAAAATATGGCGTAAAAATCCACAAATCTCTGTAAGTGAGCTTCGTGAAAAATGTTGCCAATCTTCACGCCGTTAAATACGAGGCGTAGAACCAAGTACCTTAAGTAATACAGACGAGCTTTTTGTGCCTCCGTACACTGTGGCGTGCCTAAGCGCTGGTTATCGTAACCGTTAGTTTAATTGCGCTCGGTTTAGTGACCGCGGGTCGTGACAATTAGGCTGCCTGGACATGGCTTCGACTCCAGCTAGCCACATAGCCCAGATAGTAGAGTAAAATCACTTCCAGGAAATAAGATGCGTCGTCTTGCTTTGAATTGTCCTTTTAGAGACATTTTTTACCATAAAAGTGCAAGGAAAATGCAAGAAACATATGTTAGTATAAATTGAAAGAAAGAAAGCAATTTTATTTGAAACAGTTAATACTCACATGGAGTGTAAAAAACTACAGAGTAGTCTTTTAATTTTCATTTAATTCCAAGGATTTTTGAAAACATAATTTTCTATATATTTCTTTCTTTCTATTCTTTCTTTTTTTTTCTTTTCTTTAATCCTTAGATATTTCAACGAATAAAATCAGACATTTACATCTGTTGTTTTGTTCTTTATTGCTAATTTTGATGCCATAGAAATTAATGTTTTTAAAAAGGAAGTCCTGCTAAATTCTCCAATATTGTCTTCGATTATAACGATAAAGTTTCTACCCCAAGATGTACCTCTCCATTTTTATAAAGATGCAGTACTTGTTTTAACATAGTTACTTGGCTTTATTCGTTGCTCTAGCTAGCGACGACTTCTCCGTGTAAGGGAAATATCGAAGGTTTAAGGCTTCGACAAAATTGGCGTGAAATACAACATGGGTCAAGCAAAGTTAGATGGAACGAACCGCCGTAGTGTCTCCATGGTATATTCGTTGGCTTCATTTAACTTTCCGCTTAGCTTCGGCCACGGTAAAATTCATTCAACGAAAATGAGTCAAAATTTCCTAAAAAGCTTGGTGTTACCCTACGTGATAAATCAGAAATGAGCAAAGCCGTCTATCTAAGCTAACCGACATCGCTCGAAGAATTGCGGTGCTGAAGTGGCAGTGGGTGGGACAAATACTAAGAAAAACCGATGGCCGTTGGCAGAAATATTTCGTAATGCCGCGCACTGGATGAGATCTGTGGGTAGGATCCCCACCGGGTAGACCGACGATCTGGCGAAGGAAGGAAGCACATGGATGTGGGTGGTGAGGAGCCGATCATTGCGGAGATGCTTGGGAGATGATGGTGATGATGAATCTTAGAATATATTAAATTAAAATTGACGACCTCCGTGGCGGAGTGGCGTACACACCGGTTTTCAAGGTGTCGCCTGCTCCGTGGTCCCGGGTTCGATTCCCGAACTGTTTGTCCCGAACGGTCAATGTAGAAAAAAAGTGTCTACATTTTCTCGGGTCTGGGTCTGGGTCTTTTCGTGCTTAAAAAATATTATTTTCTTACATATAGACCCTATGACAATATGTGAAATAAAATCCATTTAAAAAAATTGCCAACATCCCTATTGGCGAAGTCGCGCGACAAGCCCACTCGTTAGCGCGACACGAGCGCGACGCGACCCGTGTCGCCGTGCTAATGGCTCCACAAAGCACGTTGGACATTCTTTTTTTTATTCCAACGGCGAAAAGAAATGCTAGTTACGTGGTGTGATAGTCTTTTATTAGAAGATGCAATTTAAAATAATTTTCATGATACTGAAAACTAACATTTAGACGGTCAGTTAGATCAGTAGTAGTAAACTTCTGGGCCATGGGTCGCGGGTTCAATCCCCGCACAGTACAAATATTTGTGTGCATGAACTATTCGTACTGGTCTGGGTGTTTTTCTATGTAAGTATATTATTATATTTACAAAAAAAAGGTATATGAGTATCGATTGTCTAGTACCTCATACGCCAAGCTACTTAGAGGTAGCTTCATTTGGTAATAAATGGCTCTGTGTCGCCCACCGTGGCATGTCTTAAAAATATTATATTATCTATACTTAATATTATAAAGCTGAAGAGTTTGTTTGTTTGTTTGTTTGAACGCGCTAATCTCAGGAAGTACTGGTCCGATTTGAAAAAATATTTTTATGTCAAATATTATTATGTTTTGGATAGTCCATTTATCGAGAAAGGCTTTAGGCTATAAAAAATTACGCTGCGACCAATAGGAGCGAAGCATCAGTGAAAAATGTTGCAAAAATAATCGCGATCAATATAACGGAAATTGACGCGGACGAAGTCGCGGCGAACAGCTAGTTGTATTATATAAAATACTAGCGAACCCCGCGAACTTAGTATCGCCTCAGAATAGTATTTGTTTGACGTCATAAATGTCATTGTCATCGAATAGATTGGTCGGATCGTGGTTGGAATAAATTCAGGAAATGCATTTTCTTATTTTTTTTAAATCTTAAGTTATTAATACTTAATATCCTATTCCTGACGAATACAAATCCAAAAACATTAAAATCATAAAAAGCGGTCCAGCCGTTTTCGAGTTAAAAGTGGTGTAACTAACACGACTTTCTTTTATATAATAGAAGATATATCATTGACACTTGCATAGACATGCGTATCTATTATTATTATATTTGGATTTATGAGATACTAGCTGTTCCCCGCGACTTCGTCCGCGTCAATTTCTGTTATTATGAACGCGATTATTTTTGCAACTTTTTTCACTGATTCTTCGCTCCTATTGGTCGCAGCGTGATGTTATATAGCTTATAGCCTTTCTCAATAAATGTACTATTAACACAAAAAGATTTTTTTGAATAGAACCAGTACTTACTTCCGGAGATTAGCGCGTTCAAACAAACAAAAAAACAAACAAACAAACTCTTCAGCTTTATAATATTAACTAGCTGTTTCCCGCGACGTCGTCCGCGTCAATTTCTGTTGATAGGAATTCGATTATTTTTGCAACATTTTTCACTGATTCTTCGCTCCTATTGGTCGCAGCGTAATGTCATATAGCCTAAAGCCTTCCTCGATAAATGGACTATCCAACACAAATAGTTTTTTTTAAATCGAACCAGTACTTCCGCAGATTAGCGCGTTCAAACAAACAAACAAACAAACAAACTCTTCAGCTTTATAATATTAGTATAGATTTAAAAAAAGAACAGCGAGGTCATTATCACCATACCTACTAGTCAGTAATATCAGTCATTTAGCTATAATCGCCACGTTAAGAGGAAACACTACGGGCGAGAGAATTAAAAAATAGGTATTTGTAAAATCTATTGCTGTCGCGCAGTGCCAAACGCATTCACCGCAGAGTGTGATAGAGACAACTGCTTCTTGGACCGAAAATACCTTCTAAAAGCACATCAAAGCAACGTTTCGTAGTCCCCCGATTACTTTTCCAAAACTAGACCGATTTATATACTTTCTTCATTAAAAATTTAAAAAAGGCTTTGGCCGTGTTCGTATGTTTTCCTTGTTTTCTAAAATTTAGTCAAATTTGTTTTCTGGATGTTTGAACACAGCGGAAAATCTGGCGAATTTTTTCGATTTTTGAGGGCTCATATCTTTTTTATTAATTAATTTATGAAAAAACAGAAAACATAGAAACATGATAATAGTGGCCATTGATTATTATATAAAAAATTGTTGCTCTACTGGCATTATCCAGGGAGGAAACAGGGGACTACGTTTGTATGGAAAAACGGCAGTTGTATTCCTCTTAACGCTTAGCAGGAGGTGTGGCGATCGCAATAATCGGCCTATTAGTAAAGGAAAGACACTGGTTTTTAAAGTAACCGTAATTCTATAGTAGATCCGTTTTTATGCGTCTTTGCAGAAGGACTGTGATATCTCGAAATAAATGGTTTCACAGCAGAGTATGACGACGTCCGCGGCAAAGTGGAGTGGCGCAGCGGTTTTTAAAGTATCGCTTGCTCCGAGGTCCCGGATTCGATCCCCAGATGAATCAATATGGAGAAGAATATTCTTTCAGTTTTTGACGGGTCTAGGTGTTTGTGAAAAGTAACGTACACAATTTCAATACCTGAAATAAAAGATCAACTTGCCGTTCCAGGCTTCAGACTGCGAAAAGTAGGAAAATCGTTAATGGGAAATTGTATTCATATTTTCAACAAATTACCACAGGGTATTGCTGAACTCCCTGTACAGAAACTTAAATCGTATGTCAAAGTAATTTTAATGAAAAAGGTCAATGATTATTTAAATGATAGAAATATATGGCATTAAATTGTCCCAGCTCGTACTTGCTTAAACCTTGTAAAAAACACCTTACCTTGTAAAAAATTATTTAAAAAGAGGCTGACAATAGTGACCGAGTTCTTGCGCTGCTTCTTCTCGGCACTAGCCCAGACTTGTCCCGAAGCAGTGGTAGGTTTAAATATTGGGACGTGTAAAAGCGCCTCCTGGGGCCTAATTGCAGAAATAAAACTGATTTTAACTGATTTTTAACTGTGGTTCTACCGTTGTTTCGGATTTCCACAAAACAAGTGCTTTAAATAGTCCTCATTTATTTATTAATTTATTTAAACTTTTAAATTACAGTAAGTTCTTGAAAACGTGAACGAAAAAACGCAGTCTTTCCGCAAATTTCATATTTTTACAGCACGAATAATATATTTCAATCCGTCCATCATCACATTTCTACTATTACAAACGGTTGAGTTCCAAAAAGCGCTGGCGTGTCGAAAGTTAAACAAATGACTGTCGACGGAGGTCTCAAGTCGGTGATTAATACAAGAATACAAAGTGAGAGCGATTCGTGATGGTTACCATCGAATATTCACGTGAATCCACTGTTTAATGGGGCTTGGAGAATGTGCCAACTTATGTGGGTTTGGTCTGATGGACCATGGGTAATTGCGTCGTGAATACAGATGACTTGTGTCTTAATTACTCTACCCCTTACAACCGAAAATAATGCAATTCCTACTAATCTATACTAATATTAGGGGTTAAAGTATGAATTTGCCGTTTTGTATGGACGAAATCGAGAAAAGTCATTTTTCCATACTAACAATTTTTTTGTTTTTTTTAAAAACGCTTGAACCGTTTTCGATGCAATTAAAGGTGAAAGTTAGATGGTTATAAAGCTACGCATTATAGTATTTAAATTTCTGAAGATCAAAGTATATAATACAAATATACTTAATTGAAGCAGAAGGTCAGCTGACACATAATAAGGGGTCTTTTCAACGACTTCCTTTGAAGTAATAGGCACTAGTATTGCATTTTTTTTTTGGTCAAAAGTTACTTTATTTAGTTTTTGATAGAATACAAAAAGAATTACGCAATAATACGATTATACTTAAGAGCTATAATAAGAATAAAACAGGAGCGAAGAATCAGTGGAAAATGTGAAAAAAAACGAGGAAATTTATTTAACTTTGAGGGCTTCCGTTGTTTGTTTGAACGCGCTGATCTCAGAAACTGTTAGATTGAATTAAAAAGATATTTTATGTTGGATAGTCCATTTGTCGAAGAAGACTTTAAGCTATATAAATGCTAATACCTTTAAATTTTAAAATAATTTATTTTCTCGTTAAGTTATCTTTTGCCGTAAGAATTAATAAATCACATCAGACTTAAATGGGCTGGCAGTGATGGTCATTTTGATTAGTTATTATGACGAGCAGTTCATTGGATCATTCTTCTTTAGAATTGTATTATAATGTTTAGCAAAGGACTAAAGAGACTTGCTAAAAGTCCTAGTGCAATTAACCAAAGTACTCTTACTTATTGCAGTATTTTTCCCCAACTTTCATATCAATTTTGCTATTGTAGTTTATCAATTCAAAGTCTTAATTTATTCATTCAACAGTCGATGCTGTACAATCATAACCACATATTTGATGACATTCACAATATGGAATTGTTTATCTGTGCCTCTTCCACAATCTCTCGACAATCCAATACACACAAAGTCAGTTTTGAAAGCACTCCACGTCGAATCGTAACGTAAACATTATAAAGAAATCATCAACTAGAATGGCCACTTACGCGAATCGTCACCGTATGTTTGTATTATTCTAAGTACGGTCGGCCAAGAAATTTTCTACCAGTTTGAACAAAATTTTACGCGTTTAAGCTAAATAGCGATAAGGTTGAACCCATGAATTTTTTTAACAATGAAAGAGAGACAGTTATGAAGTACTAGCTGTTACCCACGATTTCGTTCGCCATAAAATCTGATCAAAAATAATATCCCGTAGGAACAGTTTTAAACTATGAAAAAAACACGTTATTGTTTAACCCCTAGGTGACAACTGCACAAAAATCATGACGATCCCTTTAAAAACGAAAATTTCTGAAATCAATAATAATCTAACGGTACCGTATATTTTTCCTGGATTTTAAGTAGCTTAATGCTATAGCAGATCATTATACTACCTCCCTGCCAAATTTAATTTAGATCTGTTTAGGCCTGATTTTTCAATAGTCAGATAAGAAATATTCGTCGAATAAAATAATATTCGTCGAATAAAATACAATATAGCTACTTTGAAAACGTCATAAATGACATTTTAAAACCGGTCGTTTTATAATTATTCAGTCTGATAAGTTTTATCGGACGTTTGAAAAACCGGCCCTTAGTCGTCCTGGCGAGCATGAGAAACAAATATCCACCCAAACATTCACATTCATAACATTATTAAGATTAGTATTAGTGCTGTCAGCATATTTTTGTATGCGAAAATCAACCCTGTTTCTTAAGGATGTGTTATCGAGGGTGAAGGAAACCAGAGCTCTTGATCGTACAAAATATATTTTCAATCTATCTTATAATTTTAAGACATTTTTCAAATCATTTGTTTACTATTCTAAATTCCGTACCGTGTTCCGTAAAAATACCGTAAATTTGGAATTATAAAAGCGAAAAGAGGTTGGTGGTGCTTGTCGCCAACACTGTTGATCAATGACGTGCGAATGATTTTCAACCTTAGAATACTAGACCACTTTCTAGGCCAACCGTACTTCAAACAGTAAAAATAAACCTGTCAAGAGGCGAGGCGACGAGTGGGTGTGTCATTGTGACAGTGACAAAACGGTGACAATCGACCACCCAACTGTAAGGAACGGGTTTGGGAAAGGTGTAAAAGCTAGGAGGTGTTGGTTGCTCGTTAGATGATTCCGTAGCAGTGATTGATAGTCTAACTTGACTAAATATTAGGGGTTAAAGTATGAAATTGCCGTTTATTTTCCCACTTTTTATTTTGTTTATAGCTCTTAAGTATAGTCATATTATTGCGTGATTCTTTTTGTATTGTATCTATATCTATAAATCTATCTATAAAACTAAATAAAGTAACTTCTGACTAAAAAAAAATGCAATACTAGTGCCTATTACTTCAAAGGAAGTCGTTGAAAAGACCCCTTACAATGTGTCAGCTGACCTTCTTGCTTCAATTAAGTATATTTGTATTATATACTTTGATTTTCAGAAATTTAAATACTATAATGCGTAGCTTTATAACCATCTAACTTTCACCTTTATTTGCATCGAAAACGGTTCAGGCGTTTTTAAAAAAACTAAAAAATTGTTACTATGGAAAAATGACTTTTCTCGATTTCGTCCATACAAAACGGCAATTTCATACTTTAACCCCTAATATTACCGCTGTACCCTATAATGACTACGGAAGAATATCTGAGAGACTAGGTATTTATTTAATACCCTTAAGTACCCGATCAAAACGGGACAAAAATATACAACACAAGGGTTTTCCTTTGTGTTGTTTAATGCAACACCTTTTAGATATAAATGTTTTAGTCTGCATGTGGGGATTGTTAGTTTTACAGCCTAAACACTATTTTACAGGTAAATCGAATAAATCTATTCCTCTATGAATAAGAGGTTATATATGGAGGTATAGCGGTAAAGGTTAAAGAATTGTGGGACCTGAGCTTTATTTTAAGGGTCTGTTTCACAATCATTAAGTAAAGGCTTAAGTAGTTACTCAACGAGTTAATTACATAGAGGTTAAATCCTTTCGTTAACTTTCTTTGCATTTCACAATCATCCAATCAGTAAATTAAAGTGAAGAATATATAATTAATACTTACTTACAAGTTACGTTTCGTTTCAAGGTAAGAATAATTTATGTGTTTCTATAAAGTATAGTAATCACAGAATTATCATTAAAAATATTTTTTTGTTATGATTATAAGTAATAAAAACAATAAATTCGTACAAAAAATGTTTACACTGTGATGTAAATGAGTCATTTCACCTTTTCTAAAATCAATGTTTCTGTAAGAATGGAACGCAACGAGGTTTCAACAAAAAGTCTATGTCGAGTCAACGTCAGTTAGTCAGTAAATGACAAATGTCAAATTTGCCGACATTTGGTACTTTTTGTGTGGTGATTTTGTTTGCATTGAATTTACCATTACGAACATTGTGTTATTTTACAATGACTGCAAAACTGTCCATTAAAATAATAAAATAACTTGTTGTTGATGAAAATTTGGAAATGACGTATTTGAGGTTATCTTTTAAAATTTACTTGTTAAGTAAGGGCTACTTGGCAGTGCATCCGGTGGTTAACTTAACGAGCAGATAAAATGGTGATTAACCCTACTCAGGGATTGTGAAACGTGAGAAATAGTTTACTGAGCAGATAGGGTCGAAGTAGCTTACCCATAACTTTACTCAGCGATTGTGAAACAGGCCCGTGTTATTCTAATAACAGTGACGTTATTGACAGTATAAATTATAATGCAATATCGCCAGTTTGAATGAATAAATTGAATAGTCGTGATGCTGTTATCTCTCACAGAACAAGTATCAGTAAAACAATTTTGGAGACCTGCAAATAGGCCCCGGAAGGTTGCTTTTACACTACCTAAAAGGCTGCTAGTGCCGAAAAGAAGCAGCACAAGAAACTCGGTCACCATTGTCGCCCTCTTTTTAAATAAATATTTAAAAAAATGGTTGCCTGTAAAGTCGGTTTTACGGGCGAAGATTTTACGTGACAACGTCTTTTTCTCGGTAGAATATTTATTGATATGAATATAATTAAATTGCACAATAGGAACAAGGAATTGAATGAAAATAAGAATTGCACAAATTTTAACTATAGAAATATATTTTGTTTACTAAAAAGACAAAGACAGAGACACAAGCATGCGCCGATTCAATGCGCCTAATTCTCTAGTGCTGCGCGCGCGGCAGACCGATCATAGTTGAGTGGGAGAGAGACGCAAGGCATTCGGCGGGCCTCTCTCTCGTTCGGTGACTCATCGTAACGTTACCGAGCGTTACACTTTTTCATAAGTGACTCCCAGCCGCAACCTAATTTAAGACGTTGTCACGTCAAAAAAATGTTTTTGAAAGTTGAATAGTAACTAAGTACTTTGTGTATGATTCAAAGAAAAACCTAAACAACTGTTGATAAAATGTAAAAGATCCAAGTAAGTTTCTTGGAAATCAGTAAATAATTATAGAAATCATCGCACTGCAGGCCAATGGCCTCTATTTTTTAATTCAAGTTGCGGGTTGGTGACCAATAACCCGAGTTGTCAAGCCCAGACTTGTCCCAAAGCAGTGGTAGGTTTAAATATTGGGACGTGTAAAAGCGCCTCCTGGTGCCTATTTGCAGAAATAAAACTAAAAAAAAGAGTAATGTTCGAAAATTTGAAACTCTTTGTGCCCTACCCGGGGATCGAATCCATGACCCCGAGATCTTGGTTAGGTATTAAAAGCACTAGAACAAACGGGGCGTTAGAACACGAACGCTCTTCTAAATGAACTCTCTGCAGAACCTTAAAATGTTGTGGACATGACGAGCGAAGACCGACGGGCGTGACGCGCGTCGACACGCCGCCACCAGTCGCCCGACCAGTTGATCGATTTTGTTTAACAGCCGGAAACAGTTGAGCTTCTGTACGTAACTGTTAATTACGGGTGTGTGGACGCTGTGTTTGATGTACTGGATTACGTAAGTGGATCTTCGATGATATGCTAGTGTGTTTAACATTGATGTTATAAAAAAAACTTAATAGGTACACAATCAGTGACGACATTAACTACTAAGCAGCTTTAACTACCGCTGATCCATCAGCGGTAGTTAAAGCTGCTTCTGAGCCATGGATCGCGGGTTCGATCCCCGCACAGTACAAATATTTTGTGTGCATGAACATGTCTGTTTGTACTGGTCTGGGTGTTTTCTATGTATTATAAGTATATGTTTACAAAAAAAAAAAGTATATAAGTAAGTTTATCGGTTGTCTAGTACCCCATACGACAGGGTACTTAATAGTACCTTAATTTGGGACTAGATGGCTCTGTGTGGCCCAGTGAGGCATGTCTTAAATATTTATTTATTTATTTAAGGGTACATGTTAAGTAGGTACCTACAACCTTTATCTATACTAATATAATATTATAAAGCTGAAGAGTTTGTTTGTTTGTTTGAACGCTCTAATCTCCAGAAGCGCAGGTTCGAAGTGAAAAATTCTTTTTGTGTTGGATAGTCCATTTATCGAGAAAGGCTTTAATAACATCACGCTGCGACCAATAGGAGCGAAGCATCAGTGAAAAATGTTGCAAAAATAGTCGCGATCATAATAACAGAAATTGACGCGGACAAAGTCACGGGCAACAGCTAGTCAATCAATAAATAAATATCAACATAACTTGGCTGGGTTTTAAAAGTGACATTGACATTAAATCTACGTCAATCATTCAACCGAGGACAGTTTCAGGTGTTATTTTTATATCTGATTGTGTATCTTGTTCTTATCTATACTAATATTATAAAGCTGAACAATTTGTTTGTTTCTTTGTTTGTTTGAACGCGCTAATCTCAGGAAGTACAGGTTCAATTTGAAAAAATATTTTTGTGTTGGATAGTCCATTTATCGAGGAACGCTTTAGGATATATAACATTACACTGCGACCAATAGGAGCGTAGCATCAGTGAAAAATGTTGCAGAAATTGACGCAGACAAAGTCGCGGGGAATAGCTAGTTAAGTAAATATTGATAGTGTTTAACCGAAAATAACTGCAATTTTTCCTATGGGTGTCGTAGGAGGCGGCGGAAGTAACACTGCTCGAGGATGGGAAGAAACGTCTTTGTAATGTTGGGCGAGCGGAGACGAATGAAAACAACGTGTTGATATTACGATGCGCGTTTAATTAGTCTCCGCTCGCCCAACATTACATGGTGACACTGCCAGGACCCTCTCTATGATCATGCCACTGCAGAATAATTATTAAATTCAACTTACCACGGCAATGGTAGGCATCATCTCCACGCTTGCCAAATGCAGGTTGGTGATCACTAACCCGAGCAATGTTCGAAATTCGAAAATCTTGTTGCTGTTACCGAGAATCGAACCCGGACCCGAGATCTTGGCCCGGTATTTAAACCAAAAGACCAACAAGATGTTAACGAGCTACTGTCCGCAACTGTTAATTACAGGTGTGGATGCTTGCTCCCATTATCGCACGATTATTTAACTATTCCTTAAGCACTAGCACCTTTCCTGCTACGTGGAGGGACGCTCACCTAATTCCTCTCCCTAAAAAACAGAATCCGTCTTCTTTTACCGATTATCGGCCCATCTCAATTCTTCCCTTTTTGTCAAAGGTGTTGGAGCGCATTGTTCACCAGCAACTCAGTTAACATATAAACCAAAGTAATCTCCTCAACTCTTTTCAATCTGGCTTTCGCCCTGGCCCTAGCACCACTACAGCTCTCGTCAAGATTACTGACGACATTCGCCATGCTATGGACAATAGGCATCTCACGGTACTGACGTTGCTGGATTTCAGTAATGCGTTTTGCACTGTGGACTTCGACATCTTGATTGGCTTACTGCGTTCTCTTAACATACGAGTATCTCGAACAGGTGACTGACTGGTTCCATAGTTACCTGCATGGGCGTCGACAGCGCATCATTGCTGAAGATTCTTTCTCGTCATGGTGTAACGTCGAAGCTGGTGTACCGCAGGGTGGCGTCTTGTCTCCTCTCCTCTTTGCCATTTTTATAAATTCCATTACTCTTAATCTAACTTCTTCGTACCATCTTTATGCAGACGATCTTCAACTGTATTGTCAGGGTAACCTACATGACCTATCAAAACTAATCTCCACAGTAAACTTTGACCTACGCCGCATTTTGGAGTGGAGTAAGTCATTCGGGCTCAAGGTAAATCCAACTAAAACACAGGCAATTATTGTTGGTAGTCCACAGCTAATCTCAAAGATTGATTGGGGTTTGCTGCCTCCGGTTGTAGTTGACGACGTCCATATTCCATACAGCAAACTTGTAAAGAACTTAGGAGTTTTGTTGGATGGTTCAATGACATGGGACAAGCATGTCAGTGAAGTAAGCAAGAGGATATTTGCTTCAGCTGGTTCCATCAATAGATTACGCAATTTTCTACCTATACCTATCAAGGTTGCTCTGGTTCAGGCATTACTTTTGCCTATTTTGGATTATGCTGATTGCTGCTATCTTGATCTTAACGAAAAATCACTCGATAAGCTTGAGCGACTTAAAAATTTCTGCATTCGCATTATCTTTGGGTAAAGAAAGTATGATCACGTTTCAAAGTTTCGAGCACAGCTCAACTGGCTTCCTATTCGGCTTCGTCGTGATTTTCATGTCCTTTCTTTATTATACTCTGTATTATTTAACCCGCGGACTCCGTGTTACCTTAAAGAACGTTTTGAATTCTTGCAGCCAACCAGTGGTCAAGGCAATTTGCGCACATCTCGTAAATTGTTACTTTTTTTCCCTCCCCATTCTTCTCAGTTCTACTCAAAATCCTTCACTGTTCAGTCTGTCCGTTTATGGAACTCCTTACCCATAACTATTAGAGAATCTGAGTCTCTTCCTATTTTTAAGACCAGACTCAAAGCACTTTTACTGTCGCGCTAATGGCATTAGTTTAGGTTTTTCGGTTTTGTTGGTGTAGATGGTTATATTTTATTTTATTTATTGTTAATTATTTTTAATATTTGTATATAAATGTACTATTGTTTTGGTAGGTTTATGTATCTTATGTAGGTATATGTATTATGTGTATTGTTTTTTAGTTATATGTATGTTGTTGAATCTGTCATACATCGCTTGTTTTGCACTGTGCTACCCTTACTCCACTAAAATATAATTTCATCTACCCTAAGGTTGTCTGGTAGAGATCGCTTAAAGCGATAAGACCGCCTAATTTGTACTTTCTCCTGGATTTGTTATATTGTGTTATTTTGTAATTAGTGCAATAAAAGTGTTTATCATCATCATCATCATGCTGTGTTTGATGTACTTGATTACGAAAGCGTATTTAAAATGATGTGCATTTTGTGTTCTTAAAACCGTTTTTGTGTCGACTGGAGCCGGAACAATAAAAAGCATTTTCTTCGTATGACTGTCGTAAGAGACTTAATACACCCTGAGTCAGAAAAAGATAGACAGAAACGTCACCTATCCACCTGGGAAATTTGCATTCGCCAACCCACGTGGCGATTCGTTCTACCTCTGGCCAATTTATACTGCTATGCCTAGATTGGTCTTGTGGTTTAAATACCGGGCCAACATCTCGGGGTCCCAGGTTCGATCCCCGGGTCGGGCAACAAAAAGTTTCTAATTTTCGAACTTTGCTCGGGTTTGTGATCACCAACCCGCATTTGGCAAGCGTGGTAATTATGCCAGTTCCCATCATTGCAGTGGTAACTTGAATTCAATGATGGAGGCCTTTTCCCTGCAGTGGGATGATTATAGGCTGTTACTTACTTACTTACTTACTATGCCTAGATGCGGGGTGATTATGTTGAAATCTTTATTTTGGAAAGGCTTTTATCCAGCGGTGGACTTATGAAGGCTGATTGTGTAAATTAACTAAGGCCTGTGAAGGCAGCAATGATGGGTGTGATAATGACAATAATTACCATTTTGTTTTCTAAGTTTACCTCTTCATATGAATGTCAGAGCTCAAATCTATTACAAGCGCCAATGCGCAGACAAAGACATCATCTCTCACAATATTACACAAATAAATATCTTCAAAATGGTCATAACCCCAAGTGAAAGGTTAAGAACGCTAAAACATAAAGATAATGTTTAATGGCGAGGATAAATCTAGAAGCTTATTCTCTCAATCCGTTATGTGTCTATCTATTTAATTAAAATAACAGTACTTCTGAGTTATCGGTTATTATTGAACACATTGTCCTTATAACTGCTACCGCTATACTACCAGTAGATTCAGAAGGCTCATTCATTACCTATGAGCAAGATATAATACTCCAAAATGAGGTATACGTAATGTTGGTCAGTTGGAATAATCACTGGGCCAAGGTTTTGGGATCCTGTGTTAATATCCGTGGCGGGCTACAAAGATTCCGAACATCGCTTGGGTTTGTGATTGTCAAACCGCAATTGGCAAGCGTTGTGATTATGCCTGTATCCAATCACTGCTGTAGTAACTTGAATTCAATGATGGAGACCTTTGGCCTGCAGTGCGATGATTACACGCCGTTTCCTTACTTTTTTTAATGAGATGCCTATATTGTGTCATTGTTTTAAAACTGTTTTTCAAGCAAAAAGTTTGCTGGTCTAAATTGAAAATAAAATTTCTGTAATAAATATATGGGTTCAAGTTCCACCAAAGACAGTCGAAATATTGTTATATAAGGAATTATTCAAATAATATCTATGTGATGGAGTAGGTTCCTGGATGAGTCATGGTGTAATAAAAATATTTTTCTCTATTGTCTCAGGTCTGGGTGTTTGTGATGCCTTCGTAGTTTCTGATTTCCACAAAGCAGATCCTTCAGCAGAGGACAGATTTTTGGTAAGTCCTTTGAAATTCATTAATGGTAACATTTCGTAAGTTTTGTGTGATTACGCGGCGAAGTAGATCTGCCATAAGAAAATATGTACTTTCAATAATCGCGATTATACTTCAAAGTAACTATATCGATTTATCGTACGCTTACCAAAACGTGTTCGAGTTATTTATGACTAAATCGTTTTGCAAAATTATAAAAATCACCATTGGAAAATTAATTAAGCTGTTGATTATTTCATACAGCGCATGTATAGAAAAGTAAACTAATAATCATAGTTGTTCGGTCATCGGAATTTTCTTCGATCTCATCGTGCGATCCACGATTTGCTGCGGGGTGTCGATAGTAATTAAAATTTCCATTAGATACGTCCGTGACGGCGAAATATAAAATCAAACAGTAGTCTCACATGCTTATAGATGATCTTACTTATTCTATACCATACCATAAATGTTGCTGATGAACTGATTTATGGAATGTTACATAACAAAGGTATACCTGAAAGTAAAATAAATGTTTCCTTACTTCAAAGATATAAAAAGCCATTAAAAGTTAAGTTTTACGTTCGGGCATCCTTCCATTGAACATTATACTTCTGCTATACTTTTACCTTCCCGGATTATAATGTTCCATATTATGGAAAGGATTATTCTAATTTTAAATCTAACTTAGCCATCTTCACTTGACTGAACTGAACTGAGTTGAACAGGCAGAACAACAGGGTCTTTTTAGATAATCATTGCGTACTTATTTGAACGATAACGGGAATTAAACGCGATCATACCTTATTATTTTGCCTGACGTTTCGATCGGGTTGCACCGATCATGGTCACGTCAGGCAAAATAAGAAATGCTGTAAAGGAACCAGAGCTCTGTGATTCCAAATTTGAAGTAAAATGATTATTATAGTTTGACGAAAGCGTCCAACAAATATTAGGTGTGAAAATTGAACAGTGAACCTTCTTTAAATTACTTGATTGTGGCGTTAACGATTATATCGTCTCAATAAATGCCCCCGAAGAATAGTTCCATTATACGGTTTTAATTAAATTCTAGTATGTGTCGGCAGTAAACAAACTTGTTGTTAGCGTGCTATTGAGTTTGTTATTAGTGATCGGTATGATAGGGGCATAGAAAAATAATAACAGCTTTAACATTACCGGCACAACAATCAAACATTTCCTGAAAAATAGGGTTATTTACGTTGATGAGATCCTTATGGAGTTATGTATGTGTCCTGCTGTGGGTGTTGTTTGGCTGAAATGATATTGATGCTTTAGTTTATTTATATGCGAGTGGGTACTCCGAGTGAGGGTAGGCAATCCCGGCGGACCAACGATCTCGTTGCGAGTAATCCAATATTGGAGGCGCGGGATCAATCATTGTGGAGATCCTTCCTTAGGCTTGGCTAAAAGCATGGTTTGATGATGTTATAATACAATCCAGGAAACTAATTATGTTGCATGGATTTGGGATGAAGGCAAGGTGATCTTAACTTGTTTTAGTTTGTTACCGAATCATGACAGAATATAAATTCAATCAATCCCATTCATAAGTGGCCTATTGGCGGATTAAGTTGAAAGAAATAATTGGCTATCCACAAACTTTTTTTTCTTGTTTATTAATTGATATTATGTATGTTTTACGGTAAATATCCACTTTTTTAAAAATAATTTTGATTCACTATCTTTTCGCACAATTTGTTTTGCACTGCATTACCCCTTCTACGCTAATATAAGATTTCCTATACCCAAAAGGTTGCCTGGAAGAGATCGCTTTTTAGCGATACGGCCGCCTTAACGTACCTACAATTATATCTTGTTTGTATTATTTTATGTTCTTGTGTTTTGTGCAATGAAGTGTTATTCATTCATTCATTCATTTGTCACCCTTAAAGAATTGTTTCTCGTCTTTTAAATTTCAATTCAATGATGGATGAAGGCCTTTATCCTGCAATGCGATGATTATAGGCCGCTATTAATACACAGCCTCTAAATGCGCTGTTTGTAAGTTTTGGGTTATGTAACTTTTATAAAATAGCAACGTCTTTCACACGCAAACTTTAAATCGGGTTTGAGGTATCTCGTCTGCTAGGTGACGTGACGATGTGTTGATTACTTACTTTCATTTTCCGCTTCTATAATTATTTATCATTTTATGCACGACTATGTTGGTCGAATTACTATAACACTATGTTGATAAAATATCATCTGCTTAAAAAAAACCTTTGGAATAAATTTAAAATAATACATAGAAACCTTAATACGTATTTTTTTCCTTCGGAACTTTAGAAACCGACATACAATTTTGAGTAGGCGAATGATGATTGTTATTTAGGGTAAGTTGCCACTATTGGACCACTTAACTTCGAATTGACATAACAGCTGAAATGTGACATGTAGGAGTAACGTGATTTAATATTTTAATAAGCATTACTTAAAGGAACTTGCATGTGGCATTTATAATTTTTAGCATTAACCATAAAGATAGAAAATGTAAGGAAACGGTTTAGCCATGGTTGCTTTCTTTGGACCATTGTTTCTTTAATTGGACCTGTGAGTTGCTATCATTGGACTTTGAAAATTTTCTGTAGTAGTCCATTTGTACTGGTCTGGGTGTTTTCTATGTATTATAAGTATGTATTTACAAAAAAAAAGTATATAAGTAAGTTTATCGGTTGTCTAGTACCCCATACGACAGGGTACTTAATAGTACCTTAATTTGGGACTAGATGGCTCAGTGTGGCCCATTAAGGCATTTGTCTTAAATATTTATTTATTTATTTAACGCAACCATGAGAATTCAAACAAATAAAAGACAATTTATTTAATAATCAATTTTTAATTATTAGTTAACGCTTTATAAAATAAAATGGTAACGCAAGGAACATTAATCAGTCAAATTCAAAAGTTGCTATGATTGGACCAGTCCAACAAAAGAGACACTCACTGGTCCATTGATGGCAATACGTACCACAAGAACAAAACTATGAATACAAAAAAATCTGTAGACTTTTCCGAAAAATAGTTTACAAATCTAATTCGACAACTAAATAAGGAACTAAATAGAAAATAAAACGACTTGTAAACCTTTATAAAACTATACTTACATGGTAAATGTGTCACGAGATTATTACATCGAGAGCGCGCGAAACACGGCGACACACGTCCTTCCTCAACGGAGCTCACGGCGACACTTGTGGGTGCTTTTTTTTTTTTTTTTTTTTTGAAAGGACCTATGCTGTGGCAGAAGGCCGTTACAGCTTCACCGGGCGGGTACTTGTGGGTGCGGGGGTTGTTACTAGTTCAAATAGCTAGTGTTTTGGGCCAATGGTTGATTTTAACGTTCTTCGGTTCAGAGAAATCAAAGAGGTCCAAAGAAAGAGCCGGTCCAATGATCGCAACCTTACCCTATTTATTTATTTATTGATTGTTTAGTCCGACTTTAGGGTTGTTGAATACGTTGTTCTCGTCGGTTTAATGTTTTATTAAAGACATTCAAATATATTTGGATTTATACAGGTTTATTTTTATCATCTTCAAATTTTTTATATGCGTTCAGTATTGCATTTAGAGCAAATTTATGAAGAAGAAAATGTAAACAAAGTTTTCACCCGAAAATATTTTTCGCAATATCGTTTTCAATTTATACGGTTTTGAGCCTGTTAAGGTATAAGGGGAAAATTAAAAACTTATGAATAGTATCGTAAAGAATTTATGAGAAAAAAAGTAAAAAAAGTGTTGCTTTGTTGTGTGTTGAGGCCGTAACAAAAATTTTAGATTTTTGGCGGACATTTTCTAATTGCTTTATCTTGACATTTTTCTACAGGGCCATACCAAAAGAAAAATACATCATTTGTTTTTTGTCTCGCAGATTGTTATATTAAAATTTGGAAGGTGATTAAAATTTCAGCCTGTATATTTTTCTAGTTTAGGGAAGGCCTAGTTAGGCAGTGGGCATCGTTAGGATGACATGATGATATTTTTCTATGGGTGTAGGGGTAGGAATTCTAAATTAATATACGAATAATTTTTAAATAGCTTGTACTTCTACCACAAACCACAATGATCTACAACTAAGCATTAATATGCAAATACAAAAACTTTTTAGTTTTAATTCAAATTACATAATTCAACAAGTTCACTCGCAGAAAAAATAAAAAGCTCTATTTTTCTAACACTATTAATTAGGAAAGTTTAATTGGATGTTTGACCACTCAAGAACGGCTTAAAAAGATTTGAATAGGTACGCAAAAAGATTATAAATTGGAATAGGAAGACTTTTTAATTTCAAAATATTTTCGGTTCGAGTGGAAAAAATTCAAATGCAAAATTCGGATACTTAAGTCTGTAAATAAAGCTGGTGTAATCTGTAAAGTTCTTAGATTACTCGAATTAAGATGCTAACCCAAAGCTACTACACAAGTATTGTTCCCGCGTGCCCTATTGTCCTAGGTCGTTCCAATTAAGTGGCGTAATTGTGCGATATCGCGCGATCTCGGTACAAATTGAGCGAGAGATCGATTACAATGGCGGCCGGCAGTGTTGCCGATCGATAAGTCTATCGATAGTTGATGTCATATCAATCTTATCGATAATAAGATAGTACCGCTATAGTGCAATAATATTTATAGTATCAATAGAATTGCAGCTCAATATCGAAAGTACTATCTTAGGGGGTCATCCATGAATTACGTCACATGATTTTTAAGATTTTTAGACCCCCGTGTGACGTAATGTGAAGACGACCCCATAGGACAAAACTATCGATATCTAGTATCGATTGTAGGTTTAATATTCATATCCAATACTATCGATAGTATTGCACTATATTGATACTTTTGATTGTACCAAAGCAACTACGACGACCATTTGGATCAGCGGTAGTAAACGCTGCTTCTAAACCATGGGTCGCGGGTTTGATCCCCGCACAGTACAAATATTTGTGTGCATGAACATGTCTGTTTGTACTGGTCTGGGTGTTTTCTATGTATAATTATAAGTATGTATTTACAAAAAAAAAGTATATTATTTTGTAAGTTTATCAGTTGTCTAGTACCCATACGACAGGGTACATAATAGTAGCTTAATTTGGGACTAGATAGCTCTGTGTGGCCCAGTGAGGCATGTCTTAAAAAAAAAACTATCAATACTATCGATATTATAGATGATTTTCGAGGTCAACTATCGATAGTACAGCACTGCTAGCGGCCAGCGACCAATCGCCGAGCGGGCTGCGCCGCGCCGCGCACAATGCTGAAACCCAACGCGCGCTTTCGATTCGGCTCGAAGGATCAACGGCGAAGGGTTCCAGCCACCATTTTGGATTTTGGTTTAATCTTATGAATGCATAAACTTGGATGTGTTTTTGGGTTTCTCGGTAACGACAGAACAGTGCAATAGCATTTCTTTCTTCCAGACATAACCAAGTCACCTCATTTTGCCCTGGTGGTTCTTGTTTCTTTGCGCTCCGTAGTCTGGAACTTATCGCTTGAAGTTTTTTATCGTTCGTTGCAAAGCTGCCAACATTACGTACTTCTGCAGATCATTCTTAGTTGTTAAATATTGTAGTCTTCAGGAAATGTGCAAGCCTCGTTTTTCTTATTTAGTTATAGAAGATTAAAAATAAAAAGGTTTGCATCTGATTTTGCTACAGCATAAAACGGTCATGGTCACAGGTTGACTGGAACAGGGATGCACTTACTTTGTTTAGAAGGTACATTGATATCAAACCACCCCGGAATAGGTAGTTGTTCTTTGGGCATTAGATTAGTCCTAAAATTCCTCCAACTGTTCTCTGGCTCCTTCCAAGACCTTTCGACCCTTGGTGACCATTTATGGAGTTTATTTTGACTGCAGCAATTGAGCATGTCGCTAACAATCAACCAATCAAAAAGCAGTGCTCACACGCCGCCTCACACAATGCCATGAAACAGGACACGCCGCCATCTTGCCGCATTCGATCCGGCTCGAAGGACCAACGGCGACCAATAATTAGTGCGCCATTGTAGATTTTCAATACGCATGCTGTTATGATTCGCTCAAATATTGAAATACCCCATTGTTCGAAACGCCCTCATGTAAAAATAGTGCATTTTATGACATTCCTCAGGTTTTGTTTTCAGAGAGGTTTGCAAGTTTCCATTATTTTGAACATTATACTTCATATAAAATGTGTTTTGGGAGAGCAAGATGAAACATGGAATAGGAAGGTTTTGTACTTTTCCTTCAGAATCATTTTGTTGCAGGTTTTATTAACTACTTACTAGAAACAGCTAGGTGTTAGAGTCTCGTTAAACTATGGTCTTGAGTAACACACTGTAAGTACCTCCAAATTTTTGCAATTTATCTAAGATTTTGTAACATTTGCTGTTCGCTGAGGGAAACGTTTATATGCTGATAGTACAGGATGCGTAGGCATACTCCAAAAATAATGTGGTTTTCTTAACCGACTTGGCATAACTTTTATCGTTTTGATCACGACACCAATTGGCACGGGAAGTAGCGGTAAAAAAGAGAAATTTACATTAATATTAGCTTTATTACACAGTCCCAACACACTACATACAGGCAGTCATTGATTGCAAGAGAAAATATTCAAAAATACATTTTCATGCCATTAAGAACCACAACCTATCAAACAAATTGCAATCTACATAATATATCTATCACAGTGAATGACATATTAAATAAATCTGTCATTACAATAATTAATATTGAGTAACTCTCATCAAACTCTGTCGACATTAGTTTTTTATTTCTTTGACAATCCATCATTAATAACTTCTCTCAATCCACATTTAATTTGTCTTGTAATTGGATCAACTTCGGTGGTCCACAATATTAATTTGCAGTTACTAGCTATGAAAGCATTGCGTCCATTCGTTTGCTTCTATTGTTTTGAGTATAAAGCGTATTAAAGCCAAATACTCATAACGCCCTGATTGTCTAGTGGTTTAAATACCGGGCCAAGATCCCGGGGCCCCGGGTTCGATGTCCGGGTCGGACAGCAAAAAGTTTCGAATTTTCTAACATTTCTCGGGTTTGTAATCACTAACTCGCACTTGGAGAGCGTGGTGGTGATTATGCCAGCACCCAGAATTGCTTGAATTCAATGATGGAGGCCTTTTCCCTGCAGAGGAATGTTATTAGTCTGTTACTTTACTTTTTTTTACTCAAAACCTCTTTCCATAAAAATGTAATATAATAGAATCAGTTTATTTGGCACTTTGGCATTTGTATATTATTAGCTAAAAAAAATAATTATAAATGTGCCAAAAATCATACGGTTTAATATGGGTCAATATCTAAGGTCCAGTTTGCACACCAGTGTTAAAGGATCCTGGAATCGATTCCCGGTCGAGTAAATTTGGGAAAAGATCTATTCTAAATTGGGTTATATCTGAAAGGGGAAACCCCTCCAGGGTTATCATGCTTCGGATGGCACCTTAAGCCGTTATAGGAGACTTTGAAAACTCTGAGAAAGAGTCTTAAGAAGAATAATGTGTCGCTAGCTCCAAGCTCCCGGATTCGTTAACTTATCGGGTCTATTATTATTAAAGATCCATTACGGTTTGATGTTTTTACTTATTTGGAATTTAATTGATTTAATTACCTCACTACCAATGCATCCCAATAAATTCACTTTTAACGATGTTCCGTATCAGTAGAATAGTGTAAAGTTATCTAAACAATAGCGGCTACTGCGCGCGCGCCGAATCAATGGGCAATTACCTCGGACCATTAGTGTGGGGCGGGGGAAGGGCAGAGAGGGGGGGGGGTGCAGGCCACCGGGGGCGCGATAACCCGGCTGGGACAACATAATCGTACGTATCGATTGCCTTAAAGGAAACTTAGTTAACAATAGTTAACAACGACAATAGAATTTGATTTTAAATAAAAAGTTTTTACGTGGTTTTAGTTTGTTATCTGTAAACTTTTAGAGTCGGTTGATGATTCAGTTTATGTAGTAGTCCTTGCGCCTGCTGCGGGGTTCCAAGTTCGCTTTTTAGTCGGGGAAATTTAGGTCTTTTCTTAATTGGCTTGGTTCTGGTAAAGTGCGGGATTTAGTTGTGCTTTGGAGAGTACATTAAGTCAGACACCTATTACGGTTATAGGTGTGTTGGAAAACTCTGATTTGACTCTTTCTTTAAAATATAGTCATACGAAAATCAGAAAATGTTAAAATTATCGTATTTGATTAGATAACGCAGGAAGCTTAAAACTACAATTGAATGTTAAATGGATGGCTCGTACAAATAGTTACGTTCACTGATCTACTTTACTTTGTATTGCGTATGATAAAAATCCTAGTCCCGTTGGTCTAGTGGTTTAAATATCTCGGGGTCCCGGGTTCGATCTCCGGGTTGGGCAACGAAAAGTTTCGAATGTTCGAACATTGCTCGGGTTTCTGATCACCGACCCGCATTTGGCAAGAGTGGTGATTATGCCTGTACCGATCATTGCTGTGGTAACTTGAATTCAATGGTGGATGATTTGGCCCTGCATAGGGATGATTAAAGGTTGTTACTAAACTTATTGTAAAAAACTACTACAACATACACAATTGTATGTCGAGTATTGTCGGAACATAAAAAGTACAGCATGGCACCACTATCGGTGAGGATGATGATGATAATGAAAAAAAAAATTTAGATTTTTTTCCCTATAATCTGACCACTGGTACTCTCACCATTACACCAACGCGACGGCTCGTTATAATATTTCCAAAGCGTAATATTAAAAAAAGTTACAAAGTAGTGGCAAATCATTCCTTGAATAATAACGGGTGTAAAATAATCAAACGCTGATCCAAATCATTTCCCAGCTATAATATTTTGTAACATGACTTGGTTTGCTTTATAAATGGCGTAGCTTCAGGATCAGCGTTTAGTTTTTTTACACCCTGTGTACTTTTAACGGTGCTAAATTAATGAAATGACATGTGCAAACTAACAGACTTCTGTCAATTGTCTGGTTACTAAAAAAACATACGCTGTTTGTAGTGATCTGTCGCTTTATTTGCTGAATGATTCGGCCCATCAACGTGGTCGTTCAGCGTCCACCGTTCAATCACTCACTCGCCGCTCCATCGCCGATCGGATCTCGATAAGGCTCATCTGTCGCATTCGATATCGACAATCGCTGAGTCCCACTGATGATCTCTCTCCATCACTATTGTGTGGGGCGACCAAGTTATTGGGAATTTCGGAGATACAGAACAAGCACATTCTTAGAAGCCTGTCTAAATACTGATGAGTACATATTCAAATAATTGTTTAAAATGAAAAAGTAAATCTGTATAGATCCGTTTTCCTTGCTTAAGAACTTTCCTAGTTGTGAAAACGAGCAATAAAAAGTGTGTTACGGGGGTTAAAAAGTTGATTAAAGAACTAACCATTTCGGAAAATTTCGTTTCGTGTAGGTATGTGTCAACTCATGAATTACACCATTTTTGATATTAAGTGATTTACTCTTAGCGTCAACGTGATTGCCCGAGAAACACACCCAACATCAAGATGTTAATACTAGTAGGACATATATAAAAGAAATGCGTATAATAAGAGTATTGTTTGTATAACTTGTTACCGGAAGAGTTAAAAACTCTTCAGGGACTTTTATTTAAGAGGATATTGACTGAATGGCTTTTGGACAAATGCTTCTATACTTACAATGAATATTTCAATTGGCGATGTTATACTACTATTTAATTTATTTAATCTATGTAATTAATACTAATCTAATGAACTCAAAACAATTCAATTGACATCTATGTATATGTATCCTATCAGTTTGTAACTGCATAATTGAATTTTTGCACGACTGCGAGCAGACTGAACACTGCACCTACTCGTACTTACTTTTACTTGTCACCTTTAATAACTGTGTTCTTAGCAAATAAACGTTTGAGTTTGAGTTTGAGTTTGAGTTTGAGTTTGAGTTTGAGTTTGAGTTTGAGTTTGAGTTTGAGTTTGAGTTTAGTATTTAGGTAGGTATTTATTTACATTTTGTAGTAGGTATACATAATTCGGGTTTGAATGAACCCTTTCAATTATCAGTATTCTTTTACTATTCCATTCTATTAAGGACAACATTTATTTTGTATTATTAGTTATATCTGTATTGGTAAGTAAAAACGACAAAATAAATAAGTTTCTTCCACAAACGATTACGTACAAACACATTTGTAATAATTATCCTGCATGAAAGCTGGAGTTCCTAGCCCCGAAGTCCAATTTGTCAGCGATGTCGATATACAATTTTTCAATTTAATTATCGACTTGGACGTGATCCATGCTCTACACGCGACACAGTGACGACAACCGGTCGCCCACCTAAGGGGGGGTCATAGCTTGTGTTTCATACGGAACTGAACATATTCTGACTAAGGATACTTCCACCCACGGATACTGAATAACACCGTATTTAGTAGAGTTCATTGATTATTGGGTATATGAGTTTTTATGAGTTTTCTATATTTAAGGATCGTTGCAACAGCAATTGCAGTTGGATAGATGTTCAAACCTCCGTCCCAGTTTCTCACGACACCACTGTTTGTCAACTGACTATTTAGACGCATCTGTCATTGCGATTATGGCGCTTGCAACAGTTCCAAAATATCGGAGAATCATAAAAAACAACAAATAACGCCCTGTTTATTTAGCGGATTAAATACCAGACCAAGATCGGGGGGTCCCTGTTTCAAGCCCCGGGTGGGGCAGCAAAAAGTTTCGAATTTTCGAACCTTGCTTGGGTTTGTGATCACCAACCCGCATTTGGCAAGCGTGGTGATTAAGCTAGTACTCATTATTGATGTGGTAACTTGAATTCAACGATGGAGGCCTTTTCCCTGCAGTGGGATGATTATAGGCTGTTACTTCATAAAAAACAAGATTCTATGATCTATATTTAATTTACTCAAGTGATACACCGTTAAAACCTAATTCCTAAGTCCAATGCCAAATCAGCCCATAAGTGAATGAAGCAATATTTTTCTTCCTATTGTGTAATGAAAGATTTATTTTCTGTCAGATTTTTCCAAGCCGCCTTTAACAGGCATCTAATGACATAATTTTCATGGCTTTCATCTTGCGGCAGTAGCCAGGACTAGGTAATGGCTGGATGTGCTGATGAGACAAGCAAAACTACAACTAACTTCGTCCTATAGATTTTATATCTAGAATATAGAGTCATCGCAATAGTTTTAAGTTTCTATTTCACTTACTCCAAGTTGAAACTTGGAACTAAAAAAAAGAAATACAAAAGGTTTATTGTGCGTCATAAGTCATAACATGTCATGGTCTTAGGGAACTATTATTATCTGACCTTTGTTTTACTCGTATATAACATTTCAAAAGAGCAATTGCTTCGTAATAGCTAACTTCAAACAGGAAGGAAGCTTGTTTGTAAGCTAGTTTCAAAGAATATGTTGACAATTTGACATTTTTAACACTAGTCAAGAGGATGTGTAATTTGCTAAACGCATTTAACAATTACAAAAACATTTCAAATATGGTAACAATTGTAAAACCGATGCTTTATTATTATCTCTGTCAAGTACACACAATGTGTAGAAAACAAATCCAAGAAAAGACACAGTTTGACATTAAATATTAGATTCAGAATGTATTGTTTACAAATTTCTGCCTTGTTCTCTGTATACTCGACATAAAAGAAGAATAGCACCGCCCGTTCTCTTCCTATAGGTATTGTAAAAGATGACTAAAAATTACCGTCAGAAGAACACGGCCTGTGTTGATAATAAAGTAGTTACCTTGGTTTTCTTTAGCACTGATGAAAGTGCTTAGTTATTCCTCGCAGCAGAGAGCCCTAAATGCTGCAATTGCACGGCAGCAAAGTTAGACAGCGTTGAACACAATGCCTTTAGCTCAGAGTGTGTGGTGCGCAAGAGATGGGCCTACAGAAGAACTCACCAATTATATCTCATAAGGTAGGTGCATTACTTTGTTCATATTTTAATGCCCCTCGTGAGCCGTGGCGGAGTGATGTACACCGGATTTTAAGATGTAGCCAGCTCCGAGGTCCCGAGTTCCATTCCCGGATGGATCAATGGAGAAAAAACGTATTTGGTCTATATTTTCTCTGGTCTGGAGGTTCCTCGTTGTTCCTGATTTCCCCTAACAAAAAATAATTACTTTGTTATCAACAAATAATTCTTCACCCATTGTAAGTACCTGTATTGTTGTCAAAGATTATTTAAAAAAAAATATTAATCTAAATAAAAACGTCCCGTTGGTCTAATGGTTTAAATACCGGGCCAAGATCTCGGGGTCCCAGGTTCGATCCCCGGGTCGGGCAACAAAAAGTTTAAAATTTTCGAACGTTGCTCTGGTTTGTGATCACCAACCCGCATTTGGCAAGCGTGGTGATTATGCCAGCTCCCATCATTGCTGTGGTAACTTGAATTCAATGATGGAGGCCTTTTCCCTACAGTGGGATGATTATAGGCTGTTACTTACTTTAACTTTTACTAAATAAAAACATCAGATCCCAAACTTCCACTTGTTAAACTCTGTCAGCGTTAAAAACAAATTCAAATTTCATCGTTGCGTATGTTCTTCCTTTGTCCTCGCTGACCGATGTGTCCGCGCCCTAACTTCATTAATGATTTGTAAGCTCTCCAATTATTGTGCACACACCCTAATTTCATTAATAGGGTGCACTCATCAAGTTTTTTTAGCTAATGTCAAGAATTAGCGCGCGATGCGAGCAGACATTGTAATTAATAGTAGTGATGTACCAATGGCAGTTTTGGCACTAAAATAATTTAGGTTTGTTTTGAATTATGTGATTAAATTTAATAATTTGTAATACTTTACGTGGTTCCTGTATGTCCACTGGCAAGCGTTCTATATTAAAGTTTTTACCTTATTTTGATATTTGTGTATTTATTTTATGAAGCCAAAAATGTTACAGTATTATTTTAGAAACTAAACAAACTAGAATTAAAATTACTAATATCATAGGGAAATATGCTAATATCTAGTTATGATATCCATAAATAGATTTATAGACATAAATAATGTTTCAAATCCTAAATTATTAAGTGCTTCATATTGTCGTGTCTAATACAATAGCTTATGAATGTTTGTTCTCAATGTATTCCAGTATTTAAAATACATTAGTATATTAAAACTTAACTCTTGCGGTGCTTAATGCAACGTATTACATTATTTAAAGGTAAATAGTAATTTACCTTCCCGAGGTTTCGATGCTGTTGCACGAATCATGGTCGCGGGCAGACTACATTAGTAGGTATATGTTTAAAAAGTGCCAATGAAGTAGGGTTTTAATTAATAAATGTATCAATTTCTTACACACCGCAAAGCTTATATTACTTTAGAGACGACCTCCGTGGCGGAGTGGCGAACACACCGGTTTTCAAGGTGTGCTCCGAGGTCCCGGGTTCGATTCCCGGACGGGTCAATATAGAAAAAATGTGTTTTTCTACATTTTCTCGGGTCTGGGTGTTTGTGGTACATTCGTTGTTTCTGGTTTTCAAAATACGAATGCTTTAAATAGTTATTCAAATTGGGATCAGAACAATGTATGTGATGTTGTCCACATTTATTTATTTATTTATTATCGTTATAATATTGGTAACATCACTAATTAACAATTCGCGGATAATAGCAGTAATGACAGCCCCTTGTTTTTGCGGCGCAGCTGCGCGCGCGCTGTGACGTCACAGCGGACGACAGCCATTGACGCCGCGTCATGCGGGGCGTGTTGTGTGGTTTGTCGTAATCACATTGATTTGCGGTCAAGAAAGTAAACTTTGATCATTATAATTTTAGTTTCTTTCTTCAGTGACCTAATCGAACTACAAATTTATATTGTGTTAACTAATTTAATAGAAAATGTGGACAACATCACATGCATTGCTCTGATCCCAGTGTAAGTAAATATTTTAAATATTTCAAATTTTGTGGAAATCAGCGAAAGTACCATAAACACCCCGGAAAAAATAGAAAAAATTTTTCTTCATTCATGGAATCGAACCCGGGACTTCGGAGCAAGCAACGCCTTGAAAACTGGTGCAGCCACTTTGCAACGGAGGTCGACAAAATTTTTAGACGGGTTTTGCTATAGGTTAGTAAGACAGGTAAACAAATTAACATGGAAATCTAAAATGTTAAGAAATTTCATAGAATGGGGGTTATGTTTCTATGAATTTCGTGAGAGGTGACTAAGTACTAAAGGAGTATGCCGGTAATAATCTATACTATAATATATATATATATATATGTATTATAAAGCTGAAGAGTTTGTTTGTTTGTTTGTTTGTTTGAACGCGCTAATCTAAGTAAGTACAGGTCCGATTTGAAAAATTATTTTTAATATAATAACAGAAAATAACGAGTACGAAGTCGCGGGCAACAGCTAGTAATAAAATTTATAAACTGCTCTTTGACCAAACCTATTGGTTTTTTGAATTGACGCAAACACTATAGATTGTAATCTATACTAATATTACAAAGCTGAAGAGTTTGTTTGTTTGTTTGTTTGAAAGCGCTAATCTCAGGAAGTACTGGTTCGAATTGAAAAAATATTTTTGTATTGGATTTTCCATTTATCGAGGAAGGCTTTAGGCTGTATAACATCACGTAGCGACCAAAAGGAGCGAAGCATCATTGAAAAATGTTGCAAAAACGGGGAAAGTTATTCATATTAATCGGGATCTGTCAACAAAAATTGGCGCGAACGAAGTCGCGGGCCACGGCTAGTATTACCCTAAAACACAACTTAAACATTTTAAATGAGTAACAATGTTATTGGGGTTATGACAATAGACGATTTGTTACTGATCCCCCCGAGTCTCAGTGACCACCAGACAATAGGTTCGATTCCCGTCCCTGACCGACACGTGTCTGGATTGGGGTTGTGTTACAATTAACATGTGTTAACTAAATTAATGTCACATCAATAACAAACTGTCATGGCGGCTTGATGATTATTTTAAAGGCGAAAGTTTAAGTTGATATTGGGACTTGGGAAAGATGATTTTAAATTTCTAACTTTCGGAATAAAAGGAGGTTGTTAACAAAACATATCTTAACTTGATAAAAATTTTGACTGTATAAAGCTTTTACTTAGGTAGCTTTAAAAGCTTTAAAACTACTAGAGTAATAACTTTAATAAATAACAACTTGACAAGTTTTTTTTGGTTCAACATTTTGTCTTTCCTCTTCACAAAACTCTAATTATCTCGGAGGTTGGAGGAAACCGCTGGCCTACAGCGTAAAATCTTGAGTGAATTTGTCGACACAAACAAAGTGCGGGTAGCTTAATGATTACAGCAGTTGCCCGGTAACTAGAAGGTTTAAGGTTCGAGTCCACTTATAGCAAATGAAAAAAAAAAAACCAGCAATGTATTTTCTCCAACATAAGAACAAGTTGATCACAGAACACAGAAAACGGTTAGAATGGCGATATAAGCGGGGCAGGCGCTACAGAGGTTATGAGCAAATGCTTGTAAGTGAGCGCTGTGATTGGTTTCTTTACACGACCCTATTGGTCGCGCGACGTCAAAAGAATTCGCTTGAATTCGTTTATTTGTAGTGGGTCGCAAACGGTGACATCGTTTCTCGTACAAATGGCGCATGACATCCTTTCTAACCTTTTCCATGTACTGTGATGTTGACGTTGTGACGATTCTACTTATTTTAGATAAATTAAACGGCCAAAAATAGATTAAGAATACAGTTTTTATTTGAGAGGGTAGATAGAAAGGGCGTGAGTTAAGCCTAATTGCGACCGATATCATAGGGCAACTACAATTAATAAAAACACCACTGTCCTGGTAGCGCGAAGCGGAGTCTTCAGTCTTCAGGCTGGAGTATTTTGCTGTGTAGGCATGAGCTGGTGAGCCGCTAGTTGCAGGCGATCAGGGACAGGATCCGGTACCAGAGTGATCCCCAATTTTTGGGGAACGTGAACACTAGATAAATACACAATTAGAGGATAGCTAATACTTTTAAATTAATTTCGTAAGCTTCGGTAGGTTGAAGTTTGGATGAAGCCAACAAGCGGTTCTTAGTGTCAGGGCTATTTAACGACTACTGGTCAATACTGTCGCGTAATCCTGCCGCTCTCAGCGGTGCATGCGCCGGCCGCGTGAACATCGCTCGCTGGCTAAACATATGATTACACCCGGTTTTACTTACGAATTATTATTGATTTTTGTTAGGCAATGCAGTTTTATGTTATGTTTTTATTTGAATTGATTAAGTGTAATAGTTTAATAAGTTAATTACAGTATTAATATTTAGCGCCGATAAATTGTAAAATGTATTTGCTACTATTGTACAATTACAAGGTTACAACGTACCTACCGTGCTTATAATACACGCAGCTCATCAAACTGTTTCCAATTCCAAAAACGCTTCTATTCTGAAGATTTTGACGACCTCCGTGGCGGAGTGGCGTACACACCGGTTTTCAAGGTGTCGCCTGCTCCGAGGTCCCGGGTTCGATTCGATTCTCTCGGGTGTGGGTGTTTTGTGGTACCTATGTTATTTCTGGTTTCCAAAATACGAGTGCTTTAAATAGTTATTCAAATTAAGATCAGAATCCTGTATGTGATGTTGTCGACATTTATATAAAAAAGACAATAATTTGAATTCTCGATTAAAACAATGTGCCCTGGAATTAAGGTTACCGTCGAAAGCTCGGAGAAGCTTAGAAGCTCATCCCATTAATTAGATCGGAGTGGATCGATAAACGTTACACGTTTAATATTTCCCAAATCCTGCGTCTAATCGAAGCTGTCAATTAAGTGTTTTGAGTGCGCCCGCGTAGCTATCGATCAGTAGGGAGGGGCGTCAACGTTATCTGCATATCGATATTTATTATTCAATGATATCGAATCGAATAAGTTTACCTCAGTAAAATTTCGTGTAATCATCATCATCATCACCAGTCTATCGCAGTCCACTGCTGGACATAGGCCCCTCCAATTGCACGCAACTTAGGTCAATCCTCGGCTTCTAACTTCCAGCTCTTGCCAGCCATCTTGCACAAATCATCACTCCACCTGGCCTGAGGGCGTCATACACTACGTTTGCCGAGACGCGGTCTCCACTAAAGAACTCGTTTACTCCAGCGGTTGTCGGTTCACTTCAGCTTGCTAATTCGGTGGGCTATGTCGGTAACTATAGTTCTCTGCCAGATCACCTTATATCTTGATTTTAATCCTAAGACAAACTCCAAGCATAGCTCTTACCATAGCTTGAGCTTGTGGACTAGCCGTACCATCAGTGTCCACATTTTGGCTCCGTATGTCATGACGGGTAGGACGCACTAATTGAAGCATTTCGGCTTGAGGCATTGTGGGATCGATGAGAAGACTCGACGTAGTTTCCCAAATGCTGCCCAATTCAACTGAATGCTTCTGTTCACATCATCCTAGTTAAAAGTAAAAGTAAAAAAAACAAAAAATACCTATCTGTGGTTTTCGTTATAAGTGTGTTAAGTAGGTTAGGTAGTTTTTGATGCTTCTTGCATCGCACACAAAAAGTATTTCATCAAACTATCACGTTTTTATGCCTACAATTTAATGAAATCATTAACGATACTTTAAATAAATTCAAAGTTATTACTAAAACTTCATTAAATATGAAACCATTAGGCATCTTCTTGATGACCTCTGGTTTGGCACGAGCATATAACTCTCTCACTTAACTCGTTTCGTTCTTGATTTGTAAAGTTCTACAAGTTTTTATTATAATGTTTCTCAAACCACAAAATTAGTTTTAAAAGGAAATCGAATTTGCAAATTGCGAGTATGTTAGTCTGTGCCAGGTATCAGAGTACATAATATCGATAAATGATCCGGCCAGCACTACCGCGGCCATCGATCAGGCGATGCTCATTAGAGATACGTTGCGATCAGCGCGATATCCGAACAGGACTTTCGAATTTGTTGGCTGACAATCCGAGATATTAATACTGAGATACGAGGCGGCTCTGCGGGGGCGGGGCGTGGGGCGGGCGGGAAGGGCGGGGTTCGAGAGACTATAGATTTCTAATTAGAAGATCGACAGTTAGTGTTTTACATGAGCAAGTTAACTATGCAACTTGGAATTTTAATTTACAAAGTTGCAGTTATAAAAAGTGTTATCAATAGGTAGTAATATGATTTTCAAAACGATTGTATTTAATACAGAATAGTAAACAGCGCGTACTGAAATGAATACTTTTTTTTTAAAATTTTGTGATATCTGTCACACTTGTGAAATTATTTATGCATAATATGATAAAAAAAATGTACAATACCTATATTTTTACTATCGTGTATTAATTTATAATCACTCGTTAACTAATTTTCGACATAGTTTCATACATAAAAAGCCAAAAAAACTAATAAATTTAAAAACAACAGGTTTTGTTGATACTCTGTACACTTCTTAGGTACTTTATACGGCACATTTTTCTTTTTACTGGACTGAATCCTCTTTCCCATCATTATAATACTCAATGCATTGGAATAGGTACCTATTGGATAATTATGCTTAGTTTACAGAGATGTAATCTAACATTTTATTACCTTGTGCTGTCGTACATTTGAGTAAGAAGGCACTCTAGCATACTTGAGCACGTGAGCTTTTCATTATCAGATACCTGTAAAACGAAAAGCCCACGTTATGAAACTATTTTGTATAACATCTTGGCAGTGATGACCATCGGACATAACAGTAAGTAACATTACTCGCTATTAAAGCTAATAATTTATATTTCACACTGATAATTTCGCCACATTTTTCGGTAATCGCTCTCTAAGGTGATAATTCGCGGCTTCGTGATTGATCGCTATCCGTAATACTGGCATTTTGTTTGCGCAACATATTTGTTGCGATATAAAAGAGTTGTGCAGTAATTGTATCTCTGTCATAGAGATCGCTAAAGTGCGTGTATTTATTTTTTATTTTTAACGTTATGTTTGTTGTTATGGACGTTATTTGAACTCAGTTCGCTTTCTTTTCTACATTATTTAAAGTATGGGCTAAATTTTACCTACTAGCTGTCCGTCCCGGTTTCGCACGAGTTTATTCTTATTTATTTATTGTGTCTGCTTGTCTATTTAGTTATCATAAAATTGTATACTTACATGTGTTTGTGATGAGAAAATAAAGTTTATTTTATTATTATTATTATTATTTATTTATTTAAAAGGATCGTCGACATATTATTTGGACAACCATTTGGATCAGCGGTAGTTAACGCTGCTTCTGAGCCATGGGTCGCGGGTTCGATCCCCGCACAGTACAAATATTTGTGTGCATGAACATGTCTGTTTGTACTGGTCTGGGTGTTTTCTATGTATTATAAGTATGTATTTACAAAAAAAAAAAGGATATAAGTAAGATTATCGGTTGTCTAGTACCCCATACGACAGGGTACTTAATACTACCTTAATTTGGGACTAGATGGCTCTGTGTGGCCCAGTGAGGCATGTCTTAAAAATATTTATATTTATTTATTTATATTATACACCCACTTGACTGTGGGTTCTTAGAATATCAAACAATTAAATTAAAAATAAGAGGATAGTGAATTAACAATTAAAAACCCAATAAGAAAATATAAATGATTAATTAATAATCTATGATTAATAATTATTAATTACAAACATAACAAAAAAAGATTTTTCCAATTTGATGCAGTCGATCGAAAGCTATGCGCGTACATACATTTTTGCGATTTATTTTTATTTATAGAAATTAGGATTAGGTTATGTAATGATAGCAATAAAGGTTTTATATCAACTAAAAATACCAATTCATAATTTTTCGCTTCACCATAATATATCATTGGGTCTAATAATGAGAAGACATTTTCTAATTATAAAATCAATACTTATACCTACTGCAATTTTATTTTCATATGACTCTATTTTAGAGTTCCTCTGGTCAGTCGTCCGAGAAAGCTCGGGGTTACATGCGCGGGCGCACGGGGCCGCAATCATGTAATTATATCATTCCGCTTCGGAGAAATCAAGCGCATTCGCAAGGAGATTTATTGTGGAGTATTTTCTAAGATTCATTTCAGTTTTTTTTGTACTGGTTGTTTTTGCAACCTAAGACTGGTGCTTAAATAACTTAAACATAGGTTCAAGTAGATAAATAGATGTGGACAACATCACATACATTGCTCTGAGCCCAAAGTAATATAATAGCAGCTTAGTTTGGGACTAGATGGCTCTGTGTGTAACATGTCTGAAAATATTTATTATTTATTATTTATAGTCACTTAGTTTGGGATCAGAGCAATGTTGCAGAGCAGAGCAAGAAGCTTGTTGTATTGGGTACTAGACAAACGATAAACTTACTTATATATGTATATATTTTTTTTGTAAATATTTAGATACTTATAATACATAGAAAACACTCAGACCAGTACAAACAGACATGTTCATGCACACAAATATTTGTTTTGTGTGTGGATCGAACCCGCGACCCATGGCTCAGAAGCAGCGTATACTACCACTGATCTAAATGGTCGTCAAAAGTAACTATTGAAAGCACTTGTGGATGTGCCGTGTGGTTTCATAGTGAACCACCACTTTTTCTCGTTTTATTGGTGTTGTGACAGGTAACTAAAAGAGCTCTGCCAGAATGCGATCACTGAATTACATACCAAGCTAAATAGCTTCAACACACACACACACACACACACACACACACGCACACACACACACACACACACACACACACACAAACACACGCAGACATACTATTATGCCTTAGTATTGTTATTTATTTAGTTAGTTATATCATTGTTTTTTCTTTTCGTTTGATTTTTATCTGCAAACTATTGTAAGCAATAACTATAGCAGAGTGGGGCCTCCTACTACAGGTAAATATTGTGTATACTTACTAGGTAGCTCCTAGCCACAGATAGATAATGTAATCTTTATGTTATAGAAATAAACGTTTTTTTTAAGCTTGGCTAAACGTTTATGCCTAAATCCTCCTTTCGGTCGCATAATCTCTTTTGTCATAATGTAGTTTGGCATAACAGTTTCAGCATAAAGTTCTCTCGTATAAACTGTGATAAACAGAGTGTTATAAACCCATATTGGTTTCAGCGGCATAACGGTAACTTACTATAATTGACTTTATCATAATTTTTATCAGAATTAAGGTAAAAAACATAATTGCTTTACGTCTAAATCTAATTTATCATAAAATACGAAGCGCATAATGGATGTATCCATAACATTTAAAGTCATAAATGGCGCTGCGGGAATAGCAGCCTTTTCGCCCATACGTAACGTTAGTTTGGCTCAGTAAAAAGTTTGTTTAGGTAAGCTTGCTTGGTCCCGAATCAGGTGGACCCCGACTTGCCGTGGTCTCCTTGCCGTGGTACTTGTCTGCCCAATACTAGAGTGTAATTTAAAAGCCTGAGGCGCGAAGGGAGAGCAGCCTCCGCCCACTGTGACAAAGCGCAGGCGTCTGGGTGTCTGTGATTTGTTACGTATGGGCAAAGAGGCTGCTATTCCCGCAGCGACAAAGAAGAGGAAATCCTAATGCTCGCATGCATGCATGCATGCTCGTTTGCATGCATGCATGGTTGCTTGCATGCTTGCTTATGCACTGTGCATATGCATGCTTACTGCTTGATTGCGTTTGCGGGTATTGGATTGCATAAATTAAAGAAGCATATTTTCAGGCTGCATAACTATATGTTGATGGTTAGTGATGATCTTTTGTCGGTGATTACTTATTTGGCATCAGGTCAAACTTTGTAATTTATTTGGTGCTTTTTGTCGACTATTACTATGAGAAACGTTAAGAGATTTTATTTAAGCATCTTTTAAATTTTTCTTTCAAATTCAAATACCCTGTGCGCTACACAATTTAACGAATAAAACAGCTGTCTTAAATTGTTTGTAGCTAGGTCAAAAAATCTATGGAGCTGCTGCTGCTTCTTGTGGTTGTCTTTATTTAGTAAAAGATGCATGTATGAGTGTTCTGCCTTCGGTTTTGGATGTTTGAAATGCGTTGTTTTTTCGTAGGTTTTCAACCTTTAGTCTTTTTTCAGCAACTAGCTCCAATATGTGTGGTTCAGATAGCCTCAGCTTCGGAACAATATTGATCCAGTATCAAGCGTGTTTAGTTTCTTCTTAAAGAAGTTTTGTATACTTCCAAAAGAGTACATTACTAATAGTTACCTCAGTAAGTCTTGACATAATCGACCCAGCCACGACCATCTCAGGCGCGCGGCGGGCGCTCTGCGTGCGCGCAGCATTAACTTAATTAGCCAAATGAATTAGATCGCCCGCCTCAATCGCGCCGATGTCTATCGTGATTTGTGGACGTCGAACTAGCTTCGCAGACGTATCTATTATACGCCAATTCTATTAATATCTGTCAGAGTAGGGCTCGAACGAAACATATCGGCGGTAGGGGTGAGCGAATAGTAATTGATTGTGTCGCTTTGTTGGTTCTAGTGGTTCAATTACCGGACAAAGGCAACAAGAGTTTTGAATCGTGTTTGTGATCACTGCATTTGGCAAGCGTGGTTAATTAAGAGTGCCTATACCCATTGGGGTAACTTGAATTCTATAATGCAGTGGGATGATTATAGGCCACTACTTTGCTATGGACGTGTCGTGTGGTGGCCCCCGCAAGAGGAAACACCACGGCCGTTTTTTCATACAAACGTTGTCCCCTGTTTCCTCCCTGGATATTTCCAGTAGAGCAATAATTTTTATCACAAAAATTTATGGCCACTAGTAGCATGTTTCTATGTTTTCTGTTTTTTCATAAATTAATTAATAAAAAAGAAATGAGCCCTCAAAAATCTGGCGAATTTTTGGATATTTATCCAGAAAACAAATTTGGCTAAATTTTAGAAAAAAAACAAAGTATACGAACACGGCTAAAGCCTTTCTTTAATTTTTAATGAAAAAAGTATTTAATTCGGTCTAGTTTTGGAAAACTAATCGGAGAACTACGAAACGTTGATTTGGTGTGCTTTTAGTAGGTATTTTCGGTCCAAGAAGCAGTTGTCTCTATCACACTCTGCGGTGAATGCGTTTGGCACTGCGCGACAGCAATAGATTTTACAAATACCTATTTTTCAATTCTCTCGCCCGTAGTGTTACCTCACTATAGTATATATAATAAAGTTAATAGGAAAACTTTTTAGCTAAGAAAAGTTCGCAAGTAAGGACATCTCAAAAAATCCTCTAGTGTTTTTTTAATAACTCGATTCAAAAACTTACTTTATTTGACTCTATTTTCTTCTTTCAAAGTATTTTTTTTTCTCTCAACATTGTCAACCCTAACTCTCAGATGCGCAGGCGCCGCTACATCGCTCATTTGTCTGTTTCATTTACAATCGACCACATCACAGCGTCTTTTCTGCCTTTAACTCCTTACACGTAAGGTTTCATATAACTTGAACTTAAATGAAAGGCTGTACACTCTCGAACAACATTCGAACATAAGGTACATTGTAAAACGCGACAGAACATTGTTATAGTGAAATGGACGACCCGTTCTGCCTAATGGCTAAAGAGTACCATAACAATATTGAACATATTCCAGTAATGATGTTGGGATAACTCCTGGTATTTGAGTTTAAAATGAGAAATAGTTATAGTATTTACTGATTTCTGTTGTAGATTACTTTTAGTGCAAAATTTTGCATACAATGATTGTCTAGAAACTACTTCATCATCTTTAGTTTGAATACTGATATTATAATTGCAATTAAATTGGTTATCTATACTAATATTAGAAAGCTGAAGGGTTTGTTTATTTGAACGCGCTAATCACAACAAGTACTGGTTCGAATTGAAAAATTATTTTTGTGTTGGAAAGTACATTTATCGAAGAAGGCTTTAAACTATATAACATCATGCTGCGACCAATAGGAGCGAAGCATCAGTGAAAAATGTTGCTAAAATAATCGCGATCATAATAGCAGAAATTGACGTGAACGAAGTCGCGGGCAACAGCTAGTATATCATATAACGTAATTAAATAGCTGTTTCATCTTAACTGACTGTCAAATATTTAAGAAGATGTTTCTTTCGGGTGTTAAGGGTGCAAACTCCTAACATTTGATGAAATAACGCTGGCTTACAGCGATAAGAATATGCTTGAAAAATGGACGCCTATGACGTAGTGTCTCGGTCACTAAATGGTAAAGCACCGCGCCCGGCATGCGAGGAGATGCGGGTTCGAGTCCCGCCTGAGACATAATTTTTCAAGTTTAAATACTGATACTTCAACATCACCATGACCAGCCTGAATCAGTCCACTGCTGGACACAGCACTCTTAAAGGAGAAAATTTCCATATTCGCCACGCTTGGCACGCGTGTTGGCTAACTTGAACTGAGGAGTTTAGCCAATGGTAGAGGAAAAACTCTGCTGGCCACTTCTGGCAATTCTCCTTTAGTCACCTCTTACGACACCCGTGGGAAGAGAAGGGGCGGTGCAAGATAATGGGCTATTATTTTTACGTACCGGCACCACACGAAGAAACTACTATTGTCATGTTTTTGGTTTCAAATCTAAGCCAAGTTTTCAGGGCAGCTTCTGGCGAGCTGTTGGGCAGTAACGACCCCACGGACCTGATTGCTCCCGGGAGTATCCCTGTTCCTCACCTCTGGCTTGCCTTCATTGGTCGGCCGGAGTGAACACTGACGAGAAACATATCTCCCACCTCTTGCTTGCCTTCATTTTCCGGCTTGAGTGGAGAGTCGCTAGAGCAGAAATGCTCGGAGGAAGGAAGTATTGCAGTAAGATGCTTGTAGCGATCTTGAACGGATTACCGGGATTGTCCTGAGAGCCGTGTGGGGTTTGTGATCACTAACACGCGTTTGGTAAGCGTGGTGATACTGCCTGATCCCATCAAAGCTGTGGTAACTTGAATTCAGTGATGAAGACCTTTTCCCTGATGTGCGATGATTAAAGGCTGTTGCTACATTACCCACCAGATATTCAATTATCTAAAACATATTCCGGGTTGATTGGTGTGACCCTTCCAACCTCACTTACTGTTGCTATTTATTACCCACAGCTTTAACAGTACTGCTTACATGCGTTCCGGGTTATACACAATATTAGTGAGGCGGAAATTAATTACACTAGCAATTAATACTGCGAAGAAAGTCTATGTCGATATAATGTAGAGACAAATCGAAGTAATCTCACGGAGATGTAGTTAATTTGCTTCTGGAGTGAGAATTAGGGTTTATTTTGTTTTAATTTATCGTCTAGTGTTTAAAAGGTTAATGTTGCTTTGGAGTACAAACAATTGTTTTAGTTTAACTATCCTAGTTAAGCCTTTTCATCGATTTTGGGAGTTTATTAGGGACTCAAATCATAATTAATAATTACCTACTAATAATTTGTCGACTGCTGCGTTACATCATTTAACCGGCACAATAATGAAGGGATTTTAAATCGAATCATTACCTGTGATGAAAAGTGGATCCTGTACGACAATCGAAAGCGCTCATCGTAATGGCAGAACCCTGGCGAGCCAGCCAAATCCTGCCCCAAACGAAAATTGACCCAAAAAAAGTTACTTGTGAGCGTTTGGTGGACTAGCGCCTGTGTCGTTCATTGCAGCTTTCGCAAATGCCAGACGATTACGGCAAATGTCTAATATCAGCAATTGCAAATCATTGGAATCCTCAATACACAACGTATATAGATCGTTTGGAAAAAATTCAAGAAAGGTTCATTAAGGTCCTGAACTACCGCCTACGAAAACCCACGTTAGCCACATATAAGGAAAACTGCAAAGCCTCTGGTCTATTAACACTCCGAGATAGGCGCAAATTATTTGATGTTTGCCTGTTGTATGACGTTGTGCGCGGTCGAGTGGACTGCACGGTGGCTGGCGTTTTGTACCGCGTACCTTCTCTCCGGTCTCGGCGTCAACAGCCGAAACTGTTAAGCGTACCGTCTTCTACTGCAAATTATGCTAGTAACGCACCCATGTCTCGTTTGCCGCGTGCTTACAACGAGACCTTCAGCGAGATAGACTTATTTATTCACAGCAAATCAACTTTTAAAGTGAACGCTATAAAGTTGACACACACACACACACACACCACTTCGGGCGGTATCTTATAAATAAATATTTCTTTTTCTTTGTATACATGGTGTGAGTATTTATGTTTTAATTATTATATGACTTCCAACTCTTTATGTAAATTTGTGGAAATCTGTAATTAGCTGTATTTTTAAATTAACTAAGATGTCTTACACAATGTATCGCTGTTGATTTCCTGAATAAAAACAAATAAAAACAAACAAATGATGGAAAAGCTAGCTGCTAAACAACCGAGCTTGGTCAATCGTTCTACGCCACCACTGCTTCACGACAACGCTAGACCACACACTGCACAACAGACGGCTACCAAACAACTTGATAGTATTATTATTACTTTTTTATTAATTAAAATAGTATTAGAAAAATGAAAATAAATAAGACTATTAAAAAAGGCCCCAGGAGGCGCTTTTACACATCCCAATTTAAACCTACCACTGCTTCGGGACAAGTCTGGGCTAGTGCCGAGAAGAAGCAGCGCAAGAAACTCGGTCACTATTGTCAGCCTCTTTTTAAATAAATTTTTACAAGGTAAGGTAATTTTTACAAGGTTTAAGCAAGTACGAGCTGGGACGACTTAATGCCATACATTTCTATCATTTAAATAATCATTAACAGTGTAATAGCCCTTTTTCATTAAAATAACTTTGACATTTATGTACAGGGAGTTCAGCAATATCCTTTGGTAATTTGTTGAAAATACGGATACAATTTCCCATAAACGATTTTCCTACTTTTCGCAGTCTGAAGCCTGGAACGGCAAGTTTATCTTTATTTCTGGTATTGAAATTGTGTACGTTACGTGTATATGCCGACTGATGAGGCAGTCAATCTTACGGATTTTACGGACGTGCTTAGCTCGGTAAGTGCTATCATAGACAGCTGTAGCGTGGATAGTGTGTATGTATTGGGAGACTATAACGCACACCCATATGAACGTTTTTATTACGAACTAATGAATTTTTGTAAGGATCAAGAGTGGTCGTGCATAGACATCGATATATTGGGCTTGTCATCAAATACGTACACTTTTGTTAGCGATGCTCATGCGTCAAGGAGGTGGCTCGATCACTGCATAGTAACCAAAGCGGCGATTAACTCAGTGCAGAATGTTTATGTAATGTATGACGTGTATTGGTCGGACCATAATCCCCTTGTAATAGAATGTAATCTTAATATTGTTACGCCTATAAGGCCATGTATGCCTATTTTCCAAGATGTGATCGCGTGGGGGGAAAGGTCGCCTGAACAATTAGATACCTACCAAAGAGAATGTCATCAAATGTTAAGGCACATTGACTTTCCATGCGAATTGCAAAATTGTAGTGATGGAATGTGTATAGATACTGGTCACAGTGCGGTCATTGATCAGTTGTATAATGATATTGTGGAGGCTCTAAGGGCGGCGTCTATAGTTAGTCGTAATAACAAAAAGCGCACAAAAAAGGCAGTCATAGGTTGGAACAAACATGTAGCTGATGCACACGGGAGGGCTAGGCTGAAGTTCAACCTGTGGGTGTCGTACGGTAAACCTACGTCTGGAGTTGTCTATAAAGACATGTGTGTGGCGAGAAAATGTTTTAAATCCCGCTTGAAATGGTGTCAGGATAACGAGAATCAAATTAAAATGGATATTCTGGCATCTCACCATAGCAAAAATGATTTTCGCTCCTTTTGGAAGCACACCAATAGGTTACAAAGCAGGCCAGGTCTTCCTGTGAGTGTCGGTGGTGTGTGTGAACCTACGGAAATCGCAAATTTATTTGTTGAGCACTTTACAGTGAAATCACCATTAGGGCCGTCACAATATAAGCCGAAATCTGGGCCCGACTTGAAAAGGGTAATAACCTTTACAGTCAAAGATATTGATAGAGTAATTATATCTATGCCAAGAGGTAAATCCCCAGGTCACGACGGGCTCAGTATCGAGCATCTGCGGTTTGCTGGTCCACACCTACCCCGTGTATTGTTCTTGTTGTTTAACCTCTGCCTGGGGCATAGCTACATGCCGTCTAATATGATGCGTACTGTGGTCGTTCCTATAGTGAAGAATAAAACGGGTGACCTGGCTGATAAGAATAATTATCGCCCTTTATCACTGGCGACGGTAATTTCGAAAGTATTGGATGGTTTGATTAATACACAGCTAAATAAATGACAATCGGTTGATCAATTTGGATTCAGGCCAAATTTATCAACCGAATCGGCTGTGCTGTGTCTTAAGCAAACTATCACTTACTATACAAAGCGTAAGACGCCAATATTTGCGTGTTTTCTGGACCTTTCGAAGGCATTTGACCTGGTTTCCTATGATGTGCTGTGGGAAAAACTTGATAAAAACCAACTACCCATGGAGCTTATAAATCTTTTGAAGTACTGGTATGGAAACCAGGTCAATAATGTAAAATGGGGAGGGGTCTCATCTAAGTCGTATGGGTTGGAGTGCGGGGTCAGGCAGGGAGGAATGAGCTCACCCACGCTATTCAATCTGTATGTTAATGAACTGATTGGCGAGCTCAGCGGCACCAGAGTTGGTTGCTACATAGACGGTATTAGTGTCAATAACATCAGTTACGCCGACGATATGGTGCTGCTGAGCGCGTCAATCTGTGGCCTGAGAAAACTAGTGTCCATATGTGAAGCTTACGCTGTGTCCCATGGGTTAGTTTACAATGTAAGCAAGAGCCAAGTCATGGTCTTTCAGGCCGGAGGAAATCGTTATGACCAGATTCCGCTTATATTATTAAATAATAGTAAGCTGCAGCGAATCTATCAATTCAAGTACCTCGGCCATGTATTGACTCCCGACCTGAAAGACGATGATGACATAGAGAGAGAACGGAGGGCAATGTCAGTGAGAGCGAACATGCTGGCTCGTAGGTTTGCACGTTGTTCGCGACAAGTAAAGATTACCGTATTTAGAGCCTTCTGTACATCCTTCTACACGTGTAGCCTGTGGGCCAGTTATACTCAAAAAGCTTACAGTGCCCTCCGAGTGCAATATAATAACGCGTTCAGGGTGCTGCTGGGGTTGCCTCGTTACTGTAGTGCATCCGGGATGTTCGCAGAAGCAAGGATAGATTGCTTCTTCACTATCATGCGTAAGCGGAGCGCGTCCCTGGGCGCAGGGTGCGGGGGAGCACCAACAGCATCCTGAGCATGATTGCAAATAGATTTGACTGCATTTACGTGAATCGTTCCTGTGCCATTTCGGGTGGTGTGGTTAGGGGCAGATTCACAAAATAATTTTAATTGTATTTGTCCTATTTTATTTTATTTTACTAACATAGTTTAAGTGCACATGTATACTAACAAAATGAGTCTCAGTAACTTGAATAAATGAATTTTGAATTTAATTAATGTCTGTTAAATTATTTAAATAATTCCAGTAGGGTACCATGATTTCTTTTCTAACCTAATATCAGCGGACAGAATTTCAGATTTAAGCAGTTCTATATTAAGGTAAACTTTATTCGAGAATAACCCCCGTATTTATAAAGAAGTAATTACTTATTGCTTAAGAAACTCATAACTTAAAGTGTTCATACCTAGTGCTTAAGTAAAAGAAATTGGTCAACATTAATAGTCATATTATTTGGCTGAAAATGCTAACTTTTGGTAGTCATAACTTCTAGTAATTTCATGATTAAGGCATACAAATTGTTTCTCAAGTAATTACTTGTAGTCAAGTAATTACTTTTACTTGTTTATAAATACGGGGGTAAGACTCTTAGATAATGAAGTTATGTTTCTGTTATGTTTTCTTTTATTCAAATTAGACAAAACTTTTGTCACAATAGTTCAAATTAAGACAGTATAATTAGTAGATTGTGCAGAAAAGTTAGAAGTTGTCTTAATTATATTTTTTTATTATACGAGTACTTGATCTCTATGGGTAACTTTATACGAGTAGAAGACATAATTAGTCCATTATGTTGTTACTCTCATGTTTTTTTCTAATAAAATTAGACAAAACATTTGCCACAATAGTTTGAATTATACTTGAATTTGCAGAAAAGTTATAATTAATCTTAATTTTTTTTTTATTATACAATGTAGCATTGTAGCATTTATAGCGTACTTTCATACCAAATTGTGATTCATGGAAAAAAGTTTTTTTGATCATTGAACCTACTCATTATACACGATGCATTTTCAACCATCTGTTAAACGAAGCCCACGTTATGTTACCATTTTGTATAACATCTCGGCAGTGCTATTTTCATTTTTTTACTAAAAATTTTTATTTATCTTTTTTATTATTGGTTCAGCTATTTATTTTGAAACTGATGTGGCTGTGTAAGGTCCATTCTATCGAGAGTCCGTCGCAGCAAAATAATACGACCGTGCGCGTCACAACGTGTTACAAAGTTATAAGTATATCAAGTATATAAAGATTTAATATTTTTCAAAAAACATTTTTTATCAAAAACTAATGACACTGCCCTTACATTATATTAATGGTACACTAACGTGGGCTTCGTCTTCCAGGTGGTACAAAAAGCACGGCGTATTGCCGCTTTTGTACGACTATACGAGTAGTTGCTTACATTTTAATATTTTGATAATTTTTATCTTAAATAAAGCCATGAAAATATTTAGCAAACTGTTTTATGTATCAATTATAACACATTGTGTTAAAAGACCTAACTAAATCTTGTGCACAGTATATGGGCGTATTTGCGTTAAAACGAAAGAACAATACATTAAGCAACATTTTCTAATTGATTTATTTATTGATAGTAGCACATTATAACAATAAAAACAATTACATGCATAAATAAATACAGTAATCGCTTAAAATGTTGTATTTTCTTTGAGCCTAGTAAAAGGGCGAATAATTATTTAAATCTCTTTACGTTGAACAATATACACGGAATTATAGAAATATGACGACGTAGAAGGGCCAATGTGTAAAATCTCCAAAAATATACAAAATGCATAAAAATTTGTAACAGCAAAAGAAAAAGCATTACATGTTATGGCTAAATGCGAAATTTTATTAAATTCGTTTTAGTAGGTCACAAGATATGACCAAAAAATATGGTTCTAGCAACTTAAATGGCTCTCCTGTAAAATCTATTTTTTTCACTTACGCCAGTTTACGTAGGAGCCATCGATGTAGCATGCAGATGCAGTTTAACATGTAGTTTGTACCTAGAACCGCAGAAGAAGGTAGTCAATCATGTAATATATTAATATCACAAGAAAACACCATATATTTTCGACAACCATGTACAAAAATCTGCTCTATAAAGACAACAAAGGAGTCATACCCTTAAAAGCCCAGGTTCACCGCGCATGCTCGTAAACCGACGAACAAGAAATCCGTGCGCGCGCGCATGCGAGCACAGCCTATAAAAACAACGACAACACCATCTGACGCGGCAGCCGGAGAACGCGCTTACGAATGAGTTACTTGATATCAAGCTCACGGCATTGCTGTGAGAGATTCTAGCGCGGTATGATACTTGTACTTAGAATGTTTCTAATGTTTTACAGAGAAGTTATTAACTTGTTATTTATGAAAGTTGGTGGTTGTAGAACAGTACTTGTGAAAGTTAATTCGTTTGATGATGCTGCCGCTTTGGGATATTATTTACTTAATACTCAACTTATTTTTGGAACGAAGTTCCTTATCGCGCGAAGGGGGCTAGACGGAAAAAATTAGGACCAAAAGTTGTAACGACACTTTTGTAATGACACTTTTTGCTATAATTGTAAGCCGTGCGGCGTGTGTGAGAGAGAGAGAGAGAGAGAGAGAGAGAGAGAGAGAGAGAGAGAGAGAGAGAGAGGGAAAGGCTCAAAAGGAACTTCGTTCCATTCGGGTGTTCCTTGATACCTCTCAAGTTTTTTTTAAATTCCATTTTGGTTCTTATTGATGAAGGTAAATAATTAAAGTAAACACATAAATCGACCCATTATATTAGTATCAGTATATAAACTTGAAAAATTTTGTCTCAGGCGGGACTCGAACCCGCATCTCCGCCCGGCATGCGAGGAGATGCGGGTTCGAGTCCCGCCTGAGACAAAATTTTTCAAGTTTATATACTGATATTATAAGTGCAATTAAGTTGCTAAAATATACAAATTACCCTAATCGATATTTAATTTAAGAAATATAAGTTTAAATAGTATTTACTGTTTTCTTGAGTTTACGCGAACACTATACATTGAAATGAAAGATAGTTTACGGATTTAGAACGCGTTTATTTTTGATTTAACCCGACGTTTCGAACCCTTTACAGCGTTCATGGTCACGGGTAGACTATTAGACTATTTTTTCAAAATAACACATTTTGAAAAAATTTAAAAAATGTTTAACTACCGCCTCTAATTTTTATCGTCAGTTATGTTCCGTTTCACACAAAATGAGCTAACTGTGTGTTTAAATAGTATATCTGGAAAGATAACTTCCAAATAAACTAGCATACGCCCCTTGGTCTGGTGGTTGAAGTACAAGGGCATGATCTCGGGGCTCTGGGTTCGATTATCTAGTCAAGCAAGAATAATTTCGAAGAGTACATCTTATTGTCTGACTCGGGTATCGAACTCAGAGCCATGAGATGTTGGCGCTGCAGTTAAACCACTAGACCAACGGAATGTAAATCCTAATGCCTTCAAATAACCTACGATCATCCGCGGTCCGTCGGTCTCTGGCCAACCTTGCCAAGCAGCCATTGTGCCACGGGCGCCATGAGTCATGACTCGTGCTTCCTTATAAGAGCTAAACCCTTTGTGCCAACACAGCTCGCTCTGTAACCATTGCCCAACTCACGAATCTCCTATTGTCAGACGTACACCGATCGCGAGATAAAAATCCTTATTCCCATTTGAGCTCCCATTAATCTCCGGTAGAAAGCTGCGCAGGAGTCGTGACATAGAGCAGATGGACGCAGTAAGCTTGAGTTAAGTGGTTTTCGTACCACAAACACCCAAACCCGAGAGAATGTAGAAAAACTCATTTTTTCTACATTGACCCGTCCGGGAATCGAACCCGGGACCTCGGAGCAGGCGACACCTTGAAAACCGGTGTGTACGCCACTCCGCCACGGAGGTCGTCGGTCGTAATTAAGTATATCTTATTACTCATAGGGATTAAATTTTCTGTTGTAATTCGAATTTGATATGACATTTAAATATCGTTATTACTGCCACCAATACCAGCCTATATCAATCCAATGCTGGACATGGGGCTCTATAAAAGGATGGTTTTGCCACTATCGCCAGACTTGGCACGTGGGCTGGTAATCAAAGTTTGGCCAATGGTAAAGGAAAGACGCTGTTATCTGTCTTCTTCTGGCAGTGCTATAGTCGAGAAAGGACGCTCTGCTCTTATGGTGCCGAAATCACATGACACAATGTGGTGGTATAAAAAAACATACACACTACTTTTCTATAAAGCTCACGTATTTATAATTATACCGGACGACGTTCCGTGGGCAGGCCCCCCACAAGGTGGACCGACGATCTGATCAAGGTCGCGGGAAGCCGCTGGATGCGGACAGCACAGGACCGATCGTTGTGGAGATCCTTGGGGGAGGCCTATGCCCAGCAGTGGGCGTCGTTTGGCTGATATGATGATGATGATGATGATGATGATTTATAATTGATCTTCAAAGTAAAAAGTGGGGCAAAGTAGACAATAAGACACAGCTTTTTGATTTAACTATTGACTGAGACTTGAGATCTATTTAAAGTCATATGAAGCTTTAGGCTTTCAGTTCTATAATTCAGTTTGAATCAAACCTTTGAACTGAACAGTCTCCAATTATCAATTTTAAACTTTTTCACAAGGACTTTTAATATCACTTTGTTCAATGTACACATGCGTTTTCTATTACATACTTAGTTTGAAGAGAACTTACTACGCCTATCCGTATTGTGGCCGCGGCCAGATCGTGACGTCGATGCGCGCGCGCAAAGGTCGCGATCGATATACTGCAGATACGATTGCCGATTTATTGCATGATTTTGAACTACTTTAATTACCTGTGCCTGTGTGGATACTGATGCTTTTTCCGTATGATTTGGTAGAAGTGTTATCAGGTATAATATAGCTTCAAAATAAATGCTACAATTATCTGCACATTCTTTTTATACCGTTATTTCGTAAAATACTCACTGTATTAATATAAATACACTAGCTGACCCGGCAAACGTTGTTTTGCCATAAAAATGATTAAATTACTAAAATGGCTATTTTATAAATTTTTAATATTTTACTACCCTACCCCTACCCTACCCCTACCCTACCCCTACCCTACCCCTACCCTACCCCTTCCCTACCCCTACCCTACCCCTACCCTACCCCTACCCTACCCCTACCCTACCCCTTCCCTACCCCTACCCTACCCCTACCCTACCCCTACCCTACCCCTACCCTACCCCTACCCTACCCTACCCCTACCCCTACCCTACCCTACCCTACACATACCCTACCCCTACCCTACCCCCAAAAATTGTGAATCTAAACCATTCCCAGAGCTCCTTGAACACACACAAAAAATTTCATCAAAATTGGTCCAGTCGTTTAGGAGGAGTTCAGTCACATACACACGCACACAAGAAATATATATATTAAGATATGAAATCTTGCCTTTCATTTTGTTCAATGAATTTAATTTAGTTTTATTAATAATGTACTTTTTTTATATTCAATGGGCTTGCTCTTGACTACATACTTAACTCTTCGGTTAAGAAGAAGCCTAAGATGGAGCGAACTTACCCAGAAAGTGGCACTGGTTCTCCCACACACCAGCGGAACACAGAAAAACTGTTTGGCGCTGGACTCCGGCAGGAGGGTGGTAGCATCCAGGCGGCCTCTTACGTAGCCTACCACCGCAGAGGGATCTGTTAGCCGTCATCATTGGTTAGAATACCAAAGATACCGTTGCCCAGGGTGGACCACTAGGAGGTAGATCCCACCACCATTTAAGTTATTTACTTATGACATAGGTAGGCTTGATTACGTAATTACGTATATTTTAACATATCTGGCAACCAATACAGTATTGGGTGCTAATTCTTGGGATTAGGGTTAAGATGTTAAAAAAACACCTAGCTTATTTTGACGTTTATGTGTAGAAGTTGATATAAAATGTCAAATGAAAATGAGGATTGGACCTCAAAGGAAATGACATATACATGTTAATTGGTTATTCTATGTATTTTGTATAAACCAAAGCCTTTTTATTCTTTATTTTACTGAAAATGTAAAGTTTAACTTGTGACAGCGATAAGATCTATCATTTTCCATTTTCTACAGTAAGTCCCTATTTCAGTCTGCTATCGAGCCTTTTAAGCGACCACGAATAACGACAACGCGAGTCTCCACAAACATTATCGCTCAGTTCGGGATTATAATAATATTTAATTACCAGATCGCGCGATAGCTCGCGGTACCCGATTTATTGCTATGCTTACTTGGCCGCAGGTAAAGGTTAGGTGCTGCGTGACGACCCAGGTTTAGAGACTCTAGCGCACACTGGGTATGATTAAAAATATCAGACCATTACCATAGAAATTCTAAAAAGCTCTCACTGTCTCAATAACCCAACAATTTTATTCACTTATTAAAATTTTTATTATGTTACTTGCATTTATACAAACACTATACATTTAATGAAATATATATTTACGTACAAAGACTGCACAATGTTCATAGTCACGTTGGGATCCCTTTATTTTTCTTTTTTATAATTAATGTACATAAATCTGAGGACGTACTAAATTATTAAATTCTAACATCAGTAAAAACATTAATGTGAGAATGGAAGCCATTTTATTTTATTTTTATTTATTTATTTATTTTGATCAACCATCATCTGTTTACATCAATAGGTATTATACATAAAAAATTATTACAACAATGAATGAACAAATGCAACAGAAAATTTAGGTTAACTCTACATGGACTTTTAACTTTTAAATCTTAAAAACTCACAAGTAAGAACAAAAAAATAGTAAATAACTATCCTATCTACAAAAAGTGGGAAGATTCAAATTTGATCAAACTTTAATATTATGATTTACGGTATTTAAAATCTATAATAATATTGACATTTAAATACGATCATACCTTACTTTATATTCCGACGCTTTAACCAAGTTACTTACAACGCTAAATCTTAGAATTAAGGTATGATGTTGGGTGCCAACTTCTGCAAACAACCCCGAATATATTTATAAGAATGTCGTCACTGGCTTAGTACACCTAACTACTCATAGCGTGTTATTATAACTTCTTACTCATTACTTATTTTATTTATTCATAGTGTTATTAAACATTTAGAAGTGCATTCGCTTTAACGGCGATTTGTCAAAATAATTAAAGAGGAAAGCGTCGAGAATGCGCGGCTCGCAGCGTCGCGTCGGTAGCTATGTGAGAGATTATGCGTGGAATGAGATGCCCGGGTAATGAAGTATATTTGGGTTCCGTCATTTTATAAAAAAGTCTTTTTTCAGATTAATTTAAATATTTAGTTTTTAATTTTATTTCCTGATTTTTGACGGTATGACGAAGGTCGCGGGAATTCACTGGATGCGGGTGGCGCGGATCCGATTGTGGAGATCCTTGGAGGCCTAAGTCCATTAATGGGCGTCGTTTGGCTGGAACAATGATGGTGATGATTGATTTACTAACGGTTGTTTACACAATACTTGAGCTGTGTTAATATTTTACATCTAGGTTAGGTTGTCTAATAGTCTAAGATCCCACCATACAACGACCTTCATCGAGCAGTTTATTGAATAAAATGTATTTTATATAAAATTGTATATGCCAATAAATATATTGCAAATGGGTTGGCTAAAAAAATTCAGTCCAGAGTATGATTCATTAACAATTATTTTTTTTATTTTAATTTAATTTTTTTTACTGGTTTGTTTATCATCGAAAATATGAAGCCCAAAGAATATGCAAACTTTAGGTTGACTATTTTTTTCCCGTCACAACTCTTGAGTAGTCAGATATAAACAGGTAAATCGAACTAGTAACTTGCACCGGTCTGGTTAATTAAATAAAGTTAAATACAAATAAATATTATTCAATTATGAACACGGTGGTATACGGTTGAATGCAAAAAAAAAGTCATGAAATTCGGTTGTCAAATTTTAAAAATTCTACTCTGGACTGAATTTTTTTAGGCAACCCATTTGCAATATATTTTTTGGCATATTTAATTGTATATAAAATACTTTTCATCCAATAAACAGCTCGGTGAAGGTCGTTGTATGGTGGGATCTTAGACTATAACAAAAACAGAAGAAATCAGTCAACGCATTAAACGGATAAATCGTACATTGGCAATCTGAAAGTTTGTATGTCAGTTTGTATGTCAGTTTGTATGTCAGTTTGTATGTCAGTTTGTATGTCAGTTTGTATGTCAGTTTGTATGTCAGTTTGTACGTCAGTTTGTATGTCAGTTTGTATGTCAGTTTGTATGTCAGTTTGTATGTCAGTTTGTATGTCAGTTTGTATGTCAGTTTGTATGTCAGTTTGTATGTCAGTTTGTATGTCAGTTTGTATGTCAGTTTGTATGTCAGTTTGTATGTCAGTTTGTTAATCAATCACGTCAGAGCTGCTGACCAAATTAAGATACAATATGAAACTGTGATAGATTATACTAGCTAGGTTAGTAGCTCGGGTAGCTAGTAGTGAAAAACTCATCAAATAAGAATCTTTCCTTTTTCGGATACAAAATTATTTCTGTACGAGACCCTAAACACTTAATTTTAATTTAAGCTTCAAATATTTTGGTCCAAGAATGAGGTATTTCTGTGATCACGCAAGGGTTGCGTGCGCGCATGCGCTTAGGTACAAGCGTGTTGACGCGGCGACACTCGCTGCGACAAATTGGACGAATAAATATTATGGAAATTATCATTCATGTTTGGGTTTGTAGGGTTGCCCTTATCTTTTCATGTAATCTTTACGCATTCTAATAAACATCTATAAATATGTTTCTTTCGGGTGTTAAGATTGGAAAACTCCTAAACATTTGATGAAACTACGCTGGATAAGAATATGCTTGAAAAATTTGCGTTGTGACGTAGTTGTCTGGTTGCTAATTGGTAAAGCGCCTTGCCCAGTATGCGTGGAAATGCGGGTTCGAGTCCTGCCTGAGACATAATGTTTCAAATGGGTGCCCTTCGGTTCGCCTAAAATTTGAAGTCCTAATTTCATTTGGCCGAACCGTATTGGCCTAAACTTATAATGTATAATTATTGTCTAGCCTAACAGTTGTTTTCGCACTATCATAGTTGGGTCTAAAAATTTAAAACCCTAATTTTAGTATGTCTAATATCGAATGCACTAATATATATTCGCATCTTCCTTAACGCTAAGTAATGAAAGCCATATTTTTATAAAAACCGAAAAAGTTAAAAAAACGAGTCGCTCACAAACCGACCCCAAGCAGTCTTGTCTGCCCTACCCCTAGAGTGTAATTTAAAAGCGCGTAGGCACGGAGCTGAGGAGCAGGAGGCTGTAAACGAGGCGCCGCGGCTGAGGCTGGCGCCAGAAAGCCGAAGCTGCGGTGCTGAGTGTAAGCCATCTGCGACGATTAGCACGCGTGGGACCGCCGGAGCCGACACGGAAGTCTGATTGTTTGGATGCATGCATTATTGCTTGTTTGCATGCATGTTTGCTTGATTGCATGCATGCCTGCTTGCTTGCATGCACGCTTGTATGTTTGCAAGCATGCTTGCTTGCTTGCACTTGCTTGCTTACTTGCATGCATGCATGCTTACTTCTTTAAAATATTGATAAAGTTACAACTTTTTGCGAATAATAATTTGGAACTGTAAATGGTAGGTATTAGGATATATTCGGCTAAATGTCGCATTTGGCAAATTATAACACGGCGATATACAGTAAGGCGTAGTAAATATAGGCTAAACACGTTTAGGAAGAGAGAAAATGTGCGAAAAAATTTTAGGCTAAAAGTTTCTGTGCCAGTGACAATTAGGAGTACAAATAATTCGGCAATCCGATATATACCCGTTTCAAATACATATTTTTGAACTTTGAGTAAGTGAGTTCAATAAAATCAACCATCACATCGCAAGTTCCTAGTTCATGCTAGCCAGGAAAATTTCAACACCCGATCATCCTGGAAGGATTGATGTAAAAATACCGATATGGACCGAACTTCATCTTAGCATATTGCATTGTATTATTAGTTTGAAAAACAATGTGAACCCTGCATGCTAATGCTTGTAATAGCTTAATCGGTTTACTTACAGATGTCAAAACGAGCGAGCGCGAGGCGGCGCGCGCGCAGTCTGTCATAATTAGCAGCGTCACCATAGTGGATGGCGGCAGCTCACACCGAACGCCACGCAATACACGTAATGAACGAGTATATAACAAAAAAATATTGAAATGAAGGAGCTGTCAAAGTGTTTACGGAAGCGTGACGTCACGGATAAATGCCATTTTGTTCTAGCATTTTGGTGCAAATATTTGTTTTTTTTTAAATTGACAGATGTTATTCACTAAAAAGAAATTGGTGTTAATTGTATAACATGGAATGAACACGATATTTTTACATTTCTTTGGCATTTATAATGTAACGCAATAGTCCAAAAACCTATGAAATAAATATCCATTTATTATCCTTTTTCTCCTCCATTTTCTCCCTTTTTAGCTCTTTAATCAAGGATATTTCTGACAAAACAATTTAATGTCATGCCCAAAGACTAAAACTATCTAAATACGAAATGATATCTTAATCGATCAAACTTGTTTTAGAGAATATGGTCTCCAAATATACAAAATACAAATATTTTCTCAAAATGTAGGACTGCAAATACGAGTATGTTTAAGTACCTTTATCTCATAATATTATTATAGGAGTGTCGATACCTATAGTATATTATGTATTATAATTATTATAAATAAGGGGCGACACCAGACGGCTTGCTTTTCTAGTCATAGGTATACAGCGTGTTAGAAATGTCTTCCTCGGTGTGATCGCATCCCACAATGCGTATTACACTCACACGCCGTGGATTATCGATAACAACGATTTATTGTATGGCATGCGCGCGCGCACCCTTACTACCTCGCGTAGTATAGGGAACCCGGGAACCTTAACTTTGAGGAGTAAGGTCCAAATTTGTCTGTCCTGTTTTATAGTTTTGCTCCACCATTCGTTATTTGACATTATCAACGCCGCGTTGTCCAAGTAATTTGACTTTATTTGCGGTACACACGCTACCGATACTGATAAATCGTGTTTTATTGTCCTTGTGATTGGGGAAATCTGTTATGTGTAAGAAAAAGCGACGGTAGTCACGCATCGCGTAGTGAAACGCTTATGGGAATGTATAATTAACCTGGTGACTTCTTCAACGATCTATATTACCATTTTTATGATAGTACTAACAAAATAATACTATTAAGTACGAGTTAGCAAGCCACTGAAAATATTAGGGGTTAAAGTATGAAATTGCCGTTTTGTATGGACGAAATCGAGAAAAGTCATTTTTCCATACTAACAATTTTTTAGTTTTTTTAAAAACGCCTGAACCGTTTTCGATGCAATTAAAGGTGAAAGTTAGATGGTTATAAAGCTACGCATTATAGTATTTAAATTTCTGAAAATAAAAGTATATAATACAAATATACTTAATTGAAGCAAGAAGGTCAGCTGACACATTGGAAGGGGTCTTTTCAACGACTTCCTTTGAAGTAATAGGCACTAGTATTGCATATTTTTTTTAGTCAAAAGTTACTTTATTTAGTTTTTGATACAATACAAAAAGAATTACGCAATAATATGACTATACTTAAGAGCTATAAACAAAATAAAAGTGGGAAAATAATCGGCATTTTCATACTTTAACCCCTATTATTTTATTATATAAAAATATTTGAAGATAAAACTTTATTTCTTCACAAGGGCTATTCAAACATGCATTGAAGGCGTTGGGCCAATATTTAACATATTGTAAACACAGGTGCATTCAGTAGATTCCGAAAGAACCTCTATTAAATACGTCACTAGGGTTTTCAGGCAATGGAGTACTTAAAAAAATGTCCTGCAAGTAACTACATAGCTAGTTTTTTTTTGGGCAGTCGCCTGGTAATCATAAAGTTGTGGTCCGATGTAAAGCAGTCACAAAATGTTTTATTTTTAAAGTATTGTACTTCCTATTTATTTGTCATAAAAAATGTTAAAATTAATCGCAAAATTCTAAAATCCTTAGTAATGTTCATTTTCGTTAAGTTTTTAAATGTGCGATCTGTATTTTTTGTACATTGCAAAATGGGTTTTCCCAAAAATCACTTGTCAAAATCATTCCGTACCTTTGAGTGGGATGTTATGATAAACCAAAAGCTAAATCTTTTCTAATCAAACATAATTAGTTATCGATACATTAGTGATTCTTATTTATTTGGTTACGTTTGTCATTTACAAACTGGCTGATATATTTCATGCACCACAGCACAAAATGTTCAGCAATTACACAATGAAAACGTTATACGAGCAGTAAAAAAGGTATTATCTACGTATGATTTGTTTTCTACGTTTAAAAACTGTGCAACGAGAAAGACTGACCACATTTTTTATCGATTATTTACTTACGTGTCTAGGAGGTGACACAATGTACTAAACTATGAGATATGCCAACTGTCCGTGAGCTGGTTAATCCTATGAAGTTACTGAACTTTTGACGTTTCGGTCGGCATTCAGCGGCTGTAGTCATAAAGCAACTGGGTAGCGGTGTATATTACTCATTCATTTCATTCATTTCATTTAATTATCAGATCATAATCCATTAAGATATAAAAACTTAAATATAAAATTAAACACACTAAAAATATATTTTATTGACAGTCAGTAAATGAACCATATTACAATGGTTCAAGTACTGCCAGTCAAAACGTTCCGCGAATGCGTTAAGAATACTGTTGCCACTAGCCCTGACCCTGCGCACCAGGGATGCGCACCGCTTGCGCATAGTCGCATGGAAGCAATCTACACGCGCCTCGGCGAACATCCCTGATGCGCTACAAAAGCGGGGCAGCCCCAACAGCATTCTAAACGCATTGTTATATTGGATACGTAGTGCATTGTACTGTCCCTGCGTATAATTCACCCAAAGGCTGCTCGTGTAGAAAGACGTACAAAATGCCTTAAAAAGGGTAATTTTAACGTCTTTCGAACAGCGAGCAAACCTATGAGCTATCATATTAGCTCGGCGGACATAGCTCTACGCTCCCTCTCTATGTCTGTATTGTCTTTCAAGTCCGAGGTAACAATATGTCCCAGGTATTTAAACTTTTCAACTCTATTAAGAGGACATCCATAAAGTTTAATACTTGGCATACTGTCCAAACATCTTCCTCGGGCTTGAAAGACCATGCATTCACTTTTCTTTACATTATACAATAACCCATGTTCGCTGGCGTATTGTTCACTAATGCCAAGCAGCTTCGATATACCGCAAATGCAGTTTCTTAATTTTTGTGTGGTTATTATAATATGCAGAAGTTTAAAAAATTACATGTCATCCTTTTTTTTTCTTTTTTTATGGTCTGTCGATGTACAAGAAGAGACTCGTCTTGAAGATTAGTGCGTTTTTTTACTTAAAACAATTCACTTATAACAATTAAAATAGTCCTTTTTTTATTTTGTCAAAAAGATAGTCTGGTTATTGAAGTCCATCATTCCGTTTAACCAATTGAACGTCCGCCAGGCCACGCCCCTTAAGACGTCTGGATGCCTCGACATTGTTGCAATATGTGCTGGTTGTTTTATCTTCGCTGCAGCCGAATACTGTTACCCGCAGCGGGCTGTTTCTATAAATGGCTAATTAATGATCTTTATTATGTTTGTAATCCCATATTTATTACACGCGATTATCATACCTGTGTAAATTGATCGGCTCGCATTATGCGGGCTTATTTCGTCGCTACATGGCATGCGAGATTTTTTACTTTCTCCAACAATAACATTTTATTATATTTAACTTTACGACGTTTAGTATTTGTTAACAATAGGAGTATATTTATGGCAGTCTTATTTAAATAACAAATAATTTGTAAAACATAATTTTTATTTTATTTCTTCATTGTAAACGATGATGGACTTAATACGAGTCATTCTAAAAACCGCAATAGAGTTGTGTGTGGATTATTTTATAGTTTTGAATGAAAAACGTACAGTAGCATCATACTTGTATGTCTTACTTTGCATACTATAAAGTAATATTCGACGACCTTTTGGATCAGCGGTAGTTAACGCTGCTTCTGAGCCATGGGTCGCGGGTTCGATCCCCGCACAGTACAAATATTTGTGTGCATGAACATGTCTGTTTGTACTGGTCTGGGTGTTTTCTATGTATTATAAGTATGTATTTACAAAAAAAAAAGTATATAAGTAAGTTTATCGGTTGTCTAGTACCCCATACGACAGGGTACTTAATAGTACCTTAATTTGGGACTAGATGGCTCTGTGTGGCCCAGTGAGGCATGTCTTAAAATATTTATTTATATTCGAAATCATGTGTTTTTCGTGATCAGATCTTGGAATTAGTTACCTACGTCGTGATGTGGTCGCCCAGTTAATAAAATGATTGTACATATGGTATTGTTTGTAGACACAGATACACACGCGCGCGCATATATATATTCAGAAGCTTTAGTAAAAAAACTTTTTCTTACAAAGTTGTATTCTGTGCAACTCTGTTAAATATATTGGCAATATTGACTTTAAAGCTGATAATTACACAACTTAAAAACGATTACAAAGTGCTTGTAATTCTCACGAGAGTTGAAACTAATCGACGACATCATAAAAATAATTTCGCTCGCATTTAATTCGGGTTTTGCAATATCAATTAAAGATACGGCTTAAAATGTGGAAGGAGATTGGCCGCGCAAATGGCCAAGTGTATAAAAATTAATTTAACACTCGATATTATGATCATCATTATTATTAAGCCTTAGAAATGTTAAGTAACAACCCTCTTAATTTTATGTAGAGGGGTTAAGGCCTTAGTTCCACCACGCTGGCCTAGTGCGGGTTATTGGACGGCGAGGGCGATGCTGTGAACATCGCCTCGCCGTTGGACGTTTCTCAAGCCGCCCGAAGGCCTCCAACAGGGCTTATCGACTGTTATCTCGTGACAATAGCCGGGACCGAGGGCTTAACGTGCCCTCCGAAGCACGGATGCGCTCATGGTATGACGCTACAAACGGTCACCCATCCAACTAGTGACCGCTCCCAGCGTTACTTAACATTAGTGACAGAGACTGAACACTAAGAAGCATTAGGCTATGAGCGTTTGGAAATGTAATAATATAAAAATTTCGTGACGCAAATCTAGTACTTAAATAAATTTGTTTTGTCATTTTGTTACTATTTGTACCCTGTGTGGTGTTATCAGCATTAAACCGATATGATTTAATGATGACGATGACATAATAGAGATTAAAATACCGAAGAATATTTTCAGACATTCGACACTGGTCCACACAGAGCCATCTAGTCTCTCTACTTTAAATAGAACACTCCCAGAACAGTTGCTTTGTGATGCGCACCACCAAGGAGTGGAATGCCCTGCCTGCGTCTGTTTCCCCGAAAAATTATAACCCTAAAATTTTTAAAGCAAGAGTGAATAGGCTGCTTCTGGGTAAGCTCGCTCCATCTTAGGCTTCTTCTTAACCGTAGAGTTAAGTATGTAGTCAAGATCAAGCCCATTGAATATAAAAAATAAATACAGTACAAACAAACATGATCATGCACACAAATATTTGTACTGTGCGGGGATCGAACCCGCGACCCATGGCTCAGAAGCAGCGTTCACTACCACTGATCCAAATAGTCGTCTAAAACAGAATGCCTTGTAACATCCAAAACAATTATAACTCGTCAAAGATAAATGAGTATGTATAAGCACGCAGACATGTCAACCTATTAAAACAGTTCCGCTTTTGCCATTCACCTGCGGATTCTTAAAGATTTTTATTCAACAAACGCGATAATCCGTCGTAAAAAATTAAAATCAACATAAAAATGGATACTCTTCGAAGCTGCATTAGCATGAAACGATGCTTATGCGAATTATTTATTGACGCTTAGCATTTTCGTAAAGATAATTGTTCGACACTTCAGTTAGCACCTTCGATGGAAAAAACAAATATGCCCATGTTTGGGATATGGAATTCTTAATCGCATGTTTGACTCGGATCTACATCGGAATGAAATGTTTGGGTGACATTATCATATATCTCAGCTTATTATTCAAATGTGTGTACCAATTTTGTGAGGTATTTCGGATATCTTTGTAAAACAGTTATAGTACAAATGGAGAAATGTTTGTAACACTAACGAGTGCTAATTAGTTAATGTTGAATGAATTTGCATTTTTCCAGTTGATTGGTAAATGATAGAGTCAACGTTAACAAATTACATACATACTAAGGTGATTGTGTCAAATTTACTTCTTAAATTTTGTGCTATCATTTTAGGAACGGAAATCTGAAAAGTTTTCAGTAGGTGAATGAGGATGGATGGATTGACACCCAAAAATTTTGACGGAATTTTTTTTGGTTATGTACTATTCTGCTTCAAGAAACCCTATTTTTCTACCCTACACGCATGGTACGCCTATAATAGCTATAAAAGTCTTCTATAATGAACTTCTTCTTTTCTATATATCTTTAGAATAACTGCAACAATTGTTTTATTGTTATGCTTATAATGTAAAGGCAAAGTTATAAATAGAGCATTTGCTTGCGGGACGTAGCTAGAATGCAAATGACCTGTTGAATGTAAAACTGTCTTATCTTTTTTTTTATAGATGGCAGGCATTTTTGTTTAATGTAAAAGAGGATGTAGTGACCAGTATTGAAAAAGGAATGCTTAAATGGTTTGGACATGTTGAGAGGATGAATGAAAGCAGGTTGACTAAAAAGATATATATGGCGAGTATGAATAGAAATGTTGGAAGGGGAAGGCCTCGACGAACTTATCTTGATCAAATCGGGGAAATTTTAAAGAAAGGTCAGGTCAAGAGTACCCTAAACCGGCGAGCGTGTATGAAAAGATTAATGAATGTGGATGAAGCGAAAGTAGTCTGTAAGGATCGTAGCAAGTGGAAAGATGTGGTATCTGCCTACCCCTCCGGGGAAAAGGCGTGAGTGTATGAATGTATGTGTGTAAGTAAAAAAACAAAAGATTAAAAACAAAACTTCCCCCTTTCGCCAGTCAAAATTACAAACTACCGAGAAAACAATAGTCTTATACTTCTAAATCGTTTCAGTTAGTACGCAACAGTAAAGATATCAAGCCATACACATTACCGCATTTCACAAGAGACCATGAAAGTCAAATTACTTCAATATTACTTGATAAGTCGACAATAAAACTCAACATTGCAGACAGCTGCCGAGGAGCGCCGCGGGAAACCTTTTTATAACTCATAAAATGCACTGAACCTATTTCTAATAAGTTATTTTGAAAATTCACTATAATAAAGTCGTATAAAAGTATGTAGCAGGCCTTATTGAATCGTTGCATTCTGAATTAAGGTTTGATAACCCTATTTATTCGGATATAAAACGAGGTATTTGTCATGTTGGGAAACAATTAATAAATAATTGGTTGAGTAATCATTCCATTGAATCTGATTTGAGAGTCATAAAAATATACTAAAGTTTGTTTGTTACATCATAAAATAAACATTAGGAGTAAATTAATTACCTACGGGTAAGTAAATTGAACCCATGTACGGGTCAATAGAAACTACCCATATTTTTGCATTTTGTGCTGTAATTTAAGAATAAATGCTAATTTTCAAGTCTGACAGTTATTAAAACAGCTAAGATATATGATAAAAACGCCATACAATTACTCTTGACTAATGAAAACATTAATAAAATTGACGTTAAAGTTAATAACCTAAAAAGGGGAAAAGGTATGAATCGACACTAGCCCCATTTCTATAAAGCTTTTTGCCCGTCGCTCAGCCAGCAAAAACTATAAGTTGTATCACGCGAACCGAAACCTGTGCCCATGCATTAGGATACTAAGAAGCCTTTTTAAGGCCTAATCTTTATTTACCCGGCACTAGCCCAGACTTGTTCCGAAGCAGTGGTAGGTTTAAATATCGAGACGTGTAAAAGCGCCTCCACGGGCCTAGTTGCAGAAATAAAACTGATTTTACTGATTCACTGACTTCGCACAAAATTTCATCAAAATCAGTATAGTTTAGGCGTGTAAGCGTAAAATCAGTTTTATTTCTGTCAATATTTAAACCTACCACTGCTTCGGGACAAGTCTGGGCTAGTGTGCAAGAAACTCGGTCCCTATTGTCAGCCTCTTTTGAAATAAATGTTTACAAAAGGTTTCAGCAAGTACGAGCTAGGACAATTTAATGACATACATTTCTATCATTTAAATAATCATTAATAGTGTAATAGCCCTTTTTCATTAAAATTACTTTGACATACGATTCAAGTTTATGTACAGAGAGTTCATCAATACCGTGTGGAAATTTGCTGAAAATACGAATATATATGACGGCGGGAGCGGCGGCGGAGCGGTAGATTGCTCGACACCGTCCTCTCGTGGTGGGGGTTCCATAGTCGGGATAACTCAGGGAAACGCAGATTTCCAATCACGTTGTATTTCAGAATCACAGGTAGGTACAGTAGGTAGTGACGGTGAACGTGACAGGTTCGAGGATGTGACTGTTCACGGTGGTGGTCCGCAGTAAAGTGAAAGAGCAAAAATGAATCCATCGACTCTGTCCTCGTGTAATGGCGCCAAAACGATACTAGCGCCACCACACTGCGTTCACTGGCACTTTACAAATCAACCAATCAGATAATTGTTACGTCATTACCGGTACTACGGAATCAAACTAGAAACTATAATGTTGCCAGGTATACGCGCGCGACGACACGGCCATACTGACTGGTTACACGTCCTCGAGTATACCTGCAACAAAAAAAACCTTGGAATGACAGAACGCTCGGCTTACCCTGACTACAGGGTTGTAGAACACAAAACAAAATCCAGAAGAAAGCCTCAACAGTAAACACAACACAATATGAACAATGAACAAAGCAATATGTACACACACGAACACACTTAAAGACGCAATCATGTCTCAGAAATTGGTAGTAAGTTGCCCTTTACAAACAGGTCCTCATGGACCAACCACTAAGTCCCCATGGACTTATCACTAGGTCCCCATGGACCATCCACAAAGCACACAGAGGCCGTTCACTACACCACACCTCCAATCGCACATTGCGCCCTGATCGACCAAAAATTGAGTCCCAGTTACAATTACGTTGGAGGTATGTTGTCTTAACGAGACTGGCCGCAGCCACGGCCCAGGTCGCACCTCGCGCCCTGATCGGTCTCCCACAGGACCGCAGTTACGAAAACGCCGGGACCGTAGCATACGTAACCAAACAAAATAAACTAAGTGTGTGTGTGTGTAGGCAAATAAAATAACTTACTCTCTATCAGAATTAGAATCTATGTCATAAACATTAAGTTCAATAGGAACGGTACTTTGAGGCATTCTTCGAGGGCGATCGTGAGCGTATTTATAACTTCTGTTATTAGTCAAAGATTTTAAAGTATAACGATCACCTTCGAGGACTTCCAGAACTTTGAAAGGTCCCTTGTATTTAGGGTCAAGTTTAGTCTGATTCCTTTCCTCATTTTGGATGAGGACTAAATCACCTACAACAAACCTATCAAATTTTGCCTTATTAGAATCAAAACGAGATTTTTCGTAAGTTGCACTCTTTCCGATATTGTGGGCCACTTGTTCTCTTGCTTCGGTAATATCGATCTCGTTTTCGGTATCGTCAGCCGTCAAAAGATTAAGAGGACGTGCTACGCGACCAATCATGAGTTCAAGTGGGCTCGCTTTAGTTACGCGTTTCGCGGTGCAATTTAACGCTAACTGGACTTCTTCGAGTGCATCTTGCCATGACCTATCAGAAGTCTCTACCGCGGTAAGCATTCCCTTTAACGTGCTCATCAAGCGCTCCACTTGACCGTTCGCTCGACTCGAACCTGTCGCGATCAAATGTAACTTAATGCCGCTTGATTCACAAAAATCTTTAAAATCTTTGCTCGCGAAACATCTACCTTGGTCAGCTATTAAGCGCGTGGGTGCACCAAAAAGGGAGACACTAGACTTCAAAGCCTTAATAGCACTGGGAGTGTCAATACGTAGAGTGTGATATAAAAGCACGAATTTTGTAAACGCGTCAATTAACACGATCACGTATTCTCATTCAATTCGCGGTAATCAGTCACCATACGCTTCGTTCCGTCACGCTTATCCACGAGTAGTATAGGACTAGCGAAGGGAGAATTACTCGGTCTAATTATGTTGGCATTCAATAGTTATCGTTAACTTTAGCGCGCACTAAATCTCGCTCTTGCGGACTGAGACGATAGGGACGGCGATACACGGTACGCGTCGGGTCTTTAAGTCGAATTTTCAATTCACCAGTTGTCACTCGCGTCTGTGGCAAACCGTCAATAAAGGCAAACGAAAACTCCGTCAACAAATTAACAAGATCATCTTTTAACGCGCCGCAGATGTCTGTACAGATTGAATGCAAATCTATTTCCGTAATTGCACTACAAAAACTAACCGGTTTAGTAATTGTAAGCCGTGCACTCGATAAATTAACGTTCACTCCCAAGTTTAAAACATCTGAACCGATCATGATATACGGCATACTGCCGTCCGGAACGATAAGAAATTGCAAATGTAGGGAATGCCCGTCTATACCTACCACATTAGTAATTTGTTCGGTACAATGGATATGGGCGTTGCCGACGCCTGTTAAACGCACATTAGTTAAACTACGCACTCCAGAAAACCGGTTTGCTATACTAGCCTTCACAAGAGAACACTCAGCGCCACTATCAAAATAAAAAGGGTACGACTCACCAGATTGTGTAAGTTCGCCTCGGACGCCGCTGATCTCGCAGACGTTGACCCGTCGCTCGAGCGCAGCGCCGCTGGCAGCACCGCTGACTCCAGCGCCGGCGACGGTGCTTGCGCCCTTGCCAGGCGCGCCGACTCCGTTGCCTCCGTTCTTGCTGCAGTGGGGAGCGATGTGGCCTTTTTCTCCGCAACGGTAGCAGGTCACGAACTTCTTCGGATCTTGAGTGGAGCTCGAAGACGTCGGCGCGTGCGGTTTGTTACTTCTAGTGTTGCAGTCGACCGATCTGTGCCCAATTTTATGACAATTGTAGCACTGAATCGGTTTGTTTACATCTCGTGAAGTGAAGTTCATTCTGTTTCGTTTTGCTTCATTTCTGAGGGTATCCGTGTTTTTTTTTCTTGCTTGCGTTTAAGAGAAAACGCTTGCACTTCCTGGATTAGCTTCGTTCTTGTTTTAATGTCCGTTGTAAATGCTAAGCGGTTGATTCTACCATTAATTTGTGCCAGATGTGCGAGGACATATGAGACGGCGATTTCTTCAGACTTCATGTCCTTCCATTTGGCCATTAGTGACGTTATTATACGACTGGCATATGCGGCAAGGCTTTCTCCCTCTTTAGGTCGGCTATTATTCACCTGAATAATGGTGGCGGCGCAAATTTCAGCAGTATCGTAGCGCGCCAAGAACAGGTTTTTGAAATCTTGCCATGTCATTCCCGGGTGTGCAACTTGAGGGAGCCATGTTGATGATGATTCTTTAAAAGCCTTACTCAGTGCAATAATTAGAGCTCCTCCTTCCATAGGCCGTTCGGTGAGGCAGATATCCACAGTCGAGCACCAGGATTGTGGATCGGCGTCCGTCAGATCAGGATTGAATTCAGGCAACTCGATTGTCACAGAAGATGGCGGCCGTATGGCTTCAATCAGGCGTATCATATTCTGGTTCTGTTTTTCGAGCAGCAGCTGCCAGAGGGTATCCGATGATGAGGCATGAGCGTATCCCACATCTGATGACGGCGGGAGCGGCGGCGGAGCGGTAGATTGCTCGACACCGTCCTCTCGTGGTGGGGGTTCCATAGTCGGGATAACTCAGGGAAACGCAGATTTCCAATCACGTTGTATTTCAGAATCACAGGTAGGTACAGTAGGTAGTGACGGTGAACGTGACAGGTTCGAGGATGTGACTGTTCACGGTGGTGGTCCGCAGTAAAGTGAAAGAGCAAAAATGAATCCATCGACTCTGTCCTCGTGTAATGGCGCCAAAACGATACTAGCGCCACCACACTGCGTTCACTGGCACTTTACAAATCAACCAATCAGATAATTGTTACGTCATTACCGGTACTACGGAATCAAACTAGAAACTATAATGTTGCCAGGTATACGCGCGCGACGACATATATAAATAATTTCCCATAAACGATTTTCTTACTTTTCGCAGTCCGAAGCCTGGAACTGCAAGTTTATCTTTATTTCTGGTATTAAAATTGTGTGCGTTACTTTTCTTAAGAAATAAATGTAGGTACTTACGAACGTAAATAATATTCTCGAAAATGTATTGGCAAGCTACTATAAATCTCTTTGAAGGGCTCTTTTAGCCTGTCACGGGGTCGAAGGTCGTAACATCGGTCACACGACAATGCATCGGGTTCCTATTTTATATCATTTTATGTACTACATTTTGATTATTATGTACTATCATTAGGTCTACATGAGTCAAGCCAACGAATCTAGCTCGAAAGTCGAAAACGCCAGTACTCGCATTAAATTATATAATTTTGGCACAGTTACCACAGATTATCAACTATTAAATTTAGACGAGTTTGAAATATTAACGTCATAAAATTAAATCGACTCGCCGAAACGACAACAGCTTAACTAATTCAATTAATTTTGCACAAAATATCCGTGGGAACCGCCTCAGATAGATCTAGGCACTCAACATTCAGAATTAATCTTAATTTCAAATATTGACTTTGATATTGATAAGTGATTTTGTCACTGGATTATGCAGCGATCATAATAAAATATTTGAGTATAAACATCGTGTCTGGGTCTAATTTATTCATAGTGCCTTAGTCGAGTTTAATGAACTGAACCATTTTGAAAATTATAGCATAATCACAACGGCTTTTTAACAGGATAGTAACGATAACCTGGTTAGTGTACCAGTACGGTAGTCAGCCTGCTATGCAAAGGTGTCAGGTTCGATTCTTAGGCAGGGCAGTATAGGAATCAATCTTTTCATAATGACTTAGCTAGTTATGTCAGAGATCTGTAGTGCGATTGTGTAAGGTTGTTCATGGATGGACAATGAATACAATTGATCATCGATCGTATAATGTAAATTCTAATTGTGTAATTTTGTCCATTCCATGAAGACCGAAAAGTGACCGGTGGTATAAAAACGTTTCATGGATTTGCGTTTTATTATCGCAAAACATTTGGTAAAACTTATTTTTTTTTAACATTATATTAAATTGTATTCAAATATAAATGCAGGTTTTAATCAAATTTTATGATTTCAACCCACAAAAAAACTTTTATTCATAAAAACATTGAATTTAAACAAAAAAATTACCTTTGCAATTGAAGTAACCAAACGTAAAGAACGAATGAAATACGAGTCTCCTGCTACTCGACAATAGGTGGCGTTAGTGGACTACGTTTTTTTTTCTTCCTAAATGTTTTACGGCTTCGGACGAGTCCATACAGCCTAGTCTTTAGTTATAATGTCAATTTTTTTATACATACAATATCATTTAAACTTACATAAATATAATAGCCTAACCTAACCTAAACCTAAACTAACCTAACTCATTGAAATGTATGGGTGGTATATACATTTCAATGATTACAGGAGTTTTACGCGAGAACGTAGATCAAAGTCAAATAGGAGCGCCTTTTCTTGTTTCTCAGTTTTATTTGATTTATCCTACTCATTGACACATTATTATAACAATGCCACCATTTCATCACAATAAATGCCGCTTAAGATAATTTCACAAAATTTCGCAACAAAGTCCATCTTTCTCTTATCGTTTCCTGCGCAAAACTCCAGTGAACCACGTAAAGTGTTCTCTGACGTAGTATTTTATTTTATTTATGTTCTGTGAATGTCAAGTGATAACTGTCACAGTGAAAGAAAACTTTGAATTTGTTTAAATAAAAACACAAGTAATTAAAAATATTAACTTAAATTAAGGCGTTCTTAAAAAACAAACAAGACAGTGTACCTAAATTAAATAACGATAAAACAACATTTTCTTTCAAAGAAAATGTAACAATTTGAAGAAATTTATGTACGAGGGTAAAATTTACGATTGTCATGAGTCAAGAGTCACCGCAATCATTTGACATTAGCAATGAGCTCATAAGACTTACGCAATTCGAATTATCTGTCAAAATCATATACATCATTCACTCATCGTTTAAAATTAACGACCCAATCGTTAACGATAAATGAACTCCGTACACAATTAGAATTAGCCGTTTGACAGATGATACCGTACGTTATGAACTGTCAAATGAATACGATTGCTTTACACAATCGCATCTCAGATCATAGGCGGCTTAGAAATCTCAGTCATATGAGCATTTTTTTTATTTTTTTATTTTTTATTTTTTTAATTAAAAAAATTTTTTTTTTTTAAAGTAATAATATTAATGTGGACAACATCACATACATTGTTCTGATCCCAATTTGAATAACTATTCAAAGCATTCGTATTTTGGAAACCAGAAACAACGAAGGTACCACAAACACCCAGACCCGAGAAAATGTAGAAAAACACTTTTTTTCTACATTGACCCGTCCGGGAATCGAACCCGGGACCACGGAGCAGACGACACCTTGAAAACCGGTGTGTACGCCACTCCGCCACGGAGGTCGTTATTATCAATGGACTTGCTCTTGACTACATACAACTTTACGGTTAAGAAGAAGCCTAAGATGAAGCGAGCTTACCCAGAATCACTGGTTCTCCCACACACCAGCGGAACACAGAAAAACTGTTTGGCGCTGGACTCTGGCAGGAGGGTGGTAGCGGGTGCGTAATGTTTAATATTATAACAGATAATATAATTTCAATGCAATAACGTTCAAATGATAGAATTTTCATAAACTATAAACACAAATAATCTAATTTCATTTGACCTAATATTTTATTTCATATAACTATTGTTTGCTCTAACAATATTTTTCACAATCTAAAAACAATTTTCACTTTGAACAATGTTCTTTTCCTATAACGTTCCCTTCATATATTTTTCATTTTTACTAATTTCTACTTTAGGGCGAATCCGACTCGGCCAACACCGACTCCACGTGGTACTTGTCTGCCCTACCCCTAGATTGTAATTCAATAAGGCGGAGGCGCGGAGGAAGGCAGCCCCAGCCCGCTGTAACATAGTGCAGGCGCCAGGGTGGAGGGGCTGCCTTCCCGTAGCGCCGAAGCACACGAAATCCTAAGTGCATGCATGCATGCTGCATGCCTGCTATGCCTGCTTGCATGCTGCATGCCTGCTTGCTTGTTATTTATAGATTTTAATTATTACACTTATAGAATATTAGAGTAAATACATACATACGAGGATAACGTAAAAGAGGATGTAGTGACCAGTATTGAAAAAGGAATGCTTAAATGGTTTGGACATGTTGAGAGGATGAATGAAAGCAGATTGACTAAAAAGATATATATGGCGAGTATGAATGGAAATGTTGGAAGGGGAAGGCCTCGACGAACTTATCTTGATCAAATCGGGGAAGTTCTAAAGAAAGGTCAGGTCAAGAGTACCCTAAACCGGCGAACGTGTATGAAAAGATTAATGAATGTGGATGAAGCGAAAGTAGTCTGTAAGGATCATAGCAAGTGGAAAGATGTGGTCTCTGCCTACCCCTCCGGGAAAAAGGCTTGAGTGTATGTATGTATGTACATACATACATAGTTAAGATGTTTACTATAGAAAATGTTCATTAGAGCAAATAAAATTAGGTAAAATGAAATTATAACAATAATACGTTAGATCAATTGACCATTATATTTAAAAAAATTGTGTAAAACGAGATTAGGTCAAGTAATCATTAGTGTTTTTGTCATTATATCAAATATTACACACCCGGTGGTAGCATCCAGGCGGCCTCTCACGAAGCCGTGGTTGGCAGAGGGATCTGTTAGCCGTCATCATTGGTTAGAAAACTAATGATGCTGTTGCTCAAGGTGGACCACTTGGAGGTAGCTCCCACATAATTTAAGGATAGTCATTCGATAAAAAGAGGATACTGTAAATGTGCACTGTGACTGCTTATGCTCAGGTAAAACTTAGTGTTACTTCATCATCAGACTATATCAGTCTACAAGCCTCTCCAAAACAAGTATCTTGGCATAATCTGGCATCTGAATTGCTTGGCCAATCGCAAAATGGCCAATGGTGGAGAGAGGACGCTGGTTCTCGTCTTTTTTTGCCAGTACTCCTTTAGTCCCATGACACCCATAAATGAAATAATTTGGAATATTGTTGTGGGTACATACTTTTTTTTATTTATTTTTTTATTTTTAAATGTGGACAACATCACATACATTGGTCTGATCCCAATTTGAAAAACTTGAAGGTACGAGTACCACAAACACCCAGACTCGAGAAAATGTAGGAAAACTCATTTTTTCTACATTGACCCGTCCGGGAATCGAACCCGGGACCTCGGAGCAGGCGACACCTTGAAAACCGGTATGTACGCCACTCAACCACGGAGGTCGTCAAAACACACATACACCAATCATTAATCGTTGTTATTCTTTAAATTTCAATGTTACATAACACCCAATTGAGCCCGAACACTTCACGCTGTCATTGCCCGAAGCCATAAAATCTATCTTCATTAAGTTTTTGCGAGCGTCAGCAATTAAACAATTTCGTTAATTAGGCCACGGTACATTGTTCACTACTTACAGCTGTTCTCTTGTGAGTTTATGTCTTTTATATTGAAACTGTACGATTTTCGATGGCTCTTGTAGGATTTTAAGGTAAGACTTAGCTATTTGATAGATTGCTGTGTCTGCTCTATTCTATAGTGTTACTGCTACATCATAAAGTGAAGTAAAAAAGATCAATTCGCATAATCGGCAACATTTTTTCTAACCGAGAAAATGAAAAGTGTTTTTCTATTTTAATCCATCAAGGGAACCCGGATTGCAGCTATCATTTCAAATGGTTTTCATGCAAGTAATATAATAATCTGTGAAGACAATCTAAGTACATATTATTATACATAGGTAATCATTAAATAAATTATTAGAAATATGTAAACAAATTAATAACAATAAAAGAAACAATGAAGTGATGAAATACTTAGAGGAAGCTGTTAAATATTTTACTATTTTTTCTACATTTTAAAAGGTATCGACATGTTTTTTATTTTTATTAGGACATGCCTCACTGGGCCACACAGAGCCATCTAGTCCCAAATTAAGCTAATATTAAGTACCCTGTCGTATGGGGTACTAGACAACCGATAAACTTACTTATATACTTTTTTTTGTAAATACATACTTATATTATAAAGAAAACACCCAGACCAGTACAAACAGACATGTTCATGCACACAAATATTTGTACTATGCGGGGATCGAACCTGCGACCCATGGCATAGAAGCAGCGTTTACTACCGCTGATCCAAATGGTCGTCAAACTGATGAATAAACGAATCTTAGACTAATTAAGCTAACAAGCTCGTCAAAAATGAAGTGGTTAATTACTTTGTATTCTTTTACGACGCTTTTACTGTAAAAAAATACTTTCTATAAAGATTAAACAAATTTGAATCATCTAACATTGAATATTATAGGAGATTAAATTTAAATAGATTAAATAAAGTTTATAATAATCACACTGAATATAAAAATCCCCAAATTAAAATACCAGTGTTCTGCTAACGGTCGTGTTATCGCGGGGCTAATGAATCTGCACCTAATTTAGAAATGAAAAGCTTAAACTTAGACCCCTGTCTACTAAACATTGGCACTAAACTAATTTTTTGATAAGCTCTAAAGCCGCGCTCATACTAAGGGCGCCTCGTGACTAGCGCGTACGGAAACTTATAAAAGGCTTCGTTTGGTGGAAGATAGTATAATTAAACAGGATTACTGGATTGGAGTGAATATCTTTCTAAAGGGTATAGTACAGGTCATTTGCAACATATTTAATTAGGTATTTGCTTATTCAAGAGTCAACCATTTGTGACATACATTTTTTTCTAATTGTTTCATGTTTTTCACATTCTAACTATTAAATTGACATTAAGATGCATAAAAAACTTTGAGAATACAATTTCTTGAATAAAAAGTTCTTTTGACTATCTTAGGTGGGCCTTGAACCCACAAATTTCCACTATAAATATGGAACACTTCACAATTTTGCGTATCATCGTTGCGGAGGACGAAAATTCGTGAAACGTGTAATATTCAATTAACACCAGCAATATTGCTTAAAAAAGCGAGACATTGCACTGTCAGAGGCCTCGTCAAGACGCTCGCAGTATTATCAACTGCGAACGCTGAGTGTGCCTGCAGCTTTATTTCACGTCTTGAATCCGGTCCGCGGACTCATTAGCAGCGGCAAACGCTCGTAAACATGTCGGCAGGAAGCGTGACGTCACATAGCGAGAGCCTTAGATACACGCGATTTGAATACGAGCTACGAGCAAACTACGAGTTACATCAGTAGTAGCAGAGGTTATGATCTGCTGCACTAAACTAGTTTTAAGTTTTTTGGTGACTAAATGTTTTTTTTTTGTTTTTAACAAAATAGGTGATTTAAGTAACGCTCCATTCTTGAGGGTATGTGCGGGGCGAAGATCTCGGGATCTGAGTTTTAAATTTTCGAACTTGGCTCAGGTTTGTCATAACCAACCCGCATTGGCTAGGTTGGTGATTATGCCTGTTAACATCATTAATCTGGTAACTTGAATTTAATGATGATAGCACTGGCCAGCACTGGATTGATTATTTATCCGACCGATTTCGAGTTGGTGTATGACGGTTGTCAGTGATCGATCATTTGATTGGTACCGACTCAAAGTTAATTATTTAGTTCATCTTTTGGATGTTTTGTGGTTGACATGGCCATAATAGGCAAAGAAAGCGCCATATTATGTTCATAAGATTTTTTTGTAGTCTGGAAGCCCTGGCACACTTATCCTAAGTCCTTATGATTTGTATATTTTCAAATTGGAAAAGTTGCAACTTTGGATAATATACACTATTAGGCATAAAAATATATTTAGAGTATTTTTTTTTTATAATTTTTTATTTTTTTATTATATTCGGAACACCAACAGCTACATCAAACAAATAATAGATTACATAAATTATATCTACTTAGCTATTTATAGGTATTCGTATATTTATTTTAAAAAAATTCTCTGGTACATAATATAATTATGTTAAATAAGAAGTAAATAAATAACTCGCAGCACAATTAAGTTTTTTGTGTGAATGTCCGATTCAGTGCTCCGTTACTTGTTGTGTTTACACTTATTTCTGTTGTTTATTCGTCGCTGCGCACGCGCAGTTCAATGCGCCGGTTGCGGCTTGTATCACACGCTTTATTAGTTTCGGCAACTAACGGTGAACCATCAGGGTTGCCACTTACATTACACCACTTACAACTGATAACATCTAAATATAATTATTAGTAACGTAACATAACGTAAGGTCTCATTTGCATTACAGTAGGTATGACACGTGACGTTGGCTGCTTGTATTTAAATAACACAAAAATGATTTCCTTTAAAACTTTAAAAAGTTGATGTTGATATCCCTCAGAGTAGTATAATAGAAGTGGCGAAACTTCCTAAATTTCAAACAGTCGTAATTCTAAAAGTTGTCAGTAAATAGATAAAATCACATTCCTACATTATTCTTATCCCAAAGTAGCAACTATCAAAGCACTTGTTTTGTAGAATCGTCCGGGAATCCAACGCGGGACCTCGAAGTAGGCGACACCTAGACCGCTGAAATCAGTAAAATCTGTTTTATTTCAAATAGGCCCCAGGAGCCGCTTTTACACGTTCCAATATTTAAACATACCGCTAACGCCGCCCCATCACGCAAATCGTCAAACTGCCAGCCCTACGCAAATGAGAGAGGATGCTTCTCGGCTCCCTGCCGCGGCCGGGTACTGTTACCGAATCAGCGCGAGGTCTGGGGTCAACTGATTTGCCATATCCAAATACATTAGGTCTTTTTCTTTTTCTCATTATAATTGGATATTTGACCGATTGAAATAAGGTGATCTCTCGAAGGATCTAAATTGGATGAGTAGCATTTAGGACGAAAACCATACGTACAAATCACCTCAGTGTCTTAAGAAGAAATTATTTGACCAGTGAAATATGTTGCGAGTGATGAACTCATAGAGATATGGTCGTTTAGTAGGTCTCATAAGCTCATGGCTTTATAGCACACAATGTAGAGAGTAATTGAATAGAATCAGAATACGAGACGATGTTGAAGAACTATCAAACAGATAACCGACATCGCTTCAAGAATTGCGGAGCTGGAGTGTCAGTGAGCGAGGCACAAAATAAAAAGAATCAATAACCGTTAATATTAAAAGGTTCTGGAATGGCAACCACGTACTTTACGATGATCTCTGGTTAGATCTGGTGAAGATCGCGGAAGCCAAAGAGCACGAGAAATCAACTACATGTTTATCGGTCAAATAATATCTCATTATCTCTATCGCCGATTGGTGTGGTGGTGCGGTGGTCTGCCTACTACGCAAAGGGTTCCCAGTCGGATCAATTGAAAAAAATATTATTTCTGAATTGGCTTGCATCTTGAGGAAGTCTTCGTTGTCGGCTTTTGTAGCAAGACGGAAGTTGTATATAAAAGGTTTGAGTAAACAAAGTGCTGGTAATCTATACTATAATATTATAAAGCTGAAGAGTTTGTTTGTTTGTTTGTTTGAACGCGCTTATCTCAGGAAGTGCTGGTTCGAATTAAAAAATGATTTTTGTGTTGATTAGTACATTTATCGAGAAAGGCTTTAGATTATATAACATCACGCTGCGACCAATAGGAGCATAGCATCAGTGAAAAATGTTGCAAAAATAATCGCGATCATGATAACAGAAATTGCGCGGACGTAACAGCTAGTTTGAAAATAAATTTAGTTTAATAAACTTTCTTTGGTGGGACTCCAAACTTCCGCATACCGGGTGACTGCTGTACCCATTGCACTAATAAGACATTTTTTCAAAGCTTTTCACGCTGTAAGCCAGCGAATTGTCATCATTGCAGGTTCAAGCCACCTAAGATAGACGAAGAAACAATTCAAGGTTTTTGTAAATACGAGGACAAGTCAGCCTGACCTTGTAATAGTTTAAAGGCAGCTTAGAAATCTGAGACTCCATATTATTTTTCACGGACAGTGACACAGTTAAAGCAAAAAAAGAACTCATTATCAATTTTATTATAAGTCACTACCGTTGCATGAAGAACAATTTTATATAAGTTTAACGTCTGACAAACAAATCAAACGGCGCATCTAAATATCGTCATTCACGTCGCGCCCACTCGCATGCGCATGAGTGCTCTTCAAACGCGCTGTTTCAACCTATGAGTCTGATCTTAAGATTAAGCCGATAAAAACCTTTTATCGGCTTAAGGTATTTCAGCTACGATCATTTTATTTTTGGCTTCCAAGCTATGGGTAAGAGTCATAGGGAAATCACGTCTTGTGTAAAGTTTTTGTTCTTCTTTTCATTCTGTATGGGAAATGAAATAGTATTTTTAAAACTTTCTAAAAGTAATTGTATTTTTACTGAAATCTTAATGTAACATCTTAGCAGTATATTATATGTCTAATCGATCTGGCATCGCTACAAGTGTCCAACCACCTAGAACTCAATATAATCTAAAGATTTGTCATAGTTTACGAATGCTAATTAGAATGGCCGTACACCTATATTCCCTTGTTTTCTATATTAAATCTGTTAGCGTGTAAACAAAAAACAGTGCCTTTAAAACGATAAGAAATGATGCTTGATATTACACAAGAAAGAATGTGGCTCTATTAAGAACCCTATTTTGATCATGACTAATATGTTTGTAATAGTTTGTAAAAAAAACTGATATAAAACATTTAGTAAGCAATTGTTTCTACTTGTATCTAATAGGTGCCTTCGCACATGCTTAATTAATTAGTTCTACAAAGTAACTAGTAATATTTGACATACCACCTGACAGTGAAAATTAATTATTTTATCAGAATTAGGTATAGATAAAGTTTTTAAGTAGCGAATTCAAATTTATTAATTTCATTGACTTGTCATTTACCAAATCCATTTATTTGTAATTTTAAATTGACATGCATGTAGAATGATTTTGACTTAGCTTGAAGAATAAATGTTTAAATTGTATTTATTGATAATTTCCGTAATTTAATTAATTTAATTTAATAATAATGTATTTTTTTTAAATTGTAATGTAACTCACGCATACCACATCGAGGTCATAGCATAACTATTGACCATCTTTCTGTGCCCCTATGTATTGTCTGCTGTTGGGTTAGGAAGTGATTAAATTAATATGAATATGTTTTACAAACTAGGAGGGAAAAAAGTGATCACATGAAGTCCCAACTCATACGTTCAAAACCGAGTGACATGATTGAGTAACATTCAAATTTACAATATTATAGATTGGATGTAGATCGTAATTACATACGTAGATAATAACAATGAATGACAGAAAATGATCTTAATCTCAGAACACGTATAATAACACACAACACCAGCACATCTGGCTAAGTGCGTCCGACGCAGCCATCAATCGCTCGCGCCTCGATCGATAAGCGGTCGATTTTTCATTTCAATCAATGTGTATAATGTTCGAGATAAAACAACGCGGGGAACAATAAATCTCTATGAAGCTAATGTATGGGTTAGGGGGGGAGGCACATTAGCGATTGACAGCCGAAACGGTGATCGACACATGCGATATACGAATGACTGTAGAGTGAAATAGAATATATGTTGCGAGTTATAAAAGACGACTGTTAATATCAACACATACACATTATGTGTATAAGTAACGGCCATGTGAGAAAACTAGTTTTTACTAAAGGTAATGCAATGTTAATAGCATCATCCAAATATTATTTACTGTACTTAATATTGTTAATTGTAGTTGGCTAAGTAGAGATGGCCGAAAAACAGACATACAAACACAACTGAAGGAATCACGATAAAAAAAACACCGTCGGTTAAACTACAACCCTGCCCGACCTTCAGCTAAGCGCCTATGCCTAGCGAACAATGCGAAATCCTCTTCTTGGAGAAACTTAAGTCGAGCCTGTCTTACGTAGACTGAAGATGATTTCAAACACATTTTTATTTTAAACCAAACACTTAACGAGATTTGTTGAAATCGAATTTGTTATTTAAAGTTGAAGTGCCATGGATCCTGCAATCAAATCGAAACGTCAGACAGGTAAAAAACTTACATTTTATTATTTAATTCGGCGTTAGACAATTCCATTAAGTATTAAGTGTGATGTGCAAGAAGAAGTTCAAATCATAATTTTATTAAATTATAAAATTCGTTTAGCCGAGAGTGCTTATTTCTTTTAACGGGACTACTAGAGCTAAGTGTTGATTGAATAACAGTAAACTTTTGATTTAGTTGTTTATAAAGTCGAATTTGTCGCTAACGCCAAAAGTGGCCGCTTTTAGCAATAATGTACAATACGAAAGAATGCGAGAATGAAAAGAAGTTAACAGTATTTCAATAAATACTAGAGGTAATTTGCTAAAATGATACTGTTCTAGTTTTTGGAGAATTGATTTTGTTTAGAAGTAATAAAATAAAATATATTGGGGGCAGCACTTAGCTCTCGTAGCCCCCTTATTTTAATAATTGCTTTAAGATGGTTAGTAAACCTTTTTAAAGCAACTTTGTATTAATCTTGCATAGTAAGAAAACTTTTCGCATAAGATTGGTGTTTTAACTAATACATAATATATGAATGAATAAGAAATATCATTTCAGTTTGAACTCGCTCTTTCGACATTGCGCACAGTTTCGGCTGCGCGTGCGTCAGTTTATCGTCGCCGGCCAAGATTCCGACGCGATACCATCTCAGCCCGTTCGGATTTCGGGCCCAAATACTATTGTTTTGGATTAATTAAATGCCACAAGCTCCCCGAATAAATTAAAGGATGGAAGCGATCTTTTATTTTAATTAACTCACTAATACTAAATGTTTTGGTTATTTTCGAATGTTATCGTGGATTAAACATATAGCTAAAGATGGTACAGTCTACATACGATCGGTCTCGCCAAAACGTTTCTTGTTCCTTTTTTTGTTTAACTTCACATTGTATTTATGTTATACTGTCACTATCACTATAGTTATTTGATTCGGGGTTGTTTTTATGTTGGACAATAGTTCCTTCACGAACTGTTTTTATTTAGTTATATTAAACTGGCTATCTATCTCTGCTTTGCATGGGTTTACGAATGAAAATATTCCAATCAAACGGTCGGTTTTCGATCATACACCTTTAAAAAAATAGTTATTTGACATACAACTGTCAAACCTGTTTTTATATACAAACCTTTTTCTGACCATCAAAACATATAAACGTTAAGAAATTATCTGATTTGGTGCAGTCGATTCGAAATTATACGAATTTGTGTGATTAAATTTTATTTTTATAGAAGACAATAAATTTTGAGAATACTATTAAATAATTATTATTGAGATTATAGAATAATTCATTAAAATATTATACCGGTGCTTAATGTGTCTGTAAAACTTTTGCCGTTTTTTCCAAAAGCATTAAATTATTATAAGCTGTGTTATGGCATACCGCATGTATTATTACTACTTTTATTTATTCAACATTTTTAAATAATTATTGGAACTCAAAAAAAATTAATAATAAAAAACTTATAGCTAAGTTCGTAGGTATAAAAGCAGTGGGCCGTAAAGCGCGCGCCATTAATTTCGTGAAGTTATCGCCGCGGCGCGACTCGTAAAGCTCATAAGCTCGTAAAGCTCGTCGTGGGAGACTGAGCGACGACATGCCTCTCTATACCAAAAGAGAGCTTCGCAGGGTTTTTTAGTAATTATGTATGAATACTGTTGTCAACGTGGTTGATATAATTTTCTAATTTATACATGATAAGTTTTTTAAAATTATTTCAAACTGGAATACTTTGGAGAGACAGTTTTTTTTCTTATTTTTAATTTGTGTAGGATTAGTAGCAATAAAGCAATATGTTGCGTTATAATCGTGTCATTTATGTCGAAAGATTGTTACAAGGCAATTTAAGGGAAGAAGAAAATTAGCGCCGCACAACGGCAAGAATGAAAAACTTAACAAATGCGTTCATATCCAATAAGTTGTTTACTAAAGTTTATGGTTGCGTTCCATTCCTAACAATCATTAGTACTAGATGTATAGTAGCATTTTCCAGCAATAGACTATGATTCCTTGGAACAATGAATTCAATTTGCCATGAACGGATACTACCTTACACAGCCTAAAGCCTGGAACAGCAAATTTAGCTTTGCACCTGATGTTTACAGTAGGTCGACATATTTTACTTATTAGACATTAAATTTTGCCGGAAAAAATGTTTTTTTCTAAGAAAGCCACCTAAAAGCCAAAAAAATGTTCATAAAACCAAAATAATGCAAACTTTCTAGCTTTGACGGGTTTCAGATGTCAATAGAAAACTCTTAAACTATCTCTCAGTACAAAAGACATCAACGAGCTACACCGGCAACCATAGAACAAAGGTATGCTGATGTGATTTGTGTCCTTAACAAAGTAACGATTGTCGAAATTGTACTTTTCATAATTCGCCTATTTCCCGAAATTATCAAGATGAGGTATCACTTTAAGTGAATATGCAGCCTTAGTTGGCTACAGCTGTTAGTATTTCCTCTAATTAATTTATTTGTATAATGAAAAATAATAAATCTCAGTATTTGAACTTCCATGCATCGCGCCCGGTAAGCTCATCTCCATTGCGGATTCGACTCCCGCCTGAGAAATATTTAAAAAAAAATTACTAATTACGTTTGCAGTTAAGTTGCTAAAATAAAATAATACAAAGAATAATAAATCTTTCTATATTTCGATTTTATGCTTGCAAGTTAAAAATAAACCAAGCTAGCTTACGGCCATTTCCAATAACCTATCTATCTTCAGTTTTGGCATATCGGAGATAGGAAACCGTTTCTATCTCTGTTTTTGCCGTCCAGAGAAACAAAGACAGAAGTTGTTTTCTATCTCCGATATGCCAAAACTGGAGATAGATAGGTTATTGGAAATGGCCGTTAATCACAAAACTATTAACTGTAGACAGTTTTATGTAAGAGTAAAATGCAAATTTTTAGGCAATTGTATATTTTACAAAGGTTATGTTTTTAGTAGGCCTGTCTAAAAGTCATCACAAAAAAATTAACGTTTTGTTGTAAAAAAAATTAACAGGCAGAGTTATATTCTCGTTAAAACATTAACTATGAATTGAATTAAGCCTGCCTCGCAAAAAGACAATACGCTGTAGATTCAACATCAAATAACTTTAATAAGGCATTCCTGATCAGTTCCCATATCCTATAAAAACTACATTCACAGCTTATATGGTGTAGATGATTGTCAAAAAACCAATCTCAAGTGATTGGGTCGTAAAAGGCGACGAATCGATTCGCACCGGATCGCGTACCGTCGTGTTCTCACGTTGGCGGGACTCCGATCGCCGGATAAGTCAAACTAAGGTTTGTATCGATATATTTGACCTAATAAGTCTCTCTCATTCTTATCAATGTCGTTGAGTAAGTGAAAGGGACAGGAAGAATCGTTTACACTTCGCTTCGGAGGGTATACTACGCAACTTAGAGCCTGTGTGTACAGGTCTACTAGTCTCTATTACATATTTTAAGGCATGGATATGTTTAACAGAATCAGTTAAAAATCAGTTAAAATCAGTTTTATTTCTGCAAATAGGCCCCAGGAGGCGCTTTTACACGTCCCAATTTAAACCTACCACTGCTTCGGGACAAGTCTGGGCTAGTGCCGAGAAAAAGCAGCGGAAGAAACTCGGTCACTATTGTCAGCCTCTTTTTAAATAAATTTTTACAAGGTAAGGTGATTTTTACAAGGTTTAAGCAAGTACGAGCTGGGACAATTTAATGCCATACATTTCTATAATTTAAATAATCATTGACATTGTAATAGCCCTTTTTCATTAAAATTACTTTGACATACGATTTAAGTTTATGTACAGGGAGTTCAGCAATACCCTGTGGTAATTTGTTGAAAATACGGATACAATTTCCCATAAACGATTTTCCTACTTTTCGCAGTCTGAAGCCTGGAACGGCAAGTTTATCTTTATTTCTGGTATTGAAATTGTGTACGTTACTTTTCTTAAGAAATAAATGTATGTTCTTACGAATGTAAACAATATTCTCGAGAATGTATTGAGAGGACACTGTAAGTATATTAATCTCTTTGAAGAGCTCCTTCAGCGAGTCACGGGATCGAAGGCCGTAAATAGCCCGTACAGCACATTTTGTAATATAAAAATTGACTCAATATCTGCCGCTGAGCCCCACAACAGAATTCCGTATGACATTATGCTATGAAAGTAGCTAAAATATACTAATCTTGCCGTTTCAACATCAGTCAATTGCCTTATCTTTCTCACAGCATAAGCAGCAGAACTAAGTCTTCCAGAGAGCACCCTAATATGAGCACCCCATTGCAAATGAGAGTCTACAGTTATACCTAAAAAGGTAGTTAAATCTACAGAGTTTAGTGGTTCATCTTTAACAATTATATGAGTAGCAGCAAACCTTACATTGGGCATGGTAAATTTTACACATTTTGTTTTATTTGCATTTAGTAAAAGGTTATTTGTTGTAAACCAATGTAATAATTTAGAGAGGGTATTGTTAACATCATCAAATGAAAATTTGCCCCTCTTAGTTTTAAAAATCATTGATGTGTCATCTGCAAACAATACCATCTCACAAAGATTATGTAAATAACACGGAAGGTCATTTATATAAATTTAAAATAGCAGGGGTCCTAATACTGATCCCTGAGGGACACCCATAATAAGGGCAGACCCTGAAGACTCAGCTCCATTTATGCAAACCTTTTGTGTTCTGTCCTTAAGGTAAGAACTTATTAGATCCAAGGAATCATTCGATGCACCATAATGTTTAAGTTTTTTAAGTAATGTTACATGGTCTACACAATCGAAAGCCTTTGAAAGGTCACAAAATACACCTATGGCATCTAGCTTACTCTCTCAAGCATTAAACACATGTTGTAGAAGAGCAACTCCAGCATCGGTAGTATTTCTACCTTTTCTGAAGCCATATTGGTTGCTATTTAATAATTTATTTACACTAAAGTGTGATAAAAGCTGATTAAACATTATTTTTTCGAAGATTTTACTTAGCACTGGCAAGATAGATATAGGTCGAAAATTGGAGGGGTCACATTTTTCACCAGACTTAAATAAAGGAATGATTTTGCTAAACTTCATTAAAGTTGGAAACTGCCTATCATTAATACATTTGTTAAAAATAATAGCGAGTTGAGGGGCTAATGAACTTATAATTGTATTGATAATGTTAACAGAAATTCCCCAAAGATCCTCCGTTTTTGTCATATTGAATTCTCTAAAAGTTTTTGTAATTATGTCAGGGTTTATATGTCTAAAATTAAATAAAGAATTGCACTCATCGACAACAGACTTGAGAAGGGATTCAGCTAGATCAGCAGAAGAAGCAAGCCCTTTAGTAGTAGAGGGTGCTATATTTGAAAAAAAAATCTCAAATGTATTTGCAATCTCGGTGTTCGTGTTTATTAGTTTATCCCCTAACTTAAGAGAGTAAGTAGGATTATTTGGTTTTACTCTACATGTCTCTTTATTAATAATATTCCAAGTGGTTTTGCCTTATTGTTGGAAGCTGAAATTAAATTATAAAGATAGATTGACTTCGCTTTTGCACATACTAATTTAAATAATTTAGAGTATTTTTTAACATGTTCTATAATAAGTGGGTTTTGAGAATTTGCCTTTAAACTATATAAATCGTATAATGTTTTTCTGCTTTTATAAATACCAGGTGTAGCCCATTCATTAAACTTACACTTCTGTTTATTTATTTTTACTTTTTTCTGTTTAAAATGTTCATCAAATTCATTTTTAACCAAACCAAAAAGATTCTCATATAATTCATCAACATTCTGATCATCAAGCTTTAGCAAATTTACACCCTCTTTAATTTTTTCTTTAAATTTTTCTATTTTATTAATAGTAAATTGCCTATACACAGAATCTACTTTATTAGAGACATAATGGTGCTCGAACGATGCTTCTTGTCCACTGTGGTCCGAAATAAGACAATTTAAAATGGATTTTTTTAACACTCCACCATCACAAAAAATATTATGGTAGACCGACCAGGTAGTGGCCTGGTGAGTTTACCCGTCTCTGTCACACCCACGCTCCTGATCAGGGTCCCCGCTGAAAATCAGCGTCGTGATATGCCCCTAGCTGTCACGACTAATGCTGAGCGGGAACCTTTTTGACACTTGTTTCCCTTTTAATTATTTTTATTTTTGTGCTTTGTGTTTGTTTTTGTCAAATAAATATTTTCTTTCTTTCTTTCTTTCTTTCTTTCTTTCTTTCTTTCTTTCTTTCTTTCTTTCTTTCTTTCTTTCTTTCTATTATCTAAGCAAGTAGCTGATGTGGGCGTTACTCTGGTGGGTTCATTAAAAATATTAATCAGATTATACGACTTAAAGAGATTAAGAAACCGGGTGGACAACTGCGTTTCTTCTAATATATTAACATTGAAATCCCCACATACAACTACTTTCTTATTCGATTTTGAGAGCTTTTTCAGAGCCTCATCCATAACAGATTCAAAAACGTGGTAGTTAGCTTTGGGGGGGCTATACACGCTAATTATGATATATTGTTCCAGCTCAGCACACGCTAGTTCAATAGTTCGTTCAACCGAGAGCGACACAATGTCTTTGCGTTCTTTACATTTTAATTCATTTTTTACAAGAATAAGTGACCCCTCTCTTGGTGCAGACTCCCTTATGAGCGAACTAGCGACTTTATAATTTTCAATGTTTAAAATTAGTTGATATTTTTTAAACCAATGTTCTGTAAGACATATCACATGAACATTATAATCTTGTAGAAATAATCCTAAACCTAACTCTTTGCCGGCCAGGCCTTGTATGTTTTGATGAACAATATTAAAATATCAGTATATAAACTTGAAAAATTTTGTCTCAGGCGGGACTCGAACCCGCATCTCCTCGCATGCCGGGCGGGCGCCATACCATTAGGCCACCGAGACACTGCGACACGGCGCGAATTTTTCAAGCATATTCTTACGCTGTAAGCCAGCGTTGTTTCATCAAATGTTAGGAGTTTGCACCCTTAACACCCGAAAGAAACATCTTTGCAGATGTTTGACAGTCAGTTAAGATGAAACAGCTATTTATATACTTTATTTGATATTTTAGCAACTTAATTGCACTTATAATATCAGTATATAAACTTGAAAAATTTTTTTTTTTTTTTTTTTGGTTTGGTGGTGTTAAGGGTGCAAACTCCTAACATTTGATGAAACAACGCTGGCTTACAGCGTAAGAATATGCTTGAAAAATTCGCGCCGTGTCGCAGTGTCTCGGTGGCCTAATGGTATGGCGCCCGCCCGGCATGCGAGGAGATGCGGGTTCGAGTCCCGCCTGAGACAAAATTTTTCAAGTTTATATACTGATATTATAAGTGCAATTAAGTTGCTAAAATATCAAATAAAGTATATAAATAGCTGTTTCATCTTAACTGACTGTCAAACATCTGCAAAGATGTTTCTTTCGGGTGTTAAGGGTGCAAACTCCTAACATTTGATGAAACAACGCTGGCTTACAGCGTAAGAATATGCTTGAAAAATTCGCGCCGTGTCGCAGTGTCTCGGTGGCCTAATGATATGGCGCCCGCCCGGCATGCGAGGAGATGCGGGTTCGAGTCCCGCCTGAGACAAAAAATTTTTCAAGTTTATATACTGATATTATAAGTGCAATTAAGTTGCTAAAATATCAAATAAAGTATATAAATAGCTGTTTCATCTTAACTGACTGTCAAACATCTGCAAAGATGTTTCTTTCGGGTGTTAAGGGTGCAAACTCCTAACATTTGATGAAACAACGCTGGCTTACAGCGTAAGAATATGCTTGAAAAATTCGCGCCGTGTCGCAGTGTCTCGGTGGCCTAATGGTATGGCGCCCGCCCGGCATGCGAGGAGATGCGGGTTCGAGTCCCGCCTGAGACAAAAAAAAAAAATTTTTTTCAAGTTTATATACTGATATTATAAGTGCAATTAAGTTGCTAAAATATCAAATAAAGAATATTAAAATACTTATCAGGCCTAGCTTTTGTCTTTTCAGAGACAGAGCCAGAGAGATCATTTAGCCGAAGATGTGTTGCGGATTAAGGCTTCAGAATTTATTGAAGTCTAGGTTATAATAACGAATTTTTGTAAATATATTTCTAGAAATCCGTTAAGATTATGATACTGATGTTCAATTAAGTAAACAAATCAATCTTTAGCTATTTGCGGAAATTAATCCATACATTAAAACTAACTTACAACTATAATTCTAAAAATTTACAAACAATTATTAAAAAATATTACAAAAAGTTAATATAATAGAATTTAAAGCTGTTATTATTTTGTATATGTAGAAACATCCAAAGGTTTTGGATAGGACTGTCCATTCTCTTAGCAAACTTTACAGAATACACTTATGCAAAGAAAAAAAAATTTTTGATATTATTTAGATATTTATACTCGTAAAAGTTATAACTTAGTAACTATTACTAATATATAACACGACTTACATGTCTAAAATACTACTTAATGCCAATATTTAAATTACTTAAATCCAATAAAGTATTTGAACAACGACAATAATGTCCTTCCAGTTAAAACGATGTTAGTAATCATAATTTTATACATGTAAAACTTTACAATAAAATCTTTAAGCTTCGTGTTCATATTTATAACACTGAACCCCGAAGCTAATAAGTGGAGGAAGTTTTTGTGGGAGCTCGTAAAAGAGTTAACGTCGCGTTTGTAAATTTCATTGATGATGCATCCCATCAATGTCTCGCATGCTTATTTGGATGTGTGAATCGGTGAGAAAAGGATAATGGCTTCAGTGTATGGCTGAGAAGTCGCGCGGAGAGAATGCGACCGTTCAGTTTTATAAATTTGCAAAATAAGGCACTGAAGAAAAAGTATTTGTGTAACATTTGCGATTATATTATTAAGATTTTCATAAGTATTTAGAGTATGTACCTAGGTTTGCATTTTAGTTACTTAATTATATATTACATAACTTGCAAAAGTATTATTTGTTGTTTTATCATTCGCGTTCGATTATCAACTTGATTCAAACGTAATTAGATTTCAGGCTTCATCTATTTTGTATTGCTGTGGTGTTGTATAATTACACAGAATTATAGTGTATTCTTTATTCGATACTAAGTATCTAAATTAAAATTTTGTAATTTAGTAACGTTCCTGGCTTTAAAGAGAATTGAAATTATTTCATTTAAATTACGAGCTTTCAATATAAATGTCTTACACACTAACGGCCATTTCCAATAACTTATCTATCTTCAGTTTTGGCATATCGGAGATAGAAAACAACTTCTGTCTTTGTTTCTCTGGACGGCAAAAACAGAGATAGAAAATGTTTCCTATCTCCGTTATGCCAAAACTGAAAATAGATTGGTTATTGGAAATGGCCGTTAGCTTACACACTAGTGTTTAAAGTGTCGCAGTTGCGTGGTCCTGCTCAGATTTTCGGAAGGATAAAGGTTAAAAAAACGATTTCTATCTCTCGGGTTTTGGTGCTGCTAGCACCTTTTTATTTCTGATTGCGACAAAACAAGTGACTTAAAAGTTACTTACTACTTTATGTGATATTTCAAGCAAATAAATTACATTTATAATATCAGTATTTAAAGTTGAAAAATTATGTTTCAGGCGGGACTTGAACTCGAGGAGATGCGGGTTTGAGTCCTGCCTGAGACATAATTTTTCAAATTTAAGTACTGATACTCGCTTTTGGACTGAAACAACTGCGATGTTTTGATATACCTAATGGTTTTACTTCATTTGTTTCACAATTAAGTATCTATAAGTACTTATAATGATTTCACATAAATTAAAGTGCATAATTTCCTCTTTTACAACATCAGGGACGACTCAATCGAGCGGTGGCCGGCGCGGACGTAATCAGACGTTTTTGCGCATCGGGCCGCCCGTGGCTGCGCCTGCGCCGCCGCGCCCCAGTTGCGCTTTTGCTATATACATAAATTAAAAATGTATGTAAATTTTTAGGATTCTTATCAAAATAACTTAACTGATCATCTTTAGTATTTATTTTTCAAAGTCGCCGCGTGATGATATATAGCCTAAAACCTTCCTCTATAAAAAGACTATCCAACACAAAAAGAATTTTCAGTTCGAACCAGTACTTCCAGAGATTAGCGCGTTCAAACGAACAAACAAACACTTTAGCTTTATAATATTAGTATAGATTTAAAGTAGTTTCTGATGTTTTCATGTTCGCTTAAAATGTTATCTGTTCTTACATATCCCTACTTTTTAACAAATAGAGTTTAGATAATATCTTAATCTCATATGAATTTTTCTGTCTTAATGACCATGTAGAATCAAAATCATGTTAAAAAACATTTTTATTAGTAGTCGCAAGTATTCAACTCAGTTCAGAATTTGTAAACACTCTTAATTTTTGAAATTAAAACTTGAAAGGGCTTACTGGAACCGAAAAATAATTTAGGAGGAAGTAATATTATTTTACCGACGTTCCTTTTCTTTATACTCCTCTTCAATTTATTACTGGGAACGAATTTAAAGGTTCAATATCGATTCTCCTTTTAAACTCATGACACAAAACAAATCACTTTAGCAAACGCAACCACGTCGCGAGATTGCCTTTACGCGACCGATCGTTGGCGCCTTTTTGCCGAATAAACCTTAATAAATCCTCCATCACCGGTCGGAGGGAGAGGTCCGGAGAACAGCTCATTAAAATACCTATCCCGAACTTATAACAAGGGCGACGTTAGGCGGCCGTGAGAAAAGACAACTAATTAAAGGCAAAAACCCGAGAATTGATCGCGGACTGAAAGTATTCGCCCGCGAAATGTCCGGCTTTAATTTTAATTAAATAGTTTCTCCTCGGCCGGTGGTCGACGCATGAGGATGAAGAAGTTACTCACTTACGGCCGTTTCCAATAACCTATCTATCTTCAGTTTTGGCATATCGGAGATAGAAAACAACTTCTGTCTTTGTTTCTCTGGACGGCAAAAACAGAGATAGAAACTGTTTCCAATCTCCGATATGCCAAAACTGAAGATAGATAGGTTATTGGAACCGGCCGTTAGCATCGTTGTTTTTTAATTAGGGTAATTATGGCATTATGGTTGTTTTTATCCTACTTATCACATAATGAGTTAAGAGGAAACACTACGGGCGAGAGAATTGAAAAATAGGTATTTGTAAAATATATTGCTGTCGCGCAGCGCCAAACGCATTCACCGCAGAGTGTGATAGAGACAACTGCTTTTTGAACCGAAAATACCTACTAAAAGCACACCAAATCAACGTTTCGTAGTCCCCCGATTACTTTTCCAAAACTAGACCGATTTAAATACTTTTTTCTTTAAAAATTAAAGAAAGGCTTTGGCCGTGTTCGTATGTTTTCCTTTTTTTCCAAAATTTAGCCAAATTTGTTTTCTGGATGTTTGAACACAGCGGAAAATCTGGCGAATTTTTTCGATTTTTGAGGGCTTATATCTTTTTATTAATTAATTTATGAAAAAACAGAAAACATAAAAACATGCTAATAGTGGCCATAGATTTTCATACTAAAAATTATTGCTCTACTGGCATTATCCAGGGAGGAAACAGGGGACTACGTTTGTATGGAAAAACGGCCGTTGTATTTCCTCTTAAGGCCCCAGAAGGCGCTATAAAACGTTACAATATTGTAATAGTGATACCGATTTGCGACAAGTTTGGGCTTATGCCGCAAGGCAGCGTGAGAAACTCTATTACTTTTTAAGTACCTGATTGTTTCAAATAAGTGTATGCTGGGTTGAATCATCAACAGTATTGTAACCCTTTATCATAAAAAACATCATAAAAATTAAGTATAATTTTCTCAATCCATAATTAGTTATGGATTTCCGCAAAGTAAAGCCTGAGTCTATTAATTTTACCATAAAAATTACTTTAAAATATTTTTTAAATTGGTATTTGTTGGAAATGTGAATGAAATTTTCCATAATATTCTTTTTGGGACAGGCTGGATCCATCGTCTATTGGTAAAATAATTAGTAGGTTCAATAAATACAATTTACCTTATATCTTTATTATAACTACTAAGTACCTACACCTATAAGCACAATATTTAATAACGTTATTCTTTTCCGCGATTATATCACATCACATTTTTATAATTACTCAGGTTATAACTGGTAACCATACAAAAGCGGCTAGTGAATTGCATTTTAAAGTATTTTCGACGGTTTTGATTAACCACGCAATTCTTATTTGTTTTACCCAATCGAAATGTATTAATATTTCTCTGTTGACCCAACTACAAATAAAATAGACAGGCTAATCTTTGAGTAATCTAATCAAAGCCTTAATTGCCTTGTAAAGTAAATAACCAAGGAGTGTATACAACTAGTGGTAGATCATAATGGCTAAACGGTTCCTTATAGCAGGATGTTAGATGTAACATTTAACCTTTTATTGCATGTTGCAGAGTCTACCTATCTCGCTGAGAGGCAGTTAGCTTAATAAAGATTTTATCGATCTAACTTAACATGTAATCATAACAAGTGATCTTATAAAGTTTCAACGGGAATATTTCTACTAGCCGAAGTGATGGGAGAATAATCTTAGCAAGTACGCTATTGATATTTGCTTTGACACAGACGGAAGTGTAAAAAATCTGCCAATTGCTGAACTCCCAGTACATAAACTCAAATCATATATCAAAGTAATTTTAATGAAAAAGGCCTATTATACTATTAATGATTATATAAATGATAGGAACGTGTGGCTTTAAATTGCCCCAGCTCGCACTGGCATACTTATATCTTATGTAAACATATTTATTTAAAAAGAGGCTGACAATAGTGATCGAGTTTCTGGCGCTGCTTCTTCTCGGTACTAGCCCACATTTGTCCCGAACCAGTGGTAGGTTTAAATATTGGGACGTGTAAAAGCGCCTCCAGGGGCCTATTTGCAGAAATAAAACTGATTTTACTGATTTTATCTCACACGATTTTGTGATTTAATTGACAGTTATGGGATTTTATTCGGCAAGCAGTTATTATAGAGTTGGCTCCATTAAAATAATACGATCATCGTTCATTATGTATTTTCAACACTAAAAGCAAACTTTGTATTTTTTTAAATTTATTATCTTCCTCTAATATACCTATACAGGTGTCATAGTTAACAATATTACTTCAATGTATTAAGTTTTAATTTAATCGAAAAGCATCGATCTGGTAGTTGTTGTTTGACGTTCAAGGTTATACCTTTGGATAATAACGGTGAAGACGCAAATTTTAAAGGATAACTATCTCTTACTTATATCTAATAATAATAAATAATAAATAAATATTTAAGACATGCCTCACTGGGCCACACAGAGCCATCTAGTCCCAAATTAAGCTACTATTAAGTACCCTGTCGTATGGGGTACTAGACAACCGACAAACTTATATAAATACTTTTTTTTTGTAAATACATACTTATAATACATAGAAAACACCCAGACCAGTACAAAGAGACATGTTCCTGCACACAAATATTTGTACCGTGCGGAGATCGAACCTGCGACCCATGGCTCAGATGCAGCGTTTTCTACCGCTGATCCAAATGGTCGTCAACAAGGAAATGGTAATAATTTTAATCAACTGATTTTATTTTTTATAATCACTATCTTGACGGTAGTGACGGAAGATGGGTTAAGAATTTCCACCTTGTAACTGGTTTTCACTATAGATACCTATTTTCTATATTTCGGCTCTGCTGCAAGTGCCAACGTAGGACTCTGTACGGAAGAACTGACAAGGTGCGATACTGCACAAACTTTGGAACAACTAACTCTGATCATTTCAATGTAAATATCTCGTTTACGACAATACCAATTTAAAACAACTTGCACAAACCTAACAATTAATTAACAGTGCTAAATTGTATGCATTTGCAGGCCTACTTACTTATGACGTACTTTATATTTACTGCAAATGCTTTCCAAGTTTAACGCTCTTTTACCAATCAAATGCTGTTTTGCATAAATCAGTAGAGATAGAGATTTTCCAAGTAATTGCTAATTATAAAACATGTTAACCACTTTTCCGAGACACGCTAGTCTAATTGGAATATTCTATTCACTATGTAGTTAAACTTAGCTGTAAAGAAAACGGTCTGCGAATGATTTTAATTGAACCGCAATCAAAGTAAAAAGCATTTTAATGATTCAACTCAATACCATAATATTTATAGAAAGCTCAAGAAAGTTTAGCAATTTTTTAATTATTTCTAAATCTTAATTCATCCCCCTACTGAACAAAGGTTTCCAGCGCTCCTTATCTAACGTTAAGGCCTCCCAATTTCCTGCAAAGCCGGTCAAATCGTCACACCATATTTTTTTAAGTCGGTCTATTCCACTACAGCCATTTTTAGATGAAATCATATTTTCTTACGCGGTCATATCCATATATCATTAAATCTCCTCAGAAATAAAGCATGTCCAATGATTACGCCTTTCGCAACAGAATACCATCTCTGTAAAAAAGTTAAACTGAAGTAAAACTTAAATACAGAAACATAGATTTCTCATAATTTATTGCCTTGTCATTCATTTGTTCATTTTCAATGGGTCTGTATCAATATTTATTTATATGTATATAAATGATAGGAAAATAATGGGTAATATTAATTCTTTTAATAAGTAATTCAGAAATATCAACAATGGACCACTTATAGGTCCTCAAAAGTATGAAATTGAGTGTGTTAATATATATTAGCAGAAGACAGCTTTATTTATATTATAATGATGACTTGCCATTGTCGACCAAACTCAACAAAGGGTGTTAAAAGTGGCTTAAATGACATAGAAAATTGTAATGTGACCTTTCGTTTCAATGTTTTTTTTTGTTGCTTATTTGATAAGTTCTGTCACACAAAAAAAATTTTTGAATTTAGAATGCTGGCCACAAAAAAGTTTATTGAATACGAATTTCGAATTTTTCATGAAAATAAAACTGTGTTAGAATTTTCGTCATTTTTAAATATGGAGTGGACACTTAAAGAAGACCATGTCTCGGTTATTGCGTTGCATCGTTGCGGTTACGCGCCAATTCAGATTTTCGCCTTACTGAAAAATTTGTATATAACCAAAAGATTCATTTATCGTACCATAAAACGATACAATGAAGACTCTAGTGTAGATGACAGGTCAAGAAGTGGTCGCCCTCGCTCTGTTAGGACTCCAGCAGTGATAAAAGCTGTGAAGGCGTGAATTCAAAGAAATCCCATACGTAAGCAGAAACTGTTGGCCCTTCAGATGGGGTTAAGCAGGACCACAGTAAAGGGTGTTAAATGAAGACTTAGGGCTTAGGGCATATCGAAGAAAAACAGGACATCGTTTGGACGCTCGTTTAATGGACCTGGGACTGAAGAGATGCCGCGCTTTGTTGAAGCGGTACGCGGGAAAAAAGCATTGGGAAATTCTTTTTTCGGATGAAAATATTTTCACCGTGGAAGAGAGCTACAACAAACAAAATAATATGGTGTACGCACACAGGAGTGAAAAAGCGAGCAACCGTATTCCGCGTGTCCAACGAGGTCATTTTCCATCCTCGCTCATGGTTTGGTTGGGAGTCTCTTATTGGGGCTTAACTGAGGTAAATTTTTGTGATAAAGGCATAAAAACGAATGCAGTTGTGTATCAAATACAGTCCTCAAAAACCTTGTGGAACCTCTTTCTCATACCATGTTTAATAACAGGCACTGGGTATTCCAACAAGATTCTGCGCCAGCTCATAGAGCGAAAAGCACACAAGACTGGCTGGCGGCGCGTGAAATCGACTTCATCCGGCACGAAGACTGGCCCTCCTCCAGTCCAGATTTGAGTCCGTTAGATTACAAGATATGGCGACACTTGAAGGAAAAGGCCTGCACAAAGCCTCATCCTGATTTGGAGTCACTCAAGGCATCCTTGATTAAGGCAGCCGCCTATATTGACATGGACCTCGTTCGTGCTGCGATTGACGACTGGCCGCGTAGATTAAAGGCCTGTATTTAAAATCGCGGGGGTCATTTTGAATAAACTTTATTACCATATGAATCTATGTTTTATTAAGTTCATTTTGCTATATAAATGGTTACATAAATAACAAACATGTCTAAATTATTTCATATTACACATGTGACAGAACTTATGACCTGACTAGGTATATCTATAACTTAGAAGTATAATATACAACATTGATATAATAATTGAACACACTTGACCATGATTAGTGACTATGACTATCTCTTGTGGTAGTGACCATAAAAGTTGAAATCAGTATTCTTTTTTCATGTAATAAGTGGTTTTTTGTTGACACTGGTTCATTGCACAGTACTTAAAGTGATATTAGGTATCATACACTTAACTGGCTCAGAGGTTATGATTATGATGGCGGGGCGTGTCCGCGCCGGGGACAGGTGACGCGTCGGCGACCAGCTGTCTGGGAGACTTTGGTGCGCATGCGTCTCGTTATAGTTAGTAGGAAGGAGTTGAAAAGTAAATGAAATTGTCATGACAATAATGCTGTATTTATTGGACTTTGTATTAGAGCAATGAATGAATGAATGAATACACTTTATTGCACACCACAAAGAAATTACAAAATTTAATTCTTACAGTAAGATGTACAACTAAGGCGGTCTTATCGCCATCAGCGATATCTTCCAGACAACCTTTACAGGAAAAACTTTAAAGAAAGGGGAAGGTGGTGCTAAGTACTAAGACAAAATGTAAAATTAATACAATTTAAGTTAATAAAGATAATGATGGAATTTACTCAACAAAAACTTATTATTACCTATGTATTAAATAAACGTAAATACAACACAACTACATAAATAAATAAATATAAATACATATTTAAACAAAATACACAACATACACTTAAATACATACTTGATATGAACAAGAAACCGTCGTGCAATGAATGTTGCTGTTAAAAAGTAAAGCTAGAGATGTTTTTGGCGTTTGTGTTAGTTGTTTTGGGGTGGTGGGAGCTACCTCCTAGTGGTCCACCCTGGGCAACGGCATCTTTGGTTTTCTAACCAATGATGACGGCTAACACTATGCGGTGGTAGGCTTCGTAAGAGGCTGCCTGGATGCTAACACCCTCCTGCCGGAGTCCAGCGCCAAATAGTGCCTCTGTGTTCCGCTGGTGTGTGGGAGAACCAGTACCTCTGGGTAAGCTCGCTCCATCTTAGGCTTCTTCTTAACCGTATAGTTAAGTATGTTGTCAAGGGCAAGCCCATTATTTATAAAAAAAAAAAATAAGAACAATGGATATTTCATTTTTTTCTAAGTTGCGATGTTAATCGTAAAGTAACGGTCTATGATCATCCCACTGCAGGGAATAGACCTCCATCATTGAATTCAAGTTACCATAACAATTATGGTTATAGGCATAATCACCACGCTTGCCAAATGCGGGTTGGTGATCACAAAACCGAGCAATGTTCGAAAATTCTAAACTTTTCTTGCCCGACCCGGAGATCGAACCCGGGACCCCGGACATCTTTGCCCGGTTCTTAAAACACCGATTAATGGTGAAATTAGAGTTGAAGTGAATAACTAAAGATATTTACAAAATAGGTACAAGTCGTGATAAACTTCTAATTTGTAGCTACGTGTACTACTTCAAAGTAGTTTGAAGCTACGTATAATATTACCAATAACATGAAGATATGTAAAGGAATGAGAACTAACAATACATAATTAGTATAAAACAAAGTCGCTTACTGTCGGCCATCCCTGTGTAAGTCTTTCATAGAATGCGGATTTTAATGCGGTTCCATCAATGGACAGTAATTCTAGTATAAAATGTATATATAATATTATTTATAGGTACGTGTAGGTTAATATTACTTTATTATTAGTTTTTAAAAGTACATTTCTCCATTGCACTCGTGCGAAGCCTAGATGGGCTTGTTCATCATTAATTTACAAAAAGCTTCATAACGTTTTAAGTTTCAAATATTTTATAATGATCCAACACAGGTGTAGTATTATTTCTTAACTAAAAATTTAAGAATCATGAACTTAGTCTACTTCAATAATTTGTCAAACTAAAAGCATTTATTAATTGGTTGTCTGATGAAATCATTAGTCATTATACTTAAAACCAATAAAGATGGCAAATAACGAACATTTTAAACGATAAATTCGTTTAAAATGTTCGTTATTAATAATTTTAACATTGTACGAGCAAAACTAAAAGCCGGAGCAATCGGACGCGGTCACGATCCGTTGATTAAACTTACGCGCATGAAGCCTGCGCCGGCGCATCGTTTAATTGCACTTGGCATAGAATAATTAAGGTGACTCTCTAGATACGGAAGTACCGATACATGCCTAAGACTTTAAAATGATTTTAGACGGACGAAAAATAAAAACTAGGTACACAATTCCTAATCCACTTCCCTTCAAAATGCCCACGATTGAATATAGTTGTTTGTACATAATGACATAAAGTTAGGTAAATGCATAAGCGCCCATTTAGCTCGTATATTTTCGGTCGTTATTAATGTTACGTATTTATAGTAGTTGCAGTAAACTATTTAGTTTAAGTTTTATGTCATCTACAAATTCAAGATAACAAGTAACCGCCATTTTTTTTTAAACCTAATTGATTAAGTTGAGGTGGTCCGTTTATTTAAATAGTAATAAAAACGTTGTACGTTTATTTCAAATTGAGACATTCAATTAGATTGTCTTACAAGTATGATAGTACGGTCTGACGTTGTACAAAGAAAATATCTTGTCTTAAGTTTGTCTATTTAATTACTTAAAATGAAGCACTTTTTATTTAATACCTTATATTTTCATTTTTGTCTCGTGTCGATAGTCACTTTTTTATTTTAATTCTCAAATATCTGTATCGTTGTCTAAGCTGCCAGTTTTTATTCCGTCTAAGAATGCTGATGCTGTGTGTATTTAGTCTGTGACAACATCTCCATGCGCGTGTGTTATTTTTCCAGCGCGTCTCATTACCGCGCCTGTGCCGATCATCCGCTCCATTTGCGCCGTTCTCGCTTTTTTACAGCGATTTGTTTACGCGCGACTCGTTCGCCACTTGCTGATTACTCATTTGCATTATGATATGGATAGACGCTTCGCACGTGACACTCGCTCGTGCGCATTTGTTTTTTTCATCGAATGCATTCGAATTAAAATAGTTTTGTTTTATTTTAGTGGCCAATACAAATTAAAACTCATTAGTGTTTTATTGCAACAATACGTTTATTAGTTCTTTTTAACAAATGAATTTAAAAACAAAGTCAGACACTAAATAATGTGGTATAAGCAATTACAAAACCTAAGTGAATATCTTTGTTGGTTTATCATATCTAAATATATCACCATATTGATGCAACATAATTAAACAAAGAAGTTCAAAACAACACTCTGAATATACGAGTATCGTGTAGGCATGCTTTATTTCGATATTGGACTAGAAGGACCAATTATTCCAGAGGACCAAAGCCAAGTAAAGCAAGTTTAAAAAAAACAAATAAAGTTTTCATTCATGTAAAAATATAGACTGAATATAGAATAGTGTTGTCTCCTTCTATTTTTATCGTGTTTCCCAAGTTTTCCCTTTGAAGTGACCTGAATTTACGAGTCCCGTATTCTTATGTCTGAAGCCTGATGCCTTACTCTGCAACACGAAGCTCGTATTTACGGATATATCTGTCTCTTTCAGATATTCGAAGACGTCGGTATAAGTGATAGAGACAGATGGATTTGAATATACGGACATTGTGCTGCAGAGTAAGGCCTCAGTCCCCTAATTCACGTATTTTATAACAGAGATCTACCCGCCTCTTTTAAACCCTAGTAAAAATTATAATAATAAATAAATAACATCAGTCATCTAGTCCCAAACTAAGCTACTAAGAAGCTTGTTGTAAAAATGTAAATACATATAAGTTTCTCTAGTACCCAATAGGTACTAGAGAAACTTATATGTATTTACATTTTTTTTGCAAATGTATACTTTTAATACAAAGAAAACACTCAGATCAGTACAAACAGACATGTTCGTGCACACAAATATTTGTACTGTGCGGGGATCAAACCCGCGACCCATGGCTCAGAATCAGCGTTTACTACCACTGCACACTGATCCAAATGGTCGTCAAATACTATAATAATACTTATAGTTCTGGTAATATAGATATATTATAGGTATAAAGGATTTGTATCCAAATAATAAAAGCAATATTTTAGAATATAAACGCTGTTAATACATTTAAGTTCTGTTCAATAGCCACTGAAGCTAAAATTTACGAAAGCACAGTCCAAGATAAGATGGTATCAGCGTTGTCACAACACACCAAATACCAGTTGTAATGGTCCATTGATGCCGCGATAGGACCACAGACCATAACCAGGAGTACTCCGCTCTCATAATAAATCGGGTGCGCAGACGCAGTTTGGAAACTGACAGTTTGTTGGTTAGTACTTAACAATAGTTTTAGAATATACGTTTAACGATTTGAGTGGTTCCAGGATTGTGAAAGACTCATCATCATTCCAAACTAAGTAACTCTTTAAATATACAGGATGACTTTTTCATATTTTTTTTGTATAGGCCTTCAGTATCTTATTTAGAGACCATTTACGACGCAAAAAATGTAAATTAAGTTTTTACCCGAAACTATTTTTTGCAACTAATTTTTCAACTTTTACTGCCTTTTAAAATTAAGGTACGAAGCGAAAACCAAAAATGTATAGCTAGTATGAATGAATGAGGTGCGCATGGCCAAAAAAAAGTGATGCTAGGAGGCCGTATCAATAATTTTTGATTTTTGGCGGACATTTTCTGAGTGCTTTATCTTGACATTTTTGTACTGGGCTATACCAAAAGTAAAAATATGTCATTTGTTTCTTGTCTCGTAGATTGTTATATTAAAATTTGAAAGGTGGTTAAAATTTCATTGTATATTTTTTATATAAATCGGAAAGAACAAAGGTACTATAAAAACCCAAGGAAATATAGTTTTTTTTACAGAGAATAAACCGACAAAATAGTGTTGTACTAACCACTAACACCAGTTTGTATGAAAGTAGTTTTTACTATAACACCAGTTTGTATGAAAAATTACGTATATAAGAACGTAGTAAATTTTGGTGATAGGTATGATAAAACTGATCACACTTTTTGCTTTGTGTTATAATGGGCACCATAACCTGTTTTCTATCCAAAATTTGTAACATTCCTGGTAGAAAAAAAAAACGTTTTCTAAATAGGTCTTAGGTATCGGTAATTTAACCCTAACACCACACCAATACGCCAACAGGGGAGGAAAAGTAAATTGACCTCATTTCATTGTAAATTTATTTGTTTGGATCAGTTTGGCTAATTTTATTGTCAGCAAAGAGAACTAGATCGCCAATACTAAAAGTACTCTGTTTCCAATCAGCACTCTCCTTTTAGGAGCCGTGCGCCCGCGCAGCGAAACGCCGCACTCCATTTGTTATTATGACAATTGCGTTTGTAATCTGGTTGGACAACAATTACACGATAAATTGACTCTAGAATGTAAAGTTTTCTAAATTTGGAGCTAATTATGTTATTTAAACTCACGGTGCTTGTAAATCTGTCACTATAATTGAAAGATTGGCGTCACTTTTTATACTTTTTCTTATTTACAACTTCTCTCTTTTAGCAAAGTTACCCACGGGTTTTTATGAGACTTAGGCTCTGAAGTCCCTGGTGCGATCTCCGTACGAAGCCATAAATAAATTCTCTACTTTTCTGTATTATTTGAATCAATGAAATAAGCGCCTTATAGCTATTAGCTATGGAAACTATAAAAAATCTCGTGAAAAATAAATAGGAACGAGATTATACGAGTACGATTTAAAAAAAAATACAAAAAATACTGACTGAATTAATAAAAATTAAATAATTTACCTTTTTAAAATTATTGAAAATTCATAAAGCTTGTAAAAACCACCGATTCCGTGGTTTTCATACGTTTGGTAGCGCACAGGATAAAGAAGCCGATCGGAAATCAATGAACGCGACAGAATGTTTGATCCGAAGTAGTCAGAGGTCCCGGCCGATCGTGACGTCACGCGCCCCGCCGAGTAATTTCATTTCTCGCATTAACCACTCGACTACGATTTTTTTTTGCTTAAAAGCTGTAGTCTGACTAAAACAGCCAGCCTGATGATGTGCCATGCCATTATGACATTTACTGATATCGGATTTCGGTTAAACAAATTTTGGCTACAGTATTTGTTAGATTTTGGCCTTATTGACGTGACAACGTCTTAAATTAGGTTGCGGCCGGGAGTCACTTATGAAAAAGTGTAACGCTCGGTAACGTTACGATGAGTCACCGAACGAGAGAGAGGCCCGCCGAATGCCTTGCGTCTCTCTCCCACTCAACTATGATCGGTCTGCCGCGCGCGCAGCACTAGAGAATTAGGCGCATTGAATCGGCGCATGCTTGTGTCTCTGTCTTTGTCTTTCTCGAACGTTCTTGGCGTTGGAAAAAGACTTGACTTTCGCAAGACACATTACAGCAGAAACACTTCCTTTCATTTCATATTTCTCCTATCATCGTCCTATCCTCAACAAAATCACTCAAATAGGAATTAGTTAAGTTTAAGTTTACATGTACAATGTTTTAGTAAACAAAATATATTTCTATAGTTAAAATTTGTGCAATTCTTATTTTCATTCAATTCCTTGTTCCTATTGTGCAATTTAATTATATTCATATCAATAAATATTCTACCGAGAAAAAGACGTTGTCACGTAAAATCTTCGCCCGTAAAACCGACTTTACAGGCAACCATTTTTTTTTTACTCAAATAAAATTTGAATTATTAATATAATGAATCTTTTGAAACCTCGCATACTTATTACGGGAGACTGTTCAGAGTAACTTTACGGCTAAAATAATTACTTGGTCATAAATTTAGATGTATGTAAACAGCGGTTTGCACATTACAATTTTTGTTGAAAAGACACACTTTTAACTACAGATGCTCCAATGTTTGGCCTGATGCCTTACTCTGCAAAACGAAGCTCGTATTCACGGATATATCTGTCTCTTTCAGATACTTTAAGACATCAGTATGAGTGACAGTGATAGATTGATTCGAATATACGAGTAAGGCCTCTGATGTCCTATACAAATGCTATAATACAACATAACAAGCATTTACTTTTTTCAGAGTACAACTCCGATCCGATACCGATTTGCCCGCGCTGTGGCGCGCTTTTTGCTCGACGACACTTCTCGTTTCACGCTTCGCCGTGATAATTTGATAAGAATAGTCCGGTCCACCGTTTTCTTATTGGAAATGTAATCTAATTTGTTTTCATTTTTCTACCGACTATACAATTTTATCCTCTACTTATTAATTGCTTTTTAAGTTTAATAAAATGACTTGCTATTCAGTTGTATTATTTTGACTAGGTGTTGCCCGCCACTCCGCATGCGGGTAATTTTAAATTTGAAACAATACTACGAGAAGCGTTCATTTTTACGGAATAAAAAGTATCATTTATTCTATTGCAGCTTTAGATCTATTGCCTTGTTAAGTTTCATCTAGATTCGTTCCGCCATTCTGTTGTGAATTGGGAAATATTGTTGCTACATACAGTTTCCTTGGGTTTTTGCATAGCAACTGGACAACTTGCTTTTTATAGTCATATGCGATTTTATTTAAGGACTAATGTTTAATAGACTCAGGTGTTATTTTGCGGAAATCTATAACAAAATATGCATTTTGAAAATGATTTTGCTAATGATTTCCGCTTGTTAACACCGGCCTAGGTACCTTCACCACACTACCAGCACTAACACTGAATGAGCAAGCATTTTTTCTTGCATGCAAGTTCCATACATGAAATAGTGCTTGCTTCAATGGTGGAAGCCTTTGTTCTGCAATGGAATGATTATTATATAGGTCTGTTACTATAAATAAGTGTTATGCATCATTAATGATTTATTACTTAATTTTCTTGTCGTTCTTTTTGTTTTACTCTTTACTGCTTTCTTCTCCCATTAATCAATTTGATTTCCTGGATTCACACAAATACTAACATTGAAATCAAAGAAATAAAATGTTAATTCGTGAATACCACTCGTGACCATGAACGCTGTAAAGTATTCCAAACGTCGGGATAAATAAAACAAAATAAGTTCGAAAATCCTACTAATAATCGCGTGTTTTATCCGTTCTTCTTCTTATCGTGTCGATGGCGAACTATATATTTTTATGTGACCAATACTCCGCCACTCGGACAGCATTTTCGGTGGTGCGAAGTAGGTCTTTGCGTGAGCAGGTGTGCGGACACGCGGGACATGTTATAAGGTGAGCCATGTTTTGAGGAGTAGCACCGCACTCGCAACTGATGTTGAGGTCCTGGTCCAGATATCCCCACCTGCATAGGTTGTCCTTGCATCGGCCGACCTGAGTCCGCAGCCTGTTAAGGGTTTTCCAGGTCGGCCACGGCAGATCCCTGCCCGGAGGGAGACTTTCCGATGGCGGGTAGAGAGTGTCGTGATATTTTGCTTTCCATCGGGAAACTCTGGACTGAGATGGGTCTTCGTTAATGGTTTGTGTTTGCGCGAAGAAACTCCGCCTACTTTTAAGCCTTTGGGGGACTGTGGAATAGCCGAACATAGGGTGACGTGGATCGTTTTCCGCCTTGGCTCTTTCAACGGAGCCTGCTACTTCCCAACGAACATCCGGTGGCGCAATTCCGGATAGGGAATACAGCATGTTTACCGGAGTTGGCCTCAAGCAGCCCGTGATTATCCGGCAGGTTGTATTTAGTGCAGTATTCATCTGTTTCGCGTGTACCGAGCGACTCTACACAGGGCAGGCGTACTCGCCAGCCGAGAAACAGAGTGATAGTCCGGTCGTCCGCAGGACCTGCGCTGAGGCTCCCCACTTTGTAGACGTCAGCCGCTGGAGTAGATTGTTGCGTGTGCTAACTTTTCTCTTCACGCTCTCACAGTTGGCTTTGTAAGTTAGAGCCCTGTCCAAAGTCACTCCTAAGTATTTTGGGTGAGGGCTGTGTGCAATCGGCACTCCCCGCCAGAGGATTTTAAGAGTGCGGCCCGCCTCTCGGTTACGTAGGTGGAATGCGCAAGATTGAGTTTTGGACGGATTTGGCTTTAAGGCATTTGCCGTGTAGTACAGGCTCAATTCCTCTAAGGCTCTTGTGAGGTTTAGCTCCACTTGTTCAAATGAGGCCTCTTGTGAGGCCAGCGCCAGGTCATCAGCGTATAAATAATCTCTTTATATTGACTGTATCATAGGCCGCTGAGAGGTCGACGAATACCACTCCGGTCACCTGCTTGGACTCGAAACCATCCTCTATGTGCTGGGTTCAGAGTTTGGTTACAGCAAGACTTACCTGGTCTGAAACCTGCTTGTTCCGGTATGAGTTTCGAGTCAATGAGATCTGTAAGGCGGTTCAGGAGCATTCGTTCAAACAGCTTATATGTGTGACACAGCAGGGAGATAGGCCTATAATTTTTTGGGTCATTCCCAGGTTTTCCAGGTTTGAGCAACGCAGTAATTTTAGATTTACGCCAGAAACGGGGAATCCTTGCCGACGCCAAACAGTTGTTAAAGAGCTGCAGCAGCCACGCTATGGCAATGGGCCCCAAATGTTGGATTTGTTCCACAGAAACATTGTCTACGCCTGAAGCTTTGCCAGTTTTTAGATCTTTTATTGCATTAAGAATGTCTGTGGACGTAAACGGTTGGCTGATGGTGTGGTTGCTTGGTGTTGCCACGTTGGTCGGCACAGGAATCACGCCAAGTCTGTTAGGTGGTCTGCCGTTCACCAACAGCTGGTGAGCTATCTGATTGGCCGTAACTTGTCTGGATGCCATAGCCTGTGGTGGCTCACTGGTTAGTCTAAGAATTGTAGACCAATCCTTTTTGCTGTTGTGGGTCATGTCGATATTTGTGGCTGTTGACATCCACTTTTTGAGACGGTTTTCATTGATTTCCTTCAGCAGCTCTTCACCCGTCCGAATTGTTTCCTCCGCGAAGGCGTCTTGGTTAAACATAAGTTCGTACCGTTTCAGTAGGTCCGCCGCCTCCCGTGGAAGACCTGGGACATAGGACTGTCGACAGCCCCTAGGGATGTGTTTACGGGAGGCAACAGCAACTATTTCAACAAACTGGTCATAGTGCTCTGGTACTGGGGACAAGTTACAAAGATTTTCGTCTATCCGTTTTAGATACTGTTCCCAGTCTGCCTTGGCGTAATTGAACCTACGTTTAAAGGGAACGTTAATAGGGCGGACCACAGATTGGACCGTACACACAATCGGACGGTGTTGGGTTCTCGGGATCGGCAGACCGACCGACTTCACACTTTGGGAGCTGATACTGCAACTGGTAAAGATTAAATCCGGGTTATATCCACGTTTCCACCGACCGCTGTTAAAAGACGCTGGATGTTTAGGACTGTGGATTAGTGTCAGTTCATTGGCCTCAGCCCACTCCTCCACCGCCTGGCCATTTGCGTTTGTGTTTTTATAGCCCCAGGTTATGTTGTGGCTGTTGAAATCACCAACGACAATTTTGAAAGGGTGATTATCAAAGTTGACAGGCTTCAGAAATTTAAATGGCTCGGTTGGTGGCTTATACACCGAAGTAATAGTACAGTTTCCGATATCTACTGTGATAATTTCAATTGCACTGTCAGTATTTGAGTAAGATGACAAGACGTTGATACGAGGGGCGGTGAAGATTGCGCTGCCGTATTTCGGGTGGGGGATTTCGGCCACGAGGGTCAATCCGGGAATCGATGGCCGTCTCTGGTTGGCACTACGGTGTGTCTCTTGGACACACAAGACATCACATCGTGCATTTCAGCACAGTTCTGAGAGGACCTTGGCCTTGTCGTGTGAGAAGCCCTCGATATTGATGGACATGATGATGAGGGCAGGCTGCGACACAGTTTCAGAAGCGGGTCGCCTTTTTTGTTTTTTTGACTTAGGTGGTTGGTTTTGTCGTGAGAAAAAACGCTGGTTTGGCCCTAATAAGGACCGTTGGTTTGGCCCCAATAGGGGCCGTTGGTTTGGCCCTCGAGAGGGCTGTATGTGAGTTGCCATCGTGGTGGAAGGATCAGCCAATCTGCGTTACCGACTAAGCTGTCCTCGCAGAATGTTGCCCAGGGTGCGCCGAGTACATTGGGGATTATAAAATGTACCGCTCGGGGAGGCTCCTTCCGTGCACCCCAATAACGGTCCGTCCGTTAATACGGTTTTCATTTAATAACCGTTGTTTTTTCTATTTGATTATAACATAATAATAATAAATAAATAAATATTTAAGACATGCCTCACTGGGCCACACAGAGCCATCTAGTAACAAATTAAACTACTAATAAGTACCCTGTCGTATGGGTTACTAGACAACCGATAAACTTACTTATACTCGTATACTCTTTTTTTTGTAAATACATACTTATAATACATAGAAAACACCCAGACCAGTACAAACAGACATGTTCATGCACACAAATATTTGTACTGTGCGGGAATCGAACCCACGACCCATGGCTCAGAAGCAGCGTTTACTACCGCTGATCCAAATGGTCATGATTATAACAGTTTAAACAATAAACTTCTAGAAATGTAACGTCATCAAGACTAATAGTTCTCTTCAATGTTACCTTGTATCCGACAATCGAGCCGTTAATCCAACGTAATTTCCATCCAACTCGATTAAAGCGTAAAGTTAATTCGCATACCTGCGTCTGCGCATGTCTTCTTTGCACGGTGCGCGGGAGTCGCGCGACCCACCTTAATGCTGTTGTGATTCGCCGCACTCGGCCTGCGCGGGCGCAACGCGCATTATAGATTTATCAGCGCCGGCCTTGACTATGAAATTAATTTTAATACCATGTTCGAAAGAGGGTGAGGCCTTTGCCCTGCTGAGAAATGGTTACTGTACCCATAGTATAATTGTAGATGGGAATTTCATTTGTTTGTTATCATTTGATTTCATGTTTAAGAACTAAAATCTGCAAACTTAGATATTTTAATGGAAGTTTGAAGGAGCTGATCAGTAAAACTATCCTCCTTACAATTAAAAATAAGCATACTAATAAAAACATAATGTTTTAAGTTTGGATTTATGCTTGCTTGCATGCTTGTAGCATTCTCTGTTAAACAAAAATTGGACTAAATAGAAAAGTTTTTAAGCGGTGTAATACAAAAAAACCAAAAGTCACTTAAAGAATGTATTAAATCATTCACTTCTGGGCCCAAGAAAAGTACAAAATTTGCATAACCCAATGTATCCCCGCCACCTTTTTTCCCGCTCTTCATTTGGTGTTGCCACTCCATAAAATCATTCTAAAAATAAATTAATATAATGATAAATAAATTATAAATTAATTACCTATATCTAAATTACTTACTGAATTGTTTCAACAAAACTAGTTTTGTTATAATACCTTACAAAATTAAGTATGAACTTAGTTTTATGTTTTAGCAATCCCTCTCCCAGGCTCGCGTGGAGCCCGCCGGGTCACGGCCGCGCGCACGTCATCTATTTTTATTAACTCCGGGGAAATTGCAGCGGCCGCCCGCTGCGCGCGCGCAGGGTCGCCGCGAGGGGCTGGGCCTTGCAACGTTTATGGCCTGCGCAGACGAGGGATTTTTGTCCGCGGACTTTTTTGTCCGCTATAATAGATCGCTTACAACTGTATCGAGTAACGCAAACGAGGAATTAAAATTACCGAGGACATGCAGAGAGCGGACCGGACAAAAGTACGGGGGAGTCCCCGAAAAAAATACAACTCGTGTGACTAGCTGAAGCAACGCACATGGCGGACTTTAGTCCGCGTTGTGTGACGTACGTATGCACTACGATAAACGAACAAATGATCGCACACCGTACCTATGCTTTGGGTTCGCGGTAAATCCACGATGGACTTTTTATTCGCGGAGCGTACTTTTTTCTCCGCCGCGGAGAAAAGTCCGTCGTCTGCGCAGGCCAAAGGTTAGAACATTATACAAGTATAAAATAATAGTTTTAAAAACTGTAACCCAACTACGCAAATGCAATGATTTTAAAGTCACCTTGTATATGTATTTGCTGTATGGTTTAAACATTTGTACTCAGAATTTTTTCTTCTTAACTGATACCGCACTCGTTATGACTGCAAACATTTTTTTTCCAAAGTACCTCAATAATAATATATTGTTGTAGTTTTCGCCATGTTGCTTTTTTTCAACAAAATGTAGTCTATGATACCCAAACTATAATGGGGGATCAATTGATACTTCATTCACCAAAATCTGCTCAGTAGTTTAGCCGCAAATGTGGTATCCACATAAATACCCACATACATACTTATACAGCTAAAATCATAACCCTTCCTGTTGGCTTTACCTAAGTTGGGTAAAAAACGACTTGTGGCAGATGTTCCTAAAGTTTGTGTACGAAAAAGGGTGATCCCTAATTTAAAGTAATAAAGTAACAGCCTTTTATCATCCCACTCCAGGGCAAAGTCCTCCATCATTAATTTCAAATTACCACAGCGATGATGGGTACAGGCATTATCACCACTCTTGCCCAATGCGGGTTCGTTATCACCAACCCATGCGGTGTTCGAAAATTCGAAAGTTTTTGGAAACCGGGGAACAAACCTGGGACCCAAAGATCTTGACCCGGCATTTCAACCACTAGAACGGACGTCGTCTACATTACGAGTATTTTTACGTCCATACACGAGAAATAGTCACAACATTTTCTTATCTTTTAAGTGGCATCCCTAGGTACTCCATATTATTGTTATAAATATCAAACTTCACCTGTGTAATGAGCGTTTTATTGGCGTCTCGGCGCTGCCCAGCGTTCTCCGGCGCGCGCGCACCGACGCGGACGATGATAAATCCTGGGAGAAAGTTATGTTTGAGGACTAAATCCCGTCGCTATCTTTGAGGACTCAGGGTCGTGTGGTGTTTCAGCGTTCCCAAATACACATAGAGCTGAAGTTAACCTACGACATAATTTACCATTGCAGTCTCAAAATTCTAGGAAATATTAAATGGTTTTTTATTGTCTCAATTGGGACGGGTTTACATAAGAAGAGAACGGGAAGAGAAGGGGTAGTACTATAATAATTGCTTTTACTTGTCAACTCTACACGACACATGCGTGAACCAAAAAATAAACACAATTTTACCGTATTAAATAGATAGAGACAAAGAACACTTGTTATTCTTCGACAAAAAAGTACTATAGTGATCCCGAAATACCGAGCAGCGTTTTATTAAATTTTAATTAATTCCACAATACGGCTTGCAGCACACGTCCAAACCCTTCTATTGAGGTATTGGTTCGTAAACAGATCCCGTGTCGGCCGACAATGCGCGAGAGTCGGCCCATTCAAACGTCATTACGCGTCACAAAGGATATGTTTTTGTGGAATCCTTCAGCTCAGTGGTTCCCAACCTACTGAATCGTGAAAGAACTCTGTCTTCTTCTTATAGTGTGATTATCCGAAGATGATCTGGTGTTAGAGGCTTCTAAACGGCATTGGGAAGACCGTTTGGCCGATCCAAAAGACACCGTTTCCGATGGCAATGCAAGTTAATGCGGGAGTAGCATCAGGATTAGCATAGGCGTATTACAGGCCTCTTTTTAAATAATTATGTCTACAAAAACATACAATTTGTCAGTGGGAGCTAGGAAAATATAATGCCATAAATTTCCGTCATTCATAAAATTACTAGCTGTTGCCCGCGACTTCGTCCGCGTCAATTTTTGTTATTATGATCGCGAATAATATCAATATTTTTTTCCCGTTTTTGCATCATTTTTCACTGATGCTTCGCTTCTATTGGTCGCAGCGTGATGTTATATAGCCTAAAGCCTTCCTCAATAAATGGACTATCCAACACAAAAAGAATTTTGTAATTCGAACCAGCAATTCCGGAGATTAGCGCGTTCAAACAAACAAACAAACAAACTCTTCAGCTTTATAATATTAGTATAGATGAATAGTTTAAGAAGTTTCCACAAACATCCTCTGTCTGGCCTGTGGTAGATCATGCTGCTCCCGCATTATAGCTAACAGAAATGGGTCTTTCAGATCGAACATAACACTTTTAATCATCTGGCAGATGTAAAGGCCTTAAGTAAACAGTGTAGTAACCATTTTTCCCTTAAATAATATAAACGATTTAAGTTCACATAGCTATAGCATATGTTTAGTTCAGGTAAGTTCAGCAGTAGAATGATAATTAATTTGTTGAAAATGCGAATACAGTTTCCCACGAAGGAATTTCCTACTGCAGTCTGAAATCTGGAGCAATCTCTTCTAGACAACTTTAATTGGTTGGTATTGAAGTAGTGATTGTCAGTTTTCTTTGGAAATAAATAAAGGTTTCTCACTATAGGTGATTATAAGTTATGAAACTATTTAACGTATAAAAGTGAACGTTGACACGCGTTCAGAATTGAGAACCCCTGCCCCGCTGCACGGGTTAAATCTAATTTAGTTTCGAGTAGCGCACAATAGGCGTCGCCGCGGTCGCTTGCTAACAAATTCGATTACAGCCGAAGCGATACTGATTTTTTGCGGGGCGTGCGGCCGCCCGCGCCCTGTGGACGCTTTGGTGGTTATTAGTAACTAGTTGTTGCTCGCAACTTCTTCCGCGTCAATTTCTGTTATTATGATCGCGATTAAGAAGTTTTTAAAAGAATATAGCCTAAAGCCTTCCTCGATAAATGGACTATCGAACACAAAAATATTTTTTTAATTCGAACCAATAGTTCCAGAGATTAACGTGTTTTAACAAACAAACTTGAGGGGTGAACCACCATCTTCCGCCCCAAGCCAACCTCACCTGCACGCGGTGCATCCTGCTGGACGACGAACGAGGCTCTGGCGATTGACCGACCGATGGCGGTATAACCATCCAACGGAAGGCGTAGTTAAGTGTACCGGGCCGGTGACGGGCAGCAGCGTCATCGGTGCAAGAAGCTACGCCCTGCGATCGCCAATCCGTCTGCCAAGCGTGGCGATTATGGGCATAACCTCCTATGCAGACGCACAAAAAGCCACGGCCCCCAGTTCCCGGCGATCCCGCTATTCCTGGTCATGGTGGCGACCACGGTTACGGCGGGACGGGGGCAACGAAGAATCTCCGGGTTACGGGAGGCCACCAAAAACAACTGACCCTGGCGACGTACAACGGACGCACGCTACGGCTAGACTCGCATCTGGCTCAACTTGAGGTGGAACTTGGGAAGATTAGGTGGCATATCCTAGGGCTATGTGAAGTCCGAAGAGAGGGGGAGGACACCATAACCCTCGAGTCGGGCCTCCTAATGTACTTTCGTGAGGGAGACCAACAATCCCAAGGTGGCGTTGGGTTTCAGGTAAATAAGTCCCTTTCTGACAACGTTGTGGAAGTGTCCAGTGTGTCGAAAAGGGTAGCGTACCTTATTATTAAGCTCACCGAGAGGTATAGCCTCAAGGTGGTTCAAGCGTACGCACCGACCTCGAAACACTCGGACGAAGAGGTGGAGGATATGTTTGATGACATATCAAAGGCCCTTCACTTCACCACTAAGACTCACTACAGTGTTGTTATGGGGGACTTCAACGCTAAAGTGGGAGTACAGAATTGCAACGAATCGGTAGTAGGATCCCATGGATTTGGATGCAGAAACCATAGGGGGCAAATGCTTGTCAACTTCCTCGAACGGGAACTCCTTCTTTAAGAAACAGCCCCAAAGGAAGTGAACGTGGCAAAGCCCCGACAGTATGACGAAAAATGAGATTGACTTCATCATGACCAACAAGAAGCATATATTCAGAGACGTCTCCGTGATTAACAGGTTTAATACCGGAAGCGATCACCGACTCGTTCGAGGCTCCCTGAATATCGATTTTAAGGCTGAACGTGTCCGCCTGATGAAGTCAAGGCTCCGATCTACTTTGCTCCAAACCATGATAGGATCTGAAACGTTCCAGTCAAACCTGGAAAACCGACTCGCTGCCGTGGAAACCATAACAGACGTAAACCAGAACCTCGAAAATGTGGTTCGGATCCTCAGGGAAGAAGGTACGAGATTTTGTGAAATGCAGCGTAAGGGCAGGAAGTCAAAGCTTTCGGAAGGAACTTTAGGGCTGATTAAGGAACGACGTGAAAACCCACCCGTTACTTCGTCAGGAAAGCGCGCTCTAAACCGAGAGATCAGTAAGCTCATACGAGACGACCTCCGTTGCTCCAACACTCTTGCGATTGAAAGAGCGATCGAGTAAAATCGGGGTTCGAAAGTGTTCATACAATCTCTTGGAAGAAGCCACCTGACGAAACTGACCACAGCAAGTGGAGAAGTCGTTGCTTTGAAGCCAGCAGTCCTTTCCGAAGTAGAACGCTTCTATGGCCGGTTATACGCTTCGCATGCATCTCGACCTGATCCCGAAAATGAGGACCCTAGAGCCGCGTTAACACGCCACTACACTCAAGACCTGCCAGAAGTCAGCATTGACGAAATCAGGATGGCTCTTAAAAATGGAAACGCCCCTGGAGAGGATGGCGTTACAACAGAGTTGCTAAAGGCTGGAGGTAAACCCGTACTGAGGGAGCTTCAAAAGCTTTTTAACGCTGTCCTGTTTGAAGGGAGAACTCCGGAGGCGTGGAGTAGGAGTGTTGTCGTCCTGTTTTTCAAAAAAGGAGATAAGACCCTGCTGAAGAACTATCAACCCATTTCCCTTCTAAGCCACGTCTATAAGCTGTTTTCAGGAGTCGTCATGAACCGCCTTGCGCGAAGACTTGACGAATTCCAACCACCGGAACAGGCTGGATTTTGGAGCGGATACGGCACCATAGACCACATCCACACAGTGCGGCAGATTATACAGAAGACCGAAGAGTACAATCAGCCCTTGTGTCTAGCATTCGTGGACTATGAGAAAGCCTTCGACTCGATAGAGATCTGGTCCGTTCTGGAGTCCCTGCAGCGTTGCCAAGTAGATTTGCGGTACGTGCAAGTGATGAGATGTCTCTACGAAGCCGCCACCATGTCCGTCCAAGTACAGAATCAGCAAACAAAACCTATACCGTTGCATCGAGGAGTGAGACAAGGTGACGTCATTTCCCCGAAATTGTTCACAAATGCAATGGAGGATATGTTCAAGACGCTGCTCTGGAAAGGACGAGGCATCAACATCAATGGCGAATACATCTCTCACTTGCGATTTGCAGACGACATCGTCATTATGGCAGAAACGCTGCAGGACCTACAACAGATGCTGAATGACCTGGCTGACTCTTCTGTGCGCATCGGCTTGCGGATGAACCTGGATAAAACCAAGGTTATGTTCAATGAACATGTACTACCGCAACCGATTGCGATGCACGGCGCCGTCCTCGAAGTTGTTCAGAAATACGTGTACCTCGGGCAGACATTGCAGTTAGGTAGAAACAACTTTGAGGATGAGGTGAACAGAAGGAAGAATTCAGTTGGGTTGGGCAGCATTTGGGAAACTACGGCGAGTCTTCTCATCGTCGTCCTCATCCCACAATGCCTCAAGACGAAAGTCTTCAATCAGTGCGTCCTACCCGTTATGACATACGGAGCCGAAACGTGGACACTGACGGTACGGCTAGTCCACAAGTTCAAAGTCGCTCAGCGGGCTATGGAAAGAGCTATGCTCGGAGTTTCTCTTAGGGATAAAATCTGAAATGAGGTGATCCGGCAGAGAACTAAAGTTACCGACATAGCCCACCGGATTAGCAAGCTGAAATGGTAGTGGGCTGGCCATATTAGCCGCAGAACCGACAACCGCTGGGGTAAACGAGTTCTTGAGTGGAGACCGCGTCTCGGCAAACGTAGTGTAGGACGCCCTTAGGCCAGGTGGAGTGATGATTTCCGCAAGGTGGCTGGCAGGAGCTGGATGCGAGAAGCCGAGGATCGACCTAAGTGGCGTGCAATTGGAGAGACCTATGTCCAGCAGTGGACTGTGATAGGCTGATGATGATGATGATGATGATGAACGGACAAACAAACAAGCTCTTCAGCTTTATAAAATTAATAGTATAGATTTAAAACTGTTTTGTTTTGTTTGTACGTATGTAAATTTCAACGATATTATTGGATACCTCCTTGCCTGTAGGTACTCTACGAATATTATAAATGTGAAAGTATGAAGAGATAAAGAACTCTTCACACTAACGGCCGGTTCCAATTACCTATCTATCTTCAGTTTTGGCATATCGGAGATAGGGAACATTTTCTATATCTGTTTTTGCCGTCCAGAGAAACAAAGACAGAAGTTGTTTTCTATCAAAATACCGTACGCCAAAATACCGAACTCGTAAAGCATCAGTCTTTCATATTTCGCGGCACCGCACGAACTACGAGCGAAACTCCGTTTTGTTCAGACTTGTTCGAAAATACGACGAGAGTTTTAGCACCATAGATATCTTCGCAAATAATAAAAACATATTCAAGAAAAAGATTGTCAAAGCGCTTAGGGAGTCAAACTTATAGTTTGGTTCTTTGAGTACTTACCTACTTATCCGAACATAGTTCGTGTTGGCACAGGACCTTTACAGAGTGTCCTTTTTGTACACGTAGTAACTTACTAGTTGCTTTCTTTATCAAATTATATTTATGTATGTAGCTTCAATGAGTTGGTTGTTATTTGTTTTTTTTTTAATCTGTAAATGAGATCTATAAATCACTGTTTAAGTTAAGGGAAACCTGTTATTGGCCATACTTATAATTAAGAAATCATTGTCAAATAGTGTAATATAACGCTGTTGGTTTTCTCATTAAATAAAAATTAAATAAAATAAATCTCCGATATGCCAAAACTGAGGATAGATAGGAAGGTTATTGGAAATGGCCGTTAAACCGCTGAACGAATCTAAATATGGTTTAGAGATAGTGTGAGTCTTGGGAGGAAAATATGTAAGATATTTTCACCCCAGTAATTCTTCTTCTAAAGGGTTGGAAATTGCGTAGCTGAAGAGGCAGTTGACGGGGCACATAATCAGAAGAACCGATGGCCGTTGGGGTGGAAATGTTATTGAATGGTGACCGCGCACGTCGTTGTGTCGTGAAGGTTGCGGGAGGACGCTCTTATTTTTATTCACTGTCATCATCTTAACCAAACGACACTCACAGCCAGACACAGACCTCCCCTGAGGATCTTCATAACACTTGGTCCCTTGCCACCAAAGGCGTGAACAGCAATTCTGGATAGGATTTTATAGAAAGAAATGTCAAAAAATTGAACAAAGTAATAGTTAAAAATGTGATATAAATTACATGTAAAAAAAACACCTTCTCCAGATTGTCAGTCTACCTCTGATGGGAGGCCTCCTGCATAAATCATCGCCATTACAGACTGAAAACTAATTGTTATAGGTATTTTATAGATGACTAAAATCGATCGCATTCCACTCATCAAGACAGAGCTCATACCTGCGCAGACGCAGCCTATAAACACGAACGAACAATCCGTTTACGACCTCGCCGAAGCGATGCGTCACGATCTAAATTCAATTTACACTATCGCCACATAAAAAGCCGTTTAATTAAGTTCCACATTATGCGTCTGATGAGATGTATCGCGACCGGTCGGCCCCACCACTTGCTAGATCGAATTGGATTCGGTATGTAGTTGATCGCGGATTCGTTGCGACAAATTGATCTTAAATCTAATTGTTGTGTCTGGTTTATTCAACCGGTATAAAAGAGGAGTTTCTCAATTCGAAGTAAATGACCTTTTTACCAGATAGACCGATTTCAATTTTGTTTTGTTAGGTTAGGGATATACTTGGTAACTCAAAGTTGGAACAGCATAAGTCACACATTAAATTACACACACACATCACACATTAAATTGGAAAAAAATCTAACATCAATGCTAGAAAAAAAAGGCTAAAACTCAGAGAAAAAACCTTTTTTTTCTTAAGAAGCATTTTTTATTTTAATAGATGACAAAAGAAAAAAATATATAAGTTTTAGTTATAATGCAACGCGAAAGTTTAAAAGTTTAAAAAAATATATTTCAGGTGATAAAACCCATATTGCGATATTTATACATTCAAATTAGAAAACATTCAATTGAATAAACCAAAACAAAATACAATGCAATGAATGTTCGATAAAATCAATAATCAAATGCAATTCAAAATAATCAATATATTAAATAATTAATATTGAAACAATAAATAGTCAAAATTTAAATAATCCAAATATAAATAAACAAAAGTAAAACATTCAAAAATAAAATAATTAGGTAAAATAGTCACTAAATAATCAACAAAATAAAATAATTAGAATAAAAAAATTAGCTATTTAAAATTTAAATAATCAAAATTAAAACATTCAAAATAATAAAAATTCTTAAATATTCGAAATTGAAATAATTAAAATATTTAAAATATAATAGATAATGTAGTCATAGATAGTCGCCACGCTTGGCAGGGGGTTGGCGATCGCAGTTAGTGTTAATGGTGGAGAAAGGATGTTGTCTTTTGTTGTTGCAACCGATAGAACGAACTTTTTCTGGGGTCACCACACGGCACCCCCCCCCCTCCCCTCCTATTATATGACTACTAACGATCTCAAAACGCCCCTTTTGGTCTAGTGGTTTAAATACCGGGCCAAGATCTCAGGATTCCGTGTTCGATCCCCGGGTCGGGCAGCAAAAAGTTTCGAATTTTCGAACATTGCTCGGCTTTGCGATCACCAACCCGCATTTGGCAAGCGTGGTCATTATGCCAGTACCCATCATTGCTGTGGTAACTTGAATTCAATGATGGAGGCCTTTCCCTGCAGTGGGATGATTATAGGCTATTACTCATACGGTCTCAAATAAAAAGTAGGTAGGTACTGCCTGCTATGACACTACATCACTCAACATTAATCGGTTTTATGACAATAATAAAATTAACTCTGCTTATTAAAAATGCCGAGACGAGTTATAGAAAGTGATACAGATAGGTGATCGGAAGATAGTGTTGTTGACGTTGACAATCGATAGTCGACATGAGTAAAGTGTCGATATTCTTTTGGCAGTATGATTATGATTTTAGGTTTGAAATTTCAATATCAAGGATAATTAGAATCAGGATGATTGACCTTCTTATATTATTTAAATACAATATTTTTCGTTTTTCATATTTTATTTTTTTAATTCACTATTTAAATACTTTTTACAAAAACAAATTAAAAAAAAAGTTGTGCGTGTACTAGTGTACACACGTAAGAAGTGAAACTTCTTTATGGCCTTATTTTTCAAAAAATGATCTACATGCAACTTTCCAGAAATTGGTTAAATTAGTTAAATTAGTTAAATTGGTTAAATTGGTTAAATTGGTTAAATTGGTTAAATTGGTTAAATTGGTTAAATTGTTTAAATTGGTTAAATTGGTTAAATTGGTTAAATTGGTTAAATTGGTTAAATTGGTTAAATTGGTTAAATTGGTTAAATTGGTTAAATTGGTTAAATATTATTCCACTTTACCTTTTTGCTATCGTCTGAACCAACCGTGGTAGGGGCAAGAAAAAGATGGCGCGTAACCGAAAAATGTGACGCTGTGACGCGCAACCGAAAACTTTTTCGTGACGGTAAATTTTTTCCAACGCCGATAAAGAAGTTTCACTTCAACAATCATCATCTCATTGACTCTCCCTTCTCCTCCCTCTTTGCCTTAGAAGCAGGATTTTGCTGCAAATTCTGCAAACAGTGAATGCGCTACATGTATGTAAAGTACTGAAAAGTATAACTTTTATTTATTAGTTTATCCGCACATTCTAATCTTTATTGCACACCAAACAATTTATTGTTTAGTCATCTGAACCAAACGATGCTTACATTTGGGCCGATTTATATTTGCTTATCGAATTCTCCATACATTATACAAAGTTCAGAAATCCTTAAAGTCCACATGTCTTGCAAAAGCATCTATCGATAGAAATACATAGTGTACGCGCAGCTCAGCACTATCGGAAGCGTCCACAGTTTACGTTTATGAGATCATATTTCTGGGCCGTTCGATATAATGTGTAGTTGACAATGTTCCGCCGTTAATTGGGCCCGTTTTGTAAGAACGTGTTTAAGATAATTTAAATGGGCTAAATTGCTACTTCACTTCACGTTTTATGTCACTTTCTAAACGAACGTTGGGTAATGGCCGTCATTGAAATAGGTATCAAACATTGTAAAAGAAGTCTTAGTATATTATTTCTAACAAAGTTTTTTGATCTCCTAGAATGTAAGTGACCTATGAATCGAATATGAAATTTACTGTCATTAAATTAAATTTTAAATAAAAGTCGGACAACAGCGTCTTCTCTTGACCGGGCTATACTCCGATTGCCAACCCGCCGAGTTTGGTGGTTAAGGCAAAAGTCCCTAGTGGTTATCGTTATTTTACACAAAAAAGTTTTTTTTTTTTCATATGGAGCGGAGCCCTATTTATTATTAATATTTTGAAAAGTTAACAAATTCGGTCTATCTGGCAAAACATTATACATGCCACAATGGTTTATATAATTTACTTAAAAACTTAATTACATAGTTTAATTTTTTAATACATACATTCAATTATAGAATTCTCAAATTTTTTTGTAACATTGCATCTACATTACAAAAAAGACTGACCACAACACTGTACTAAATAAACCTAGTCCACCTTGCATAAACAGTCAGGCCAGGAATCGAACCTAGCCCTTTCCGTAGCACCTCGCATCCAACCGGCGCGGGCGCAGGGTCGTCGCCCGCGCAGGTGCTCCCCCCGCCCCGCTCCGCCCCGCCCCGCCCCGCTGACATAACGCGACTGGTTCTGACATAACCCGCTCCCGCCGCATATCTCCCGGTTTTTGTCAGGGAACTGGGACTCAGGAGGCTTTTCGAATTAGTGTTTTAAAATTAATAAGCCGATGATTTTTTATCACTGTACTGGCATTGATTTGGTTCAACAGTGTCGGTTATGTGTAGCTGAAGTTTGTAGGCAAGTCTATGGTTTGATTATTTGAGAAGTGTTAGAGATAATTTACGATACCTTTAATAAAAAATATCCACTGTCGTTTCTTGAATCCACAATATTTCTCTTACCGAGCGATTGCTCTACCTAATTGAGCTACCAAGTCATTGTCTGTGTCTAAATTTGACGTAAAATTTAGAATAACATAAATAAATGAATGTGGACAAAACACATACATTGTTCTGACTCCAAAGTAAGCAAATAATTAGAGCACATATGTCCCGAAGCAGTGGTAGGTTAAATATTGGGACGTGTAAAAGCGCCTCCAGGGGCCTATTTGCAGAAATAAAACTGATTTTAACTGATGATTTTAACACTTGTTACGTGGAAATCAGAAACAACGAAGGCTCCACAAACACCCAGACCCCTGAAAATGTAGCAAAGTACTTATTTTCTACATGAACCGATCCGGCATTCGAACCCATGATCTTATGCAGGTGACACCTTGAAAATAGGCGTGTACGTCACTCCACCACGTATGTCGTCAGATACCTATCTTGTTGCCTCTTATTTATTTCTGTGACGAACTAAATCCCACGCAAATCAACCAGCGGGGATAACATCGTGCATCGTAACAAATATGGTTACATTCTAAGTAATACGTTTTAAAAACACCTGTTTTTTAATAACTAATGATATCCAAACGTTATTAATTAAATCCATATTCATAATACATATTCATAACTGGTGCAAGAATGTTTCGCTGCCATATTTGTTGAATCTAATAAGTAAGAACCGAGCCGTGTGAGTCCGTTTCGGAAACATAGCTTAATGTTGTTAATTAACAGTAACAGAGCACGCAGTTAGCGCGGCCATATTACACTGCTTCATACGGGCCGCGTGACATTATTGGGTTTTGATTTGAATTGAATTAGTGTTAAAAAAAGAGACCAAGGATATAAGACTCAGAATTGAAATCAGAATAATTTATTGCTGCGTGTACAATTTGGTTAATTATCAGCTATGCAAATCAGAAATTAAAAATCAAATATGAAAAAGTTAAAGTTGTAACGTACTTACAAAAAAATCTTTAAAAGGTTTTCCGGCAATAATTTTTTTAATTTAAGTTTTACGAACATACAGATGATGTTTTGGTATCAGTAGGCGAATGGTTTAAATATTTGAATATTATAAAAATACTTGTTTCAGTTTCGTAAAGCATGAATTACAGACAATTAGTAAAAAAATTACAAAAATTATACTGGTGAAAGGCGTTAAAACATGCCACTAATTTTCAGTAGGTGATAAACCAGAAATTAATGACAATTATTATCAGAATGTAGGAGGACTCATATTATTATCACACTTTTTGTCAATACAATTTTTAAAAATCATTTTTTTTATAAATTGTGTGAAACTCTGTTTGTTTAAGAACATTAAGCAAAGCCACAAACTAATAAACGCTGACCCACCCGACATAAAGCCCGCTCCACAAGAGTCATGCGCGCGCGCAGCTCCCACAGCCCTACACTATAAATATTGTGCGCCCGATTGGAAATTAGTTCTCATTTCAAGCCTCAATTATAATAGGTGTAACAGCAATAGGAGTTAGGTACTAACTGCGTATCGCAATAGATTCAGTTTTAATATACTGCTCTGAGGTGAGCGGCCATGTTTTACACCGTGCTAGAGTTAGAGTTATTAGTTTGATTATTTCTCATTAATAATATTGGTTCAATGTTGATCGACTGATCTTACCTCCGTCGCAGTGGCGTACGCACCAGTTTTTAATGTGTCGCTTGCTTCGAGACCTTGGGTTCGATTCCTGGACGGGTCATAATAGAAAAAAAGTGTTTTTCTACATTTTTTTGGGTCTGGATGTTTGTGGTACCTTCGTTGTTTCTGATTTCCAAAATACTATAGATTTTTTTATCTAAAAATTAAAAACTACATAAAAAATTTAACCATGTGACTGAGGGAGTTACAAACAAATACATGGTAATTAATAAACATCCATTTTACATAATTCCAAATCACATCACATAATAGCGTTAGTTTATCTTCAACAAAACTAATTGATAATTACAAACATAATAAGCTCGTTACTTTATTTAAGTATTACAATTAAAAAACCTACAGTAACTTGGTAAAATTAGTTATTTTGCTGGTCGCATATTCAATTAAAGTCCCATTCATACAAACTACTTTAAACTTGAACATCACATTTAAAAGTAATAAAACAAAACCTATACTCGCATATTGCAAGACCCAAATGCATATTGAAATCAGATAACCGCTCGCTAAAGCGTCTTTTAGACAAATAGGCTTCGATAATTTCGTAAACACGCACATAATCTGTTGTGTGAAAGTTTGGCTCAACAATGACACGTCGATACATCACTGCAATTAACAGATGTTCCGATAAACTAGTGATGTTCTTAAGTGGTTTTATTTATTATCGATAAATGTGAGTTAGTTATTTCTCAAACACCGCAAAAGTGGTACTTTTATTAGAACCCATGATATGCCTGTGGCAGCTATCAGAGGGGACGACATGACGTTTTCATGGTCAATATCACTAGAGTTAATTGATAGTTGATACGGGGTTTATACCACATGAGTAAACTATTCTGATAGGGCTGACACCTGTTGCAAGTCAAAAATAATAGGGAGTAAAAATAAAATACGTTAAGTACCTACCAACATAATAAAACGTGTATTCCAAAAGGTATAAAATATAAGGTTTAGTGTAATTTGACAATACTAGAGTTGAATTAGTTTATAAATGGCTAACCCTAAGAAATTTATTTTTCTTTAAATATTTCTTATTTCTTTTTAACGTGTGATACAGTCTGAATATAATATACAAATTCCTTAAATAACTGATCGAAAAACATTCGCATGGCATGCCAAAAGATAATTAATTTATAATTTTATTTTTATATTTAATTTCCAATATTTTGAATTCTCGGATCATTATTAAAATAATCTTGGTACCTATGTTTTTTTTTCCATTTCACCAATAAAATTAACATAATGTTTTGGACCTGGCGGTATTTTAAGGAACCCGGCCTGTAGATACGTTACCTACATTAAAGTCTTTACGATGAATAAATAGGGAATCATTGCTTATATTTATGGCATTTTCCGATAGGATTCCGATTTCCTGCACTTGTGTCGATCCAGACATTTCCTATACAATTATCCGGCAACAAACCATAGCAGTGCGTAACTGACCCTTTGTTTTATTATTTAGATTTAACACCAATTTTCCATAATCAATATTATATAAGTAATTCAGTAAGTAATTAGTAATTATTTTGTAAGTACCTACTGGACAAGATTGTAAATGTAAATGTAAATGTGGACAATATCACATGCATTGTTCTGATCCCAATTTGAATAACTATTTCAAGCACTCGTATTTTGGAAACCAGAAACAACGAAGGTACCACAAACACCCAGACCCGAGAAAATGTAGAAAAACCCTTTTTTCTACATTGACCCGTCCGGGAATCGAACCCGGGACCTCGGAGCAGGCGACACCTTGAAAATCGGTGTGTACGCCACTCCGCCACGGAGGTCGTTGAATCATAGAAATGGTAAAATCACAATTCGTCAGCCAAATCACTCAAATAAATGTCTTCTAATGCGCGCGACGTGCAGGCGGCAGCCCTGTCATTTATACCGCAACTGAATCGGCGAAAACCAGTTCTTACCCCGGCGACGCGTCGGTGAACGCGTCGGTGAGATGTTACGCGTACATCGCCGCGCTATGTGTGAGTGGAACAACAGCGGGCCGCATATAGGTAGCTTGTATTCTGGTGGGAATATTTATTCATGTGGTTTATACCATGTACATTACTTTTTATAAGTTCTCCCGTGATCATGGCGCTTGCAACAGTGCCGAAATATCGGAAACTTATAAAAACTTAGGTACATGGTATAAAACCCGTATCAATTAACTCTAGATAATATCAAAAATAAAATCCCATTATTAAAAGTTTCGACTTCCTGCGGCCGTCTTATCAATGAAACTTGAACTCTCAATTTTCATTTGATAAACGACTGCTCTACTGGATAACAAGAAGGAAAATTCCAACACCGCCCATGTTCACTCATTTTGTTAACTTTAGTTTCTTTCTTTTCAAGTGCTTTAAAAATCTAATAAATTGTAATTTGTAGTTTATTTTACAATTTAAATGTCAAACAACAGTTCATTGTGTTAGTTTTCTGTCTTGATTTTCGTTCACAAAGAAAGTTATAGAAACATGTTTGTGAGCTACTTATTATTACTGATACTTCAAAACACATGTCGAACATTGCATGCCCGTTATGGGTGCACTGTTGTTACTTCTAACCTGTATTTTCCAGTTGCACACTGTACACAGTTTCAGCAATAAATTATATTCTTTTCTTTTCTATTCTATTCTATGCAAAATTTGGTATCAAACCCACTGTTATTATAAACTTGGCACTAGCATTTACAATTTATTATCCTGAAGCAGTAGTTAAAAAACGTTTCGGGACGCCCTTCCTCAAAAGCACTTATTTAACGTCCTCACTTTTGCATCTATAAATTTTTATCCTTTTAAGTCTAGTGTTATATTCTCTGATGAGTCGATAGTTGCAAGACATCACTAGTTGCAACACGTACGCTATAAGTCGCCCATTTGTAGCCGGCCTTATCGCACGACAGCCGCATTGTTGTCCACTATCTTCGCATCTTATTGCTATAGCTTCATACTTCTCATTACTCTGAATCGATTTTAAAAACTTACATACTCAACCACAGATAAATTAGATAAGATAGTTTTCTTTAAGAGAAAAGTGTTAGTCAATAACAGCTTAAGCAAAGGATACACAAGAGCTTTCAATCATGCCGTGTTTTCAATTAAACCGGTCTTCTTCGAGATAAAATTATGGATTTTGAAAATTATTTTGCTAATTGATTTCCGCTTGTTAACACTGGCCTAGGTACCTTCACCACATACCCGCACTAACACTGATTGAGCAGGCACTATTTGATGCAGGAAAACCGCCCGCCCTCCTCAAAAATACATGCAGTATATAACAGTTAATGCAATTATTAGACCGACATGAGAAAAACCTCGACGCGTTTCGCCACTTCACGCAGCATCCTCAGGAGATGTTGTCGCCTTCGCTGCGCTCCGATGACTAAATTAGTCGAGAGATAAGGTGACAACATCTCCTGAGGATGCTACGTGAAGTGGCGAAACGCGTCGAGGTTTTTCTTATATCGGTGTCGGGTACTAATAATTGCATTAACTGTACTGCATGCATTTTTGAGGGTCGGCGGGCGGTTTTCCTGCATGAAATAGTGCTTGCTCAATCAGTGTTAGAGCGAGTAGTGTGGTAAAGGTACCTAGGCCGGTGTTAACAAGCGGAAATCATTGGCAAAATAATTTTCTGAATCCATAATTATTTGTTATGGATTTCCGCAAAGTGACACCTGAGTCTATTAATTCTTCGAGATCACTTAAAATGGTTGGTTACATATTAAAATTTAGTAAGATTATTAAATACTTTATTTGATATTTTAGCAACTTAATTGCACTTATAATATCAGTATATAAACTTGAAAAATTTTGTCTCAGGCGGGACTCGAACCCGCATCTCCTCGCATGCCGGGCGGGTTTTTCAAGTTTATATACTGATATTAAGATTATTAAATTTGCATAAAAGCCTTTGTGTAATAAGAAATTGTGTTTGTTACAAATAATAGTTATAACGTTAATTCATTAATATCCATCTGTTATTTCATATCGCCAAATTAAGAAAACATGGATGGATGTACATTCAAGCATTTTAATTCCTTAAAAAGATGATTTTACAGACGAAAACTATCACAGATGGTTTTCACAAAGCCTTATTAAAATGAAATTGCTGTTACAGCTCACGCTATGTGATTACATTGATAGTATCGATACATTAGTGTTGTGCGTGACATGTGCATAACCGGTATCAGATGGAGGAACAATCGCCTAATAGCGGTTACTGGATGTGTGGGCCCCGGCCTACGATTCAATAGACTTCAGTTAGTTATTTCTTCTTTTCTCTAGGAGGTAAGACTTGCCTGCGCTATTCCGCAAAAATACTTACAAACCTTATGTTATTTTAATATAAATATATATATATACTTAGTTGTAATTATTCTATGTAGGTATATTGCGCATAACCAGTTAGTGGCATTTTGCTTCCCATAACGAGAACCAGGTTGCAGTTTTCTTTGTTTAAAGATAATGCGATGATTGGATTCATTTTAAGTGGATTTAATCTGCCATTTCTGCGACCAGTCTCTAGGCAGCTTCGATCAGTTGTTATAGTTGTCCATTGCTGTGGTAGGATCGTCATCCATAGTCAAAAAAGCAATATTATCAGCGTAGGTAGCCACCGTGATAACGACTATTGTAAAAAAATCTGATGAGTAAATATTGTACAAAATCGGTCCAAGTACTGTTCCTTGGGGTACATCATTGTTGATGAGAAAAATCTGAGAAAAATACGTGGAAAATATTCTATCTCCTGTAATATCATCATACGGCAAACTTATTAGCATATTACTCAATATTAAAACAAACCTTAAATCGGTTTTAAATGTTTACATCTATTAATATTAGGGCTATGAATTGAACGTAACTTCTCATATTTTTAATTAAAAATACTTTCAGTTATCTATTATGTCTCAATATATTTATTTTATAACTATGTTTTTTGTAGATTATTTTTTTACAACCAATAATGATTTACACACGGTCTTTATATCTCCAGCTTTTTATTTATGTTTTTTTAAGATTAAAAATCTAAAACTTAAGACATGCCTCACTGGGCCACTCAGAGCCATCTAGTCCCAAATTAAGCTACTATTAAGTACCCTGTCGTATGGGGTACTAGACAACCGATAAACTTACTTATATACTTTTTTTTTGTAAACACATACTTAAAATACGTAGAAAACACCCAGACCAGTACAAACAGACATGTTCATGCACACAAATATTTGTACTGTGGGAGGATCGAACCCGCGACCCATGGCTCAAGAAGCAGCGTTTACTACCGCTGATCCAAATGGTCGTCAAACGTCAATATCTATAATATGATTTACACACGGTACTGTACACTCGCTCAGTAATAGGTAACGGGTCTAATCGCAGTCAGCGCGCATGCGCGTGAGCGGCTGTGACATTAAACGACGCATGTCGCCCAACAATGGACCGATTATGTCTAAGTGAGCACTTTGAACATGAGATGTGTTAAGATTAGTATAGAAATGCTTCTGAATTAGATTTAACGTTAGTAGCTGTAGTGGGTGTGTGAATGTTATGGGGTTTAAACCGATATATTTTTTTATATGATTGACCACATATTATCATAAAACGGCGTTGACTTATTTCGATAAAATACGTGTCTTCTAAATACTTGTCTGCAAAAATTATCATAATATTAACGACTTAACATGAAAGTATTGGACGACCATTTCGACCATTTGGATCAGTGGTAGTAAACGCTGCTTCTGAGTCATGGGTTGCGGATTCGATCCCCGCAGAAGACAAACATTTGTGTGCATGAACATATCTGTTTGTACTGGCCTGGGTGTTTTGCTATGTATAGTAAGTATAATATATTTACAAAAAAAGTGTATAAACTTTATTTGATATTTTAGCAACTTAATTGCACTTATAATATCAGTATAAAAACTTAAAAAAAAATTATTTTTTTGTCACGCTTGAGACAAAATTTTTCAAGTTTATATACTGATAAAAAGTGTATAAGTAAGGTATCAGTTGTCTAGTACCCCACACGCCAAGCTAATTGATAGTAGCTTAATTTGACTTAAAAATATTAGTATAAGTATCTTAATAAAGCTTTGATAGTGGGATGGGTTGGGACTAACATTTTTACACATTTATAACAAAAATATAGTTTCATTTTGAATATATTTGGGAAATACATTCTTTCGAAGACATTATTCTACTGTCTTGTGGCAGCCATTAAAAGAATATCACCAGCCCTTCCCTTCCATAAAAAAGTATTACTAGTATTGGAGTAGTACCAGAAGAAGACAGGCAGCGACGTCTTCTCTATATCCTTGGCCAAACTGAAGCCAACACGCCTGTCAAATGTCGCGATTATACCAAATCCTGTTTTTAGAGCGGCTCTTGTCAATCAGTGGACGTATAACAAGCTGGTTATGATCAGTATGGTGATGTTACTATTTAAGGAGGTAATTGCATTCCATGATGGAGGCCTTTGCCTTGCTAGGATGATTTTGTTAACTTACTGTTTGCTCTCATAAATACAATGACATTCGTCGTCAAAAGCGACTTTTAAGGACTTTTTGGAGTATCTTTGAGACAAGCTAGAAGAATATAAAGCATAATGCAGGCTCTTTGTTTTTATTTAAACCAAGTAGATACTGTATGGCTCGCTATGATTCATAGCAAACAGTGCTAAATCTTAAGGACACGTAACGTAAATCAGAGACAACAATTAAAAGCACAATAATATGAAATGTTCCTCATACATTGTACTCAACTCTGGCAAGTTTTTCGTCCGTTCCGAGTCCGCCATTAAACGATAGCCGGTTCATTATTGCCAACACAAAGCGCTGTCAAACCCGTCATAACGATGGGTTTTTGCGGCGGCACAATGAGCCATAAGGCCGTAGGGATGTGGGAACAGGAGTACGTCCTCCGAGTGCCGAGGACTCGATTGTTTCGCTACATTGACTTGTATGAACAAGAGAAGATTTTCCACTTTGGAATTCTACTTAGGACTATGCCTACCGTGAAGGTTACATAGTAGTAGGGAGTTTTGTGTATTGCAATAATCACGACCTCCGTGGCGGAGTGGCGTACACACCGGTTTTCAAGGTGTCGCCTGCTCCGAGGTCCCGGGTCGATTCCCGGACAGGTCAATGTAGAAAAAAGTGTTTTTCTACATTTTCTCGGGTCTGGGTGTTTGTGGTACCTTCGTTGTTTCTGGTTTCTAAAATAAGAGTGCTTTAAGTAGTTATTCAAATTAGGATTAGAACAATGTATGTGATATTCTCCACATTTATTTATGTATTTAACTTATATAACGCCCCGTTGGTCTAGCAGTTTAAATACCGGGCCAAGATCTCGGGGTCCCAGGTTCGATCCCCGGGTCGGGCAACAAAAAGTTTCGAATTTTCAAACGTTGCTCGGGTTTGTGATCACCAACCCGCATTTGGCAAGCGTGGTGATTATGCCAGTTCCCATCATTGCTGTGGTAACTTGAATTCAATGATGGAGGCCTTTTCCCTGCAGTGGGATGATTATAGGCTGTTACTATACTTTTTTTTACTTATATATTATTACACAGTGATTAAAGTTTTAAAATGACATTAATTACACCGTCAGTAAAGTAACAGCCTATAATCATCCCACTGCTGGGCAAAGGCCTCAATCATTGAATCCAAGTTACCTCAGCAATGATAGGTACAGGCATGATCACCAGGCTTACATGCGGGTTGATGATCACAAACCGAGCAATGTTCGAAAATCCGAAACTCTTGCTGCTCCACCCCAGGGTCGATTCGGAACCCGAGATCTTGAATTGAGTTTTAAAGTAGCTGAAACATTCGTTACTTAAGACGCTGACATGAGCCAAATTCAGCTCAATGAAGATTGTTTTGCTTAAAGCCTATGGCTCGTATTGTTGCCAAACTCTACTCGTATGTAGTTGTAATTGATCATATTTTTGACCAGGTGGTTGTTTCCAAAACACGATTCTAAAAACTTTTCTCGATAGAAAATAATCTCAAAGTAGCCTCTGAAAATACATAAATTACCATTTTTCTCAGCAGTCCGTATAACAATGATAATAAAATTTTGCTATATTGTATATTACATGTTGCTTAAGCAAATGGCTGATTTAGATTTTTAATAAAATGACAATTTTAAATTGCACAGCGAATTTTGTTGTTTGGCACTTAGACCCTTCTATTCCATGCGCTTTTTCTCTGTTACTCCTACGGGAATCGACAGTGACAGCTGCGGCGCGTTGCAAAGAAATTCAAAGACGAATCAATTTGTGGGCGTATTCATTACTCAAGGTCATCGGCTGCAGTCAGCGTCTTAATGTCAAAGATGTCGGATGATTTGAACTGATGAAGACATGTCAGAAAACCACGCTGTATCAACCTCTGATGGCATGTTAATGACAAGGCGTGTGTAGTTGCCGATGGCTTTAATTGCACTGATTTCTTATAACGAGGTTAACATGTAGGTCAGACGCAGCTGGCTGCCAAAGTGCATCGAAATTACGCTTAACCAACAATTTATCTACAGAAGTCAAATGTCCGAGTTGGCTCGTACAGTAACTTTACTTATATCATACTAGCTGTTGCCCGCGACTTCGTACACGTAAATTTCTGTTATTATGATAGTGATTATTTTTGCATCATTTTTCTGTGATGCTTCGTTCCTATTGGTCGCGGCGTGATGTTATATAGCCTAAAGCCTTCCTCGATAAATGGATTATCCAACACAAAAATATTTTTTCAAATCGGACCAGAACTTCCTGAGATCAGAGCGTTCAAACAAACAAACAAACTCTTCAGCTTTATAATATTAATATAGAATAGATTATCACTAAGCGATGATTAATATAAGTGGCACATCCCTACTCCATCTTGGGTTCTGGTTGCAGAAACAAAACCTGCGCACGATTTACAAGCAGGACAGTATCCCTTACGAAGTTTGTAAAAACTGTATCACGTTACATGACGATGATATCTGCGCCTGCGCGTCAAAAAAGACTGCTATTGGCACGTACGGACTGCCGGCTACTTAAAAATTAATCTTCTTAATTTGTTGATACTCGTTAAAAAATTTGGGTTTTTTATGTTGTGCTTCTGCAAAAACTAGCCGCTGCCCGCACGAATTTGTAGGCGTGGTATTTGAATATGGATTTTTTTCTGAATCATAATTCATGAAAATATTCCGTAATAAAAAGGTAGCCTAAAATACTTTTCCAGACTATTCTGTCTTCTTGTTTATGTTTTTGCCAAATTTCATCAAAATCGTTTCAGCTGTTTTTGCGTGAAAGAGTACGACACATGAATTCGATTTGAACATTTGAATGAACATTTCGAATTGATAAATCAATAGTGTTTCCTGAGCCGACATACGTTTTTTTATGTATTTTTTTAATCTCGATAATATATATTTTAAGGTTTTATCATATAAATAATTTGCGAACTAGCAATGACTTGTAAGAAAATATATTTTTTTCTACTATTTTCTCTCCAATCTCCATTTTTACCAAGAGTGAGTTATACGAGTTAACTTCAAAGGGTCGAAGGCAACCCCTGTAGGTGGCAAAATCTACAGCGCCCTGTGGATGCAAGCGATATTCCGTCACCATCGCCAGATTCTAATGATCCACTGTTTGATGACTCCCCGAATTCGCATTGGTAGTGGTTATCGAGAACCTAAGCTGCAATCAGCCATCTCTGTTGGTGGCAAAAATCGCAACACCCTGCAGCGCCGGCGTTATTCCGTCACCATCGTCAGGTTGCAATGATCCATTATCTGATGACACCCTGAATTCGCAGAAGTAGTTGGTTATCGAAAAGGTGAGCTGTAATATTAGTCATTCCTTAGATTGTAGGTGGCAAAAACTGCTCCGCCCCGTGATGATGCAGGCATTATTCCGTCATCATCGTATGATTCTAATGATCCACTGTCTGTGATGACTCCCAGAATCCGTAGTAGTTGTTGGTTATCGAGAAGAAGAATGTCAGTTATCCCTGCGATGCCAGCATTATTCCGTCACCATCGTCAGATTCTAATGATCCACTGTCTGATGACTCCCAGAATTTGCACTAGTACCCAGGTATTGAAAAGCTGCTCTGCAATCAGCCATATCTCGTAGGTGGCAAAAACTGTAACGCCCTGCGATGCTGACGTCATTCCACAAACATCATATCCATCAGATTTCAGAGTCAGATCCTAATGATCCATTGTCTGATGACCTGAATCCACTTTAGTCGTAAGTAATCAAGAAGCTGCAATGTCGCCCAGTGTGGTGCCAGTGGTATTCGGTCACCATCGTCAGATTCTAATGTCTGATGATGCCCTGAATCCGCTTTAGTAGTTGGTTATCCAGAAGTAGCCATCCCTTGTAGGTGGCAAAAATCGCACCGCCCAGCGTCGCTGGCGACTGCGGGCAAAAAGCGCGGGTATTGTGCGCCGCGGGCGGGGCGCGCGCGTAAACGTCACAGTAACTCTCGCGCGTTTTTGCAGCCCAAGCCTTTTTGCGACACTGTTTTTGCCCCGCGCAAACTTGTGAACATTGTTGTGATGAGAGAACGTCATTAGAATGCGATTGCGAAATGCTGCATGCATTTCGCAATCGCATTAACATTGTGGCATTGTGACTGGAGTGCTGGTTTTGCTAAGGGTCGCTATACTTTTATGGTGTGATAGGACTGTTGATACAATGCTAACCGTTTTTAGGATTTAGGGTTGTTGCAGGTTAACGTAACGCTTTTGGTTCCCAATTTTTCTATCAGGTTGATGCATTATCTAAAAATTTAAAAGAAAGTGTATATGGTGCCCATATGTTAAAGGAATTCAATTTTTTTGGCAAGATCTGAGGGCCCCGAACCGGGCAACAAGATTTTCAATTTATGAACATTGCTCGGGAATCTGATTACCATCCAGAATTTGGCAAGCGTGGTGATTATGCCTGCACCGAAAATTCAATTGCTGTGGTAACTTGAATTCAATAAAAGAGGCCTTTGCTTTATTTTACTTTTTCTGTACTAAGCACCAACTATAAAATGAAGATTCATCATTTGAGGCCCGGCTAGTGAGGCGCGTGCGCGTGCGACGGATGCACTATCGTGTCGCTTGCGCAACTGCTATCGCTTCCTGTGCCGAAACATTACTTCATCGGCTATTTGTGCGGGATACATTGGACATCCTACGATGTAAGGATGTCATTGCGACGGGAATATAGATCTCCTAACGCTGCAGCAGAGTGAGGTATAAATGTTTGCTTTGGTTACACACGCACACACATGCGTTCACACAGTCAGATATCTCAATAGCCAATACTTTATGTGCAACCATAATGTAGGTTAGGTACAGAGGATGTTACATTTAAATACATGAGCATTATGTGGGTCTATAAACTAACACCGTGCCACATTTTATTCAGATCCGTTGAGTCGTTTTAGCGTCAAAGAGAAACAAACATCCATACTCACAATTTTTTGCGTTTATAATATTAGTTGGAAAGAAAAGGGATAGGGAAGGATAGGACGTGTTTAATTAGATTTTTGTTACATATATATGAGCCAAATAAAACATTTTCCAATGTACTCTGTTTTATCGTAAATATTTATTCCACCAAAACATTCTGTAAAAAACTAGCCAAGTCTCGATGGAGCTGCTTGTTTATCTCTAAAAAGTAATGAAATCTAGACAAAGTCGTGCCAAGTCTAAGGTTCCTTACTGCGATTTCTTTGTTATTATAGTACTGGATGACGAAAATTTGCGTTCTGAACAATTGAGCGTTCTGGTCTCATCCAGAGGTTCTCAAATAGGGGCCTGAAAATGCGGCGAAATGGTTCCTGTAAAGGATGGTATGGCAGTGTTTGCTTTGCGCTCGACTTGGCGGGGGCACTACCATGCCCCCCGATTTGACTTACCTTGCAGATTCCTTTACTCTATCTCAATTCTCCCATAATAATATAGATATTGTGTCTTAAAAATGATCCTAAGATTCTATGCCTCCTTTTTTTCTAATCTCAGGAACCTTTCTTCTCGGGATTAATTTAGAAGCCACGGCCGTCTCGCTGTAACAGTTCACTTGAAAATTATCATTCGTAATACAGTTGATAGCGCTTATAATCTGCATGGTAGTAATTTCGGTAGTTGCATCATTGCGTTCTGGCATTCAAATTACGGCGCCGCGCGCGCAACAAGGAAGCGGCGGTGGATGTAAATCCCATTAGCGGAAACAAATGCACGTGTAATTACGCTCGCAATCACGAGTTCGGACCGCGGCGAAGGTTTAACGGGCACAGGTTTTATCTGATAACTAGCTGTTGCCCGCGATTTCGTACGCGTCAATTTCCGTCATTATGGACGCGATTATTTTTGCAACATTTTTCACTGATGCTTCGCTTCTATTGATCGCAGCGTGATGTTATATAGCCTAAAGCCTTTCTCGATAAATGGACTATCCAACACAAAAGATGTTTTCAATTCGAACCAGTACTTTATTTCTATTAGCGCGTTCAAACAAACAAACTCCACAGCTTTATAATATTATATAGATAATGGTGGTGGTTTTTAATTCTTGTAGATGTAGATGGGGGTAGATGGGATCAGCCTCTCAGTCCACCCCAGGAAACGTCTCCATAGTTTGTTACGGTATGTGGTGACGGGCGAGCGATCCCTCCATCCACGGCGTGCTCCGTAAGGGACCGCCTGGCCGCGACCACTATCCTGCCGAAGTCCGACGCCCTACAGCACTTGCTGTGTTCCGTCGTTGTGCGGGATTCCCTGCGCGATTCTGGGTAACCTCGCTCCATCGAAGGCTTCCTATATCAACGTTTGGATTCAATGTTAAGCCAAGAGCTAGACCACCAATAAAAATAAAAATAAAATTAAAGTGTTTTGTGCATCGCCTCGGAAGGAACTTCAAACGGCTGCAACAACTCACGTTTGGCACCGGTGAAGGAACAACTCAAACTGCCCGGCACCAAACGGTGCAACCGTACGAGTGGTGTCAAGCCCCAAAAGAGGGAGAGCTGATTAAGAAGGACAAAGTTTAAATATGTTTATTGGACATTCCTCGCCATCATACTAATTACTTCCAGAACTCGGTGCTACTTCGTATTGCTGAGACATAATAATAATCGATTTAAGTCTATCGATCTTTTTAAAGACACTAAATTTAGATTAAGGTGTCAAATAATTGAGGCGCTGAAGAAATAATTGTGCTTACTGTACTGAATACAAGTAGTTAAAACAAGTTTTGGTTTACCATCTGGATTATTATAAAAAAAAAAGTGTAATTATGTTGTTCGTTTTAATGTCACTCAAAATGTTTACTACCATAGTACTTACTGATTATTCAAAGGGAAATCTGTTATTGGCCATAGTCTATAGTTTTATACTAGGCGTAAGTAATTGTTATGTATGTGCTGTTGATTTTCTCAATAAATAAATAAATGATACATTCAAATATAGAGTGTCAAAAAATAATCTCGGTAGAGTGCACAAGTCTGCTTAGCAGCAGCAAAATGTGCGTACTTCTCTCACGGTTGTATTCGGTTCGTATCATAGGTGTGGCTGGAATTAGCCTTGAGAAGAAATAATCCTGCATTTGGTGCGGTATTTGTCCAGTGCACTGTTTGGGCTTATCTTGATGGGACATTAAATATTTTTTTCAAAGCTACAAATATAAAAAGTGTAATTTCATATAAACTTTATTGTAAAAATAATACAGTAACAAATCTCAGTTCCTGTGTCGATAAAGTTGGCACGCGCCATTCATATCAAATTGTGTAGGCGAGAGCTTCGCTAAGCTGATAGTAGGGGGAAAATCCTATTTTTTGGGATTTAATTGATTTAGCACTATTATGCAATGAAACATTGACGAAAGCCTCTCGCTGTTACAATTTATCACTTGATGTTTTTGTAGTATTTGCTTAGTCATCTGTTGACAGACGACTTTTTCTGTATTTTAACTTTTTAATTGTGTCTACGGATACTTATAATATTAACGTTTATTACATTATATCTTGACGTTTCGCGAGTTAAATCCGTCAATATCTAAAATATCTTATTTCACTAACTACAGAGTTACAGTAACATTGACAAGAAGAAGATTGCAACTAAAAAAACCTTGACTCAAACAAAGATTTTTATCTTTAACATTTTTTCAGAATAACATTAATTGCTAAAATATATTAACAATCTTGAATACTGACATGAAATCTGAAATGACTCTCGACGTAACGGGACCTCTGTGGTCCACAACATACTCGACGGACTTATTCCGCTTCAAATGCTGCGGGATTAACCTCATTACAGGCGCCGGGTACACTGCGATTTGTCAAAATAAACACGACCGATACAAGCTTACACCGTGTCCTCTAATATCAAAAGCATATTCAACTTTATTAGCTAAAGCTTAAAGTTAAAATTACTTTAATGAAGTTTACGGATTAATCCGCACACGATTCTTCTTCTTTTAATGAAAATTTGACCTTATGCTCTAACCTTTAAGGTTAATATTATATCGGATTCAGCGTTAAGAAGTCTGGATGCGCGGGCGCAGCGTTTTCGTGGAAAGTTGCGCGCGCCCGCTGCGAGATATATCGCGGGCCGCGCGCCGCTCCGTGTTAAAATCGCTGTCTCTCCGAACGGCTGTCGCCGTACTAGTTATTGTAAAGCTGATTACCAAAACCAATATCAGAGAAAACATTCTTACTGCTTTTAGGTTACGAAAGTAAATTTTATTAAACTTTCTTTATATTTTATTAAAATTGAAACAGTTTCACATAATAAAAAAACCGTATTCCGTTGATTCGATTAGTATGGTTTGGTGCTACAAATGTGGTATAACAAATGCAAAACACCATAGTATTTTCAAATTTTATTACCTTTCAGCTAACAGCTAAGTAATAAGTATCCAGCATAATGTTTATCGGGTGTAAATCCAACAAATAAAATGTTAAAAATGGTAAAAGTCAGTTTTGGGTGCACGAGGAATTTATTGATGGTGGGTGGTTATGGTTAGAGCACACGCGACGTGGTAGGTGATCGGTCGTGAACTGTCTTATTTATTAAACTAAACTTGCACAAACTAAGTTAATGTCGTCTTTCTGAAGAAAATTCATCCCAACAACAACACGCCTTCTAAAAATTGAATACATCGTAATCAAGTCAATCATAATGTTTTATCGCTCATTAATTATCGACCCGACCTAACCGATTCCGTTCGAACCACGGGAGGACTAACCACCACCTCCACAAATGGGGATTAAGGGAGTCAGCACAGTGCGACTGCGAAGCGCCTGACCAAACTCTTTCCCATGTGGGTCAATCGAATGCATACTTCGCAGTTTTCCTGGTGGAATGTCGGAAGCCCACAAATGCACACCTGCTGCTGCAAGCTGGCTGAAAGACTTGGACATTGATGTGTGATACACGCAGGATGTAAGCCATACGAAATTAAATGATGATGATCGCTCATTATGTCAGCGTGTCAAGTGCCGTTCTACCAAATGACAGCTGCAGCTGTACTCTGCCGCAGACGGTGCGCGCGCGCAGCGGCACAAAGACGAAGGTACAGAATTCAATCTGCATGCAAAGTGCACTCGAGCCACGCATACATAGACACCTTGGACCAGTTCGGACCGTTGCGAGCGTGAGTGTCAAGTAGGTGTCACGCATCTGTGAAACGGTGAATTGACGTTTTTTAAGTTACCAGTTGTTTCAAGGAGGTAAATTTATATTATGTCATTGCTGCTTGTAATTGAATAGTTCGTTTTAACCGTAGATTTAGTTTTAACTGTTGACGATGTTAAAATATTGGCAATTTTAAAATAGAAATATGTACTTAAAGAGAATATAAATTGGTATATATTTTGAATTTCACTTTTACATTTTAAACAATAAATCGAACAATTTTTTTACAAATTATGAATTTGCACGCTAATACAGGAAAATCACGAGTGCTTATATTTGCTTTTCACCTTTTTGTTTGTCACCATATTTTTTTGCAAATATTGAATTTAATTTTACTTTATAAAAGTTACACTACTTCGATAGCTTTTGGGAATAAACCTAGCGTGATCGCCGACTGCAGGTTTGAAAAGTGGAGTATACATGTTACGCTCAAAGATCAAAAACGCTCATTGAGCGGAAAAATAGCTCACAACGCATTGTGGTCACAGTAAAACATCCACATAGCGAAATTCGTGTTATGGCTCTAATGAAAACGCGAACGACGCGTTGTGGCAATCAAAGAAAGACCAAATAGCGAAATTCGTGTCGTGGCTTACATGCTATTAGATCTCAACGCGTTGTGGCAATGAAGAAAAGCCATGACGCGTTCTAAGCATTCATTGTTTTAACCATATCTTAGAAATAATTTTAATTGTCATGAAAAAATTAAAACAATTATCATTTTATGTGAATTATGAGTAATTTACAAATGATATGAATATTTTGTGTTTAGTGATTTATTACTTAATACGTTGATTTTTTAAATATAAAGTAATGTCAATAAATAATAAATATCGTTTCATTTTAATTTATATAATTATATACTTAATATATTTGATAATGAGAAACACGTTATGCAATGAGCGTTTTCGATCATTGAGCGTAACATATACATAAGATTGACTTCTGTACCTATATCTCATGTGGCAGCGGTCACGAGCGATCATTGATATTCCCCGATTATGTTAATATCCTAAACGGTTCACATTTTGACACGAATTCCAAATATTCCGATTGTTTCCATTATGAATTTATAGATCCATTCGTTATGTAACATGCAAAGGTGACTCGCACAAACACATTTGATTTACAATTCAAAACAAATTGACCTTCCACCATCTTTATTATTGACCGTTATTTTTATCGGGTAAAATTGGACAAAAGTCGACATTTGACATACCCGAATGGCACTTCAAAATTAGCTTCTGTATTCAAATAAACCGATGCCGTGTAACTTAGTATAATTTACATACTAAGACAATTATGTCAAGTTAGAACTGACACAAATCGCCGAATTCCTTCGCATGTATTGCGGTCCTGGTAAAATAATTTTAGAACGAAGTTCCTTATCGCGCGTTGTGAAAGGGGGCTAGACGGGTAAAATTGTAATGACACTTTTTGACCGACACTTTTTGCTATAGTTGTAAGCCGTGCGGCGAGAGAGAGAGAGGGAGAAAGGAAGGGAGAGGGAGTGGTAGAGGGAGAGAGAGAAGTTAAAAATAAATTTAAAATAAAATGAAATTTTATTACAATTCCTTCACTAAAAATGAAATTCGTTCCGTCCGGGTGTCCCTTGACACCTCTCAAGGTTTTTTTATATAAATGATTAAATATGGACTACCTACATCACATACCTACATTGTTCTGACCCCAAAGCAAGTGACTATTTCAAGCACTTTTTTTGTAGAAATCGAAAACAACGAGGGTACTACAGGATACGAGTAAAATTTGTTTTTACTTAGGAGCATACACTGAATATTAGGATTCTAGTGAAACCCAGCCCAACTTAATAACTATGCGACGGAGGAGTTCCAAAAAGTTTTATTATGTTAAACATAAAAACTGCATTAAAAACAAACTTATTCGAAGTGACGTAATCATTTCAAAAGCCTTTTTAAGTGTTCTTATCGATAATAATGTTTTCTTATCGAAACTAAGTTTATTTGTTAAATAATTTGTTACTCGCTTCGATAGCGGTGAATAATGAGCTGTCCGTAAATTAATTGTCACTTAACAAAGCGTGTCGATGGTATCAGGCGGTGTTCCGACGGTGGGTGTTGCGTGTGAGTGCGCGTACGCACCGCGCGACGCGACAGTACGCACATGTGTTTACGGGAAACAAGTCAACTTGCACGACAATGCCGTAAAATAGATAGGTTCAGAAGACAATATACATACAAAGTGCAAGCAAGCAACGCACACATAGACACCGCTAACGGACGCTATATTGCGGACCTGAGGCCTTACTCAGCAACAAAATTTCCGCATATTCGAATTCATCTGTCCCTATCACTCATACCGATGTCTTAAAGTATCTGACAGAGACAGATATATCCGTAAATACGAGCTTGTGTTGCAGAGTAACGCATCTGTTCGGACCAAAGCGTGACACGCCTTTGTTTAGTTTTTTGAGGAAAAAGGTAGAAAGTTCAGTTACTATTGGTTTATATATTTCAGTTTATTCAGCTTTGTTGTCTACAATAAATCCATGATAGGTTTTTGTGCAAAGTAAATATGAAAAGTGAAGAACATTACAAAGAATTGACTTCTTGTCTATCTGTTTTGTGACAATACTGTCAGGGTTGGGCTTATTTATTGTTGATATCATGGCTACGACTGTTTTTACCAGCTTTTTACCCGCGAGTCTGTTTAATATAAATATTAAAAAATAAGCGATCACTAAGATATTACATATAAAAGTTAGTTATTTCGAGATTTCTACCATGTACCTTGTTTTTTATGAGTTTTATAAACAAGGTACATGGTAGAAGTCTCGAAATAACTAACTCTTACGATAGTGACCATGAAAGTTTAAAACAGTGCATTACATATAAGTCAGTTTTTGACTTGATATTTCTCGTGAATTGATTTTACACACACTCGACGGACCTAATGGTAACAAATGTTAAGGAAAAACTCTTAATCAATTTTCATGTAGAATTACTACGCATTCAATCTTAATTATTTAAATAAGAGTTAAAACTATGAATGTTTTACTTATTCGAAGAATTATAACTAAGTAAAACAGCTGTTTCATGCTCTTGCAAGAGCTGTATATCTAGAAGATACAAAGGTCCATTATTTGTAAACTTTTGAAGGACCTGGGCTTTTAAGATGGTGGAATCTACCTTCTAGTGGTCCACCCTGGGTAACGGCATCTTTGGTTTTCTCACCAATGTTGCTTGCTAACAGATCCCTCTGCGGTGGTAGGCTTCGTAAGAGGCTGCCTGGATACTACCACCCTCATGCCAGAGTCCAGCGCCAAACAGTTTTTCGGTGTTCCGCTGGTGTGTGGAAGAACCAGTGCCACTTTCGGGGTAAGCTCGCTCCATCTTAGGATTCTTCTTAACCACAGAATTAAGTATGTAGTCAAGAGCAAGACTGTTGATTATTAAAAAAAACTGGCTGTCAGATCCATAAATAGTTGCTAGTGCGCCTACATTTGTAACTCACAAATTTTCAGCAGCATAATTTGTCAGGCAAATTTTGGAAATATGTAGAGAATTGAAATATTTTAAACAAAGAAATCGTTCTGGTCATTGCCTCGAAGACCAGCGCAGTATTCCATTCTTCTACCGCCGACGCAAGCCGTGATCAAAGTGGGCACCATCGCGCCATCAATTACTCCGCGCATCAATTTCCCGGTCACGGAGCGATGGGCGCCTTGATCGATAGTCCCACTAGTTCGGCGATCGAAAGATAACGAAGGGTAGCTGGGTTCAGTAAATGTTTAGGTGCCACTTGCACTCGTATTTTAGATGTCGTCAGCATAAATTTTGATTATCTTAAGATTTTTCACCGCATAACAACTAAGTGAGGTTCATAGTACGATGACCATTAATTGCAAATTAAATACTTGAATACGAAAGAATACTTTCAACTGTCTTAGGTGGAAGTTGAACCTACAACCTGCCGCTTGCCGGGCGTTTGTTTGAAGCAATAGAGCTACCAATACATTAGGTAGATGGATACTCTTTAAGGCACACCATAAAATTGAAAAATAACACATGAGAAAGACTTACAATTGTACAATATGGGCGGTCTTATTGCTTGCAGCGATCTCTACCAGACATCCTAAGGTAGAGGAAAGTTGAATCAGATTTGAAAGGGGAAGGCGGCGGAGAGTTTTGAAATGTAAACGTAACAAAATATGAATAGATTTGATATCACAACCTAAAATATAATATTAATTAACACAACATTGTTTACATTAACGAATTTATTTCAGTGCACCAATGGTGTAGAAAAGACGCGGCTGCTCGGGATGTGGTAACCAGGCACATGTTAATATTGACAGCAGTAACAGCCTATAATCATCCCACTGCAGGGCAAAGGCCTCCATCAGTGAAACCAAGTTACTACAACAATGATGGGTACAGGCATAATCACCACGCTCGCCAAACGCGGGTTGGTGATTACGAACATGAGCAGTGTTCAAAAATTTGACACTCTGTTTTGTTATTAGCAGCAGACTCGTAGTTTCAGTATATAAACTCAAAAAATTATGTCTCAGGCGGGACTGGAACTCGCATCTTCATGCATACTGTGTGCGATGCTTTTCCAATTCAGCTACCGAGACACGGGTTCGAGTCCCGCCTGAGAAATATTTTTTCAAGTTTAAATATCGATATTATAATTGTTATTAAGTTATACTTTATTTGATATTTTAGCAACTTAATTGCAATTATAATGTCAGTATAAAAACTTGAAAAATTATGTCACGGGCAGGACTCGAACCCGCATCTTCTCACAATCCGGGCGCAAAGGGTGCCAACTCCTAATATTCAAGTTTAAATATCGATATTATAATTGTTATTAAGTTATACTTTATTTGATATTTTAACAACTTAATTGCAATTATAATGTCAGTATAAAAACTTGAAAAATTATGTCACGGGCAGGACTCGAACCCGCATCTTCTCACAATCCGGGCGCAAAGGGTGCCAACTCCTAATCACTACATAGTATAAAACAAAGTCGCTTTTTTTTTCCCCATGTCCCTTTGTATGCTTAAATCTTTAAAACTACGCAACGGATTTTGATGCGGTTTTTTTTAATAGATAGAGTGATTCAAGAGGAAGGTTCATATGTATAATAACATTCATTAAATAGTGGAAAAATACTGTTATTTTTGAGGTTCCTAATATGATGTCGTAAATATTCACATTTTTTTCCGCTTACATTGCAACGCAGGCTAAACCCTACGAAATTTATCAAAATAATGTACTAAGTACATACACATCGCTACATAGTTTTAAGTCGAAAATTGTCCAAAGAATGATGAATTGTTAATCTTTTTTTTGCCAACCACGATTTGTTAACTTTGTTATTATTATTTAATTAGTAATTCTTAGGCACACATTGTCTATAAGGTACCCTTTTTTACTTATTATTATTTACTGTAATGACTGTTCCGTGCCAAAAAAAAAAGAAAAAAAAAAGTATTGTACATATTGAAAAGGTCTACAGAAAACTCCGCGATGGTGTATGTCTATCTGTTATGAATATCCCACAATATCATTTTTTTGTCATTTACTTTTTACGACAAATAATAGCTAATTTTCGAAGCGATTTTAACCAATACAGCATTAATCCTTATCCAATTAAATACTTTAAATACATTGTTGATTTAATATTGATCTACATGGCCCTTTACAGAATATGATTGAAATAAATATTTTCGAATATATTACAGATTTAAAAATTACGGGACGTAGCGTTTGCGGCAGTAGGCCGGCACAATACTCACAGAATGTGGTACCGGAGAAGATGTATTGATGCCCCGAATCTCTCTGATACCATAGGACTTACCCTTCCAATTTAAACGTTTACAGTTTCCGGTAAAGACTTCTTTTGCAATGACCATTAACAAATCGCAAGGTCAAACCTTCAACGTTGCAGGCTTAGATTTGAGCGTTGACTGTTTTTCACATGGCCAACTGTATGTCGCTCTTTCAAAAGTAACCTCTAGAGAAAACATCTTTGTATTGTCCAATGACAAGAAAGCTGTGAACGTTGTATATAAAGACATCCTGTAATATATTAATTGTAGTACAAATAAAATAAATAGATGAAAATGTAAAAAGTAAATAAGTAAAAATTTTGTGTACGAATTTAGATATTCCAAAGACAGCAGGAAATCTTCATGGTATTAGGGAAAGGGGAATTGTTTTACTCCAAATTTAACACGTGCGGGCCACGGGCAGTAATGAATAAATCAAAACTACTGGATCGATTTTAATCATTTTTTCAGTGACATATGTATGTCATACCCGTGCGAAGCCGGAGCGGGCCACTATGTTTTTTTTATATACAACGTTCACAGTTTTTTTGTAGTGTATTTAGTATCAGCATTGCACCCGTGCGAAGCCGGGGCGGGTCGCTAGTATATGATAAAACAACGCTGGCTTACAGCGATGAGAATATGCTTTAAAAATTGACGCCTAAGACGTCTCAACGTCTTAATGGTAGGTATAGCCCCGCGCCCGAATTGCGAGAAGATGCGGTTTCGAGTCCCGCCTGAGACATAATTTTTCAAGTTTATATACTGATATTGCAATTAAATTACTAAAATAATAGGGGTTAAAGTATGAAATTGCCGATTATTTTCCCACTTTTTATTTTGTTTATAGCTCTTAAGTATGGTCGTATTATTGCGTAATTCTTTTTGTATTGTATCAAAAACTAAATAAAGTAACTTTTGACTAAAAAAAAATGCAATACTAGTGCCTATTACTTCAAAGGAAGTCGTTGAAAAGACCCCTTACAATGTGTCAGCTGACCTTCTTGCTTCAATTAAGTATATTTGTATTATATACTTTGATTTTCAGAAATATAAATACTAAAATGCGTAGCTTTATAACCATCTAACTTTCACCTTTAATTGCATCGAAAACGGTTTAGGCGTTTTTAAAAAAACTAAAAAATTATTAGTATGGAAAAATGACTTTTCTCGATTTCGTCCATACCAAACGGCAATTTCATACTTTAACCCCTAATATTATAAAAGGCAGAATTGTAGTTTTCTATTTTGCTGCATTTTTAAGTTATAAAATTTACACAACAACCAAATCTCGCAAACGGGTTGCACCGCACCAAGCCCGAGCGCCGACAGATACAAAAAACGATCTCCGATCAGCCTCTGTCGAATTAACTAGAGATAATCCCCCGCCCTCTCCCTCGCCCTCCTCACGTCCTTAATTAAAACGTCTGACGGCGTGTTCCTCCGGCTCCCAGCCCGCTCTAATCAGGTGATCGGGCTTAGGACCAGAGGCCCTACTACGCCACATGATACCCGTATTCACGGATCTATTTGTGTCTTTCTGTTAAACTTAGATATTGGTATGAGTGAAAGAGACAGATGGAGTCGAATATACGGACATTTTGTTGCAGAATAAGGCCTCTGACCCACCGGATACCTGAATGTTTTTTTGAGTTGAATTCGTTTTGGGAAAGTTCAAAATCTCAAGGTTAAGTTACTGACATCATTAGTTGTATGAAAATAAATTAAAGTCGTAAGGAATGAGGTGTGTTGTCTGTGCACAAATAAATATCTGTTAGTTATATAGCTGGCCAAACAAGATGATAAAAAAAATTAAAATAAGTTTTTTTTCCATTTTTTTTATTGAAAAATACTAGCGCTTCAACTGCCACTCCGGCGCTGTGGGAATCGGTTATTTTGCACATTTTGTTAAATTCTGTTTCCTAATATCTTAGAGTCCAGTTAAAATTGTTGAATTTGATATCTACTATTCTCAATACATTATTAAAATATTTCCGGAAAACCGGAGTGATTAAGATCTAAATTATCCCACAAAAGCGTCTCTATCTCCATGCCTTTTAAACCTTTTTCAAGATTCCATCTCCCTTTTCACACAGAGATTGATTTCTGGGATCAAAATAATCTTATGTCTATTCCTGAGACTTAAACTATGCCTATACCAAATTTTATCTGAATCGGTTTAGCGATTCGGCCGTAAAAAGGTAACGGACAGATAAAAATAAAGACAAACCTTTTCAATACGAAACTTAACAATCACAATGACAATTCAATATCGAATAGTTTTTAACTCAAGCAGAGGATGAGTAGTCATCATTAAAATACGAGTATTTTCAAATTAATCCGCCTAATTCCAAACAATGACACTTGTCTTTCCATGTTTTGTATTTGTTATATATTTATCAGAGCTCGCGCCTACCTGCCTCGGCCTCACTCGTGCCTCCCTCCGCATACCTCTCTCATTAGTAATCCATCGAAGTTTATCATTATCCCTAACTAATCACACCCTCACGATATCACATGACCGTTGACAGTTCTTATTCTCTGTCAAAAAAGACGAAAAATAACAGATTTATCTCCCTTGTGACGGCGGATGTCGTCATTAATTTATTAAAGTGCGACGTATCAAGATATTTTAAGGACCTATCATTATTCGGGTGATTATAACCTCACGTGAATTGATGCATCATATAATTATAAAGTTTGGATCAGTGATTAATTGCTGGTGTTCAATGTAGGGAGTTGTGCTCCAGGATTTGATTACGATGGGTTTCTGGTATGTGATGATAGTCTAGAATTTTTAGCCTATATAGTAAGGCTGTCGTAAGAGGCGACTAATGGAGTATTGCCAAAAATACGGGCAGCAGCGTCTTCTTTACATGATTTGTTGAAATGCCATGGCCAATCAGGCCGCTAAGTGTAAAGATTATTGCCAAATCCTCCTCTAAAAATGGTCTACCTATGTCCAGTGAGTAGTAACTTTGGAGTTTTTTTTAAGTTAAGTAGCAGATGCCTACTGACTTCATAGGCATGGAATTTTCAGTGAACTCTAATTTTTTTCGGGTTTTTAATACAAGGTACTTTCCTGCATAATTTCAAGTTTTTAGCCTTAAAAAATCAGTAAAAAAAAAGTAAAGTAACAGCCTATAATCATCCCACTGCAGGGAAAATTCCTCCATCATTGAATTCAAGTTACCACAGCAATGATGGGTACTGGCTTAATCACCACGCTTGCCAAATGCGGGTTGGTGATCACAAACCCGAGCAACGTTCGATTATTCTAAACTTTTTTTGTTGCCCGACCCGGGAATCGAACCTGGGACCCCGAGATCATGGCCCGGTATTTAAACCACTAGACCAACATGGCGTAAAAAAAAAATAAGTACTTTCATACAAATTTGCGAGAGCCGTTAGGGACGTCTACAATCTATAAACTACCTGTCTGCCAAATATCACGTCAAACGTATTTTGATATTTCGTGCTGAGTGACCTTTCGCTTTTATTCACACACATAGTAAAATGTTGGTTGAACCTCGATTCTCTGTATCCCGGAGCACGAGATAATCTGCACAGATTACACAACAGATAACATCGGAACATCAGGTTCAGATAGCGGACAAGACGGTCGGTGTCGGCTGTCGGTGCAAGCCGATACCGACAGCTCTCAGGCCGATCCTAAGCCCGGTCGGTAGAGCTAGGCGCGAGTCTCAAGGTTAAAGCTGGCGTACACAACACAATATTTTTGATTTAATGTAGATAAAAAATACACCTGTCTGATTGAGAAACTTCTCTTTTTATCATCGCTCTTAATTTAGCTTTTATTTAATTAGGAGAATACAATTCCAAATAATGAAGGTTTAGGCGGTTTAAGGGTCTGAATAAAAAGGCATTTTACCCATCTTTGCTACCTGGTATCTTAGTACCAAAGCTACCGCGACCCAAACTTCACAGTTGCCGTTCTTTCTTTCTTATGTTGGAAGTCAAGTCAAAGTAAGTCGAGGGCACAGATAATATACTACTAGTCGAGGGTCTGGCTGTCATAGGCTCTTACTCTATTAATGAGCATGTTTTGACATATCGAAATCGATGCTACAAATAAACTTTTGTAAGAAGATCGTTAGCTTGTGCGTTGATCTTTAACGATTTGACCAGTAGATATTATTTCGATAAAAAATACCAGTATTTTAAACGTATGTTTTACGAACCTGATGTGCCATTACTGATCTCTAACTTAGTAAAACACAACATAAGTCCTATCTCAGTTCATCATTTCTGTATCCCAAAGAAACAAGTCTGCTGAAGCCCTAAGGTGGCTGCAAGTGCAGGTGGCAGTTCAAAGGCAGGATTTGCGTCGGCATCTCGCGCGTCGCGTTCGTCACGCGATACGCGCTTCTCGCTACTCGCGAGTCTCGCTTCTCGCTTTATCAGCGTGTAATCGCTCGCTCCCGTGAAATAGCGCGGCCCGCTATCACCCATCCCGGTATTAATCAGAGGATTCGTTACGCCGTCGCTCGTTCGTTATTCGAAAGCCATAAAAACATTTCTCGATAACCGTGAAGTGACGTGTCATATAGCCATTTTCATGTTTATTTATGTAAATATTCAATAGCTGACTTGTCCATGTGAGCTTTACATGTTAATTTATGAGGCTCGGTCGCCAGCAGGCTTCTATTTATTAAAATATCAGGCTTCGCTGTGATGTAACTATTGCAATATATTTCGAGTCTTCGAACTTTTGCGTTGAAAGCTCCCGCTGACCAGTGCGAAACATGACAATTATTGCCTATGTGACTTTGTTATTCATGTTCTTTTTAAATAAATATATAACCTTAGCCAAATTCACGTCATGTTTATTTTAAAACTAGCTGTTGCCCGTGACTTCGTCCGCGTCATTTCAGTTATAATGATCGCGATTATTTTTGCAACATTTTTCACTGATGCTTCGCTCCTATTGGTCGCAGTGTAATATTATATAGCCTGAACCCTACCTCAATAAATAGACTATGCACTACAAAAATTTTTTTTCAATTCGAACCAGTACTTCCTGAGATTAGCGCGTTTAAACAAACAAACAAACTCTTCAGCTTTATAATATCAGCATAGAAGGCGCTTATAGAGTTAGAATAATCCTTTATAGTCTTCCCTTACTATAATCAACGTAAAAGTGACGAGATGCAGAAAAAATTTTTGGACAATATCCATTAGACCTGCATGCCTACGAAACGAGTTAAGATATCGTTGAATAAATATTTTTTTCGCTCGTCTGAATGGTACTACAGAATTTGTAAGCAAATAAGTAAAGTCAGTAAAATCTGTTTTATTTCTGCAAATAGGCCCCTGGAGGCGCTTTTACACGGCCCAATATTTAAATGTACCTGCTTCGGGACAAGTCTGGGCTAGTGCCGAGAAGAAGCAGCGCAAGAAACTCGGTCACTATTGTCAGCCTCTTTTTAAATAAGTGTTTACAAAGGGTTTAAGCATTTACGAGCTAGGAAAACTTTAATGCCATACGTTCCTATCATTTAAATAATCATTAAGAAGTGTATATTAGACCTTTACTTTGTCTCTGAAATTCTTGAAGATCTTTTCAAGTTTCCCTAACTATAATACTAAATACAAGAATGAGCAAGTTTTCTCACAAAGTTTTCCGTCACTTATTTGACTTTGACGTTTGTTGACTCCAAATAATCCAAATCTACATGCTTTAATTCAAATCCACGAAACCTAGATGACAAGACGCCTACCTCTTATTCACTGAACCGTCATCTCTCGCCCCTCAAAGTTAATTCAATTTAAGTTTGGGACTATTCAGGCTTCGTGATGTTCTACAAGTGGGCTTTAATTTGACGGCCACAGACGAGCGCACCGATTCCCAAGCCGGAGTCGCAGTGTTTGATAATTCATGTCCCGCGCATGCGCTCATTAGCCCGCGTGACTCGCGCTCTGCGCCCGCGCATCGTAATCGCCTTTATTCGGTTGTTTCCGACCACAATCGGCCGCTTATTAACGATCAATATCACGCCCGAGCACCCGATTTGATTGTAGACGGTTTTTAGTAACAAAAAAGGGTTTTGTTATGTGTAGACTTTATTACAGGTTCGAAGACTATGATTATAGGGCTACTTGTGGCAGTGAACTTCAATTTTACAGCCAGTTGTCTATACATTTTTTTTGTATGATTCTATGATTCGTAACAAACAATAGTAGTAACAACCCATTTTCGCTCACTGCTGAGCAGCTGAGGTCTCTCCTTTTTAAGGAGAGGGCTTAAGGCCTTAGTACCACCACGCTGGCCTAGTGCGGGTTGGTGGACGGCAGGGGCGACGCTGTGGCAACATCACCCCGCCGTTGGACGTTTCTCAAGCCGCCCGAAGGCCTCCAACAGGGCTTTAACGACTGTTATCTCATGATAGCAGCCGGGACCGACGACTTAACGTACCCTCAGAAGCACTGAAGCGCTCAAGGTATGATGCCACAAACGGTCACCCATTCAATTAGTGACCGCTCCCATCGTTGCTTAACATTCGTGACAGAAACTGATCACGAAGAAGCATTGGCTATGAGCGCTTCGTAACAAACAAAAGAGAAAGATAAATTAGTAACTTAAGACATTATGATGCTACAGTTTGAATAATTTTATGCTTAAAAAAATTTATTACTTTCATGGGGTTATTCCCAAAGGTCCACAGCTATATTGTTTTCAAAAAACGTAAGTTCATACTTTGATTCCCAACGGGTCCACGACATTTAAAAAAAAGTATTTTCTTTCCCAACCATTAGAATATTTGGTACAATCAACAGTAAAAGCTGGGTAAAAGGATAGAAATTAAAATTATTTATTATGAAATAAAAGAAAGTGACTAGATAAACAAGGAGTATTTATTGTGTTATACTTTGGACTAGACTTAAAAAAATAGTTTTAAAATAACTAGGTACCGTAAATCATCTAACCTTACAGTAAAACAGTCTTAAGCATAAAAAAATCACAGTTTTGGTAGAATAAATATAAATCATCTCATCTTACACGAAAATAGACAAGCATTAAAAAGAAACACAGAAAAGAAGAACAATAGAGTCGTGGGTCTTTGGGAATAACCCCTGTTGTAGAATTCCATTTATAACCAGGTATTTGTTTCATCGTCAGCATTATCATCTTCGGGACAAAGGCCTCTCCAAGATGAGGGTATTGCCATAATCAAGGTCGGAAATCTCAATTTGGCTAGTGGTGTACGGAAGATGCTTCTGACCGTCTTCTTTTGGCATTACTCATTAAGGGGACTACTAGAGCTAAGTGCTGCCTCCACCCAATTGATTTAATTTTATTACTTCTAAACAAAATTAATTCTCAAAAAACTAGAACAGTATCATTTAAGCTTTCATTCTGCTTTTCATTTTGGCATTCTTTCGTATAACAATGCCATTTCTAAAAGCGGCAGCTTTTGGCGTTAGCGACAAATTCGATTTTTTAAACAACTTAATGAACATTTTACTGTGATTCTATAAATACTATAGGTAATTTGGCAAAAAATCGCCTCAGCTAGTCGAAGTTTTTATTTAAGGAAAAGTTTATAAAATTATTTTAAAAATAGTTGAATTGTTTCTTATAGAAAAAACGTTTATGAAGCTGTTTAATTTTAACCGAATTTTAAATATGACGGATTGGTGTACTTAGGTATCCATAAATGTGATGGAACTCCGCGAGCTTACAGCGTAAAGCCTTTCGAACACTGCTCGGTTTGTGATCACTGATCAGTGATCCGCATTATTTTGTAAAGCGTGGTGATTACGCCTGTACCCATCATTGCTGCGGTAACTTGAATTTAATGATGGATGCTTTTAAACAGTGAGAATATTATAATGCTACTGCTTTACTTAACTTTATATGTATCAGAAATAGAAACGCAGTGACCTCATTAGACGGGTGGAGTCGTACGCAAGTTACTGCGCACGCGCCGGATAACTCCCATTATCCGCCTGCGGCTACAAAGTATCGGCCCGGGACTCGTAAACCAGCTCAAAGAATCCCACATTTCGTATGTGAAGGGAACGCCCTGAATTTGTAACATTTTTCCCATGGATTTGTTGCCTACGTTACTGTAATGTAGGAGGTAAGGGGCTACTGCAGGTGTTTAATGGGCTTCATTATTTGTACTAACACCACAGACACAGTTATCTGCGTTTATTACCAACGGATTAAAATATTAACAGACAGAAAACATTGATCGTGTGGTTTCACTATAGGTTCAAAATTTCGGAGTCCTGTGTTTGATCCCTGGGTCAGAAGAGTTTCGAAATTTTCTAACATTGATCGGGTTTGTGATCGATCACCAACTCGCATTTGGCAAGCTCGGTTTTCAATGATAAAGGTTTTTGCTAAAGGTTATTATGAATTTACTTTTCTTACGCTCATATTACATTATGCTGAGTTGGATTACTTGAATAAAAATACCCTTTTGTCGGGATCATAAAACTCGTAGTTCGTATAGCTACTTAACGTTGTGTTTGCATTTTTTTCTCCTTTAGTTGTGTTTTTTGGTTTTATTGTAAAACATTTTCTCTTTAAGTACGTATATGTAATGTGAAACCAGAACAGTTCATGTCGACGAATTATTTTTAGCATCAACATAGCGCATCACGTGATGCGAGCATTCTGGAAACGTAATCGGCGCACGTAGGTATGTCTTGGGACGTCTGCGCCGGCGTATGCGCGGTAACGGTGCGCAAATGACGCTGACTGCGCATGACGCGAGTACTGCTAGGGTAAACGGCGGTAATTGGAGAAACGGCATTGCGATACTTACCCCTCGTTTCTCCATGACACGGCAGTCGGCAATACTGTATTTGATTAGGTCAGGGACTCAGGGTGAAATATAGTCAGGCTTTGAATTGGTTCTAGCATTTATCAAAGATTTCCTGGTTAAATATATTGACTTTAAAACTATTTGGATTATCGTCTTAATAATATAATTGCTAGTACCAAAAAAATCTTTGAATACCTATAAATCCTACCTTATTGTATCTCTTCCCATTAAAATGTGGAAAGTAGGTAAATATAGTCCCAAGAGAAGCAAAATAAATACCTAACCAAATTAAAATACTAACAAGAATCAGGAAATAAAGAATTTTACAATTTGAAGTCACATTTTTAACACTATTTTCTTTCGGGAAGTTAGAAACTTTTTATAATAAACATCCCTAACAATTTCATTGTGATTGTAATTTATATTCCTCAAAGTAACACAAGCTATAGAATTGAATAACTAACAGAGTGCCATATTTTTAACTGCCGCCACTAACACTGAAGTACTATAACTATAACACCGATGCGCGCGCGCAGATTGTCGACTCATCACAATGACAATGCGTTTATTTGCGACAACTGTCATGGGATCGCAACGAACTATTTATCATCGTATTCGTTGGTTATTGTTCGAGGGCGCGCACCCTGTAGGGTAGTGCGCAGACATAACAACCCTTAACGATAATTATATTATCCTTATGACCTATATCATGTAGTATTGCTAGTCGCACCAATGTCAAGTGTCTATAGACTGTAACAACCCTAAAAAACATGTGAAACTATCGACAACTGGCCGCCTCTCCGAACCATCTGTCATTACACTTCTAACTAACACAGTTGGGGAGGATCCAGTAGTTTATGCTTGAGAACTTATACGTTTTAGACTTATTTTTTCATTTATTTCAAACTTCTAATGCGTGTTTCAAAGAAATAAATCTACCAAAGGTGAACATAATGTCATGCGGCATTCTCTCTATCATTCGACCTCTGGGCTAAACAGAATGATTAGAGTGTGCGTGTGCAACAGATAAGTATTATAATTGTAACTTGTAAATTGTAACGACATTGTTTCTCTGCTAGAGCTCCTTAAATAAATCAAAATAATCAAAGATTTATAAATCTCATCTTTATTAAATTACAGTAAATGCCTCAGAGCTAAGCTTATTGTGCCATGGGAATTGTTATTTTGAATATATGTTTACTGTTAGCACAAAAATTGATATATTAATTTTAAAGTTTTATTTTTCCCTAATTCATGCTTTGTGCCACTGCCTCTACTTGTATTGTGTCCCCGGCGCATGCGCGTGCGCTTGCATACTTTTTTGCGATTATGCAAACATTCGGTGCTGCGTTTAATGGTGCTCTAACCGATCTGCCAACTTTAATGGTCGTTTATAATTAATTCATCAATAACGAGCGAATGATATATGCGTTGGCTGAATTGAAAATTATTCTTGTGTTTTGTTCCTATATGCTAGGCAAGGTACATAAAATGACTAATGTTAGAATACAGAAGAAGCAGATTTCACATCTTAATCTAAATATATAAAAATGAAAACTGATTTAATGACTGACTGACTGACATATCAACGCACAGCCCAAACTACTGGGATTTAAAATCTGAAAATTTTCACCGTGCTTCCTTTTATAGTGTAGGTGAGCACTAAGAAAGGAATTTTTGAAATTCCGCCTCTAAGGGGGTAAAAAGGGCCCCATAAGTTTGTATGAAACTCCCTCAGTTTTGAAGCTAAGTCAATGAAAATTGGTATCCAGCTACCTGATTAGAAATTAAGAATGACGTCTTTCAGGATTTTTGAAAATTTAATCTTTAAGGGGATAAAAAAAAAAATGGTTGCCTGTAAAGTCGGTTTTACGGGCGAAGATTTTACGTGACAACGTCTTTTTCTCGGTAGAATATTTATTGATATGAATATAATTAAATTGCACAATAGGAACAAGGAATTGAATGAAAATAAGAATTGCACAAATTTTAAAATGCGCCTAATTCTCTAGTGCTGCGCGCGCGGCAGACCGATCATAGTTGAGTGGGAGAGAGACGCAAGGCATTCGGCGGGCCTCTCTCTCGTTCGGTGACTCATCGTAACGTTACCGAGCGTTACACTTTTTCATAAGTGACTCCCAGCCGCAACCTAATTTAAGACGTTGTCACGTCAAAATGGGGGCAAAGTTGGTTCGGTTCCGCGTCATATCCATACTCTTTACATATTTGTACTCTCTGACTTTACTTAGTTTGTTATGACATTCAATGTGTCAATCAAAAAATAAATAGGTAATTTCTTACAAATAGAATGGTATTATTTTAGAATTTAATAATTGGCGGTTAAATGGATGAATTAACTGAATTAAAACGTGTAGAACTTTAATTAAAGGCTGCATTACAAAATTCGGCAGCCAGATACAAAACCTACGAGAAATTTCTGATTATGAATTAAAATTAGTGAGTGATCAGCTGGTGAAGTGACAAATGAACAAATTTACCAAGAATAATTTGGAAGAGATACGACTACAAATAATATTACTGATGACCCACAGTTGGAAACTGAGATTGAAGAAAAAAATAACCTTAACAACACAGCTTAAACTAAAACTGCAGAGTTTGAATTCGATAGCACGAAACAATTCCATGTATGCAGAGGGTACTGAGGAGCAAAGGTCGGTCACAAACAAATCTTAGGACATCTAAATTGAACTCAGTACCATTAGACAAGGACGAAACATTCAAAAACATCATTAAACGGTTGGATACGTACTTAAAACTGAACAGATGTGATGATATCGATACAAGGAAATACACGTCAATCATACATCTTTGAGCCCAGAATTACATCAGAAAACGTATTATATTATATTTTTGTGCTCCACGGGATCCTTGTGAGTTAGAATTTGAAGAGTTGGATAAAATTCAGTTAGTAAATTATCAACAACTCAAAATCGGACAGATTACTAGAAGATTTAACAATGGTGTTTGACGGAACTCTTGTTTGAATATCAAACTACAAAGCTCAATTAGTGCTTCAAGAAAATGTGACACCAATTTTCATCTAGCCGCGACGTATTCCATATGCCCTGAAGGACAAAATTGACGAAGAAATAAGGAGGCTATGTAACGAAAAGACAAAACTTGAAAATTCCTATTGGATGTCTTATCTATATGTATATTGGTACATATTATTCAGAAAATAAATATCGGTACTTACCATAAAAATGGTATTATTTAGAACTTTCATTTATAGGGTTCCGTACCCAAAGGGTAAAAACGGAACCCTATTACTACGACTTCGCTGTCTGTCCGTCTGTCCGTCTGCCTGTCACCAGGCTGTATCTCAAGAGCCGCGATAGCTAGACAGTTGAAACTTTCACAAATTATGTATTTTTGCTACCGCAATAACAACAAATACTAAAAACAAAATAAAACAAATATTCAAGGGACAAAAAAATCGAAACGCGATTTTTTTGTCCTTTTTCATTCGATATTAATAATGGCAACAGGTAGGCACTTGAAATATTCACAAAACACTCAGTTATAATATTTCTAACTTTAATAATAAATAATTAAATTAATATTTAACGGAGGTTCCCACACAAAAAAATCAATTTTTTGCTTATTTTTGCTTGATATCAATAAATGGTAACAGGTAGGCACTACATTAATTGAATTAATGTAGGTACCTACTGTTGTTTTCGTAGTCAATGGTACGGAACCCTTCGTGCGCGAGTCCGACTTGCACTAGGCCGAATTTTGTTTATACGGTAGAGACAAATGTTGGGAAATCGAAAAAAGTGTATAGAATTACACTGTTGTACCTTATGACATTATCACCTATATTAAGCAGTACAAAAATAATTCCTGAACTGGGCATAGACCCGTATCTCAGGCAGGAAAAGGTAACAGGTGTGTTGCAACAACACTAAGCAGCTGACTGGTGGATTAAATCAATATAGACTGGTAGACCATTTGACAAGCTTCCATTTAGAAGATAATTTGATAAACTTCCATTTGGTAACGATTTATTTTTTCTAGGACGCACCGCTTTTGGGGGCCTGGCAAAGTTGTTTAGTGAAACTGCCTTTCTAACGTATTCAAATAATCTTTTTATTTAATATCCTCCATATTTAAAAAAATACACTTTAAAACATGAAAATAAAACGTTGAAAAAAAAATCACCTCACTTCATAATTCCGTGTTGTTTAACTTAGGAATAGCTACCACCACGCACCCACTAATGACCAAGTAGCAGTAATTAATGATGTTTTGCTGAGATCATTTGAAGCTGAAGAAATATAAAAATTTATAGACACAGTGGTCAGTACAGTCGAATCAGTTCTCTATCCTGTCAAGTTTCTGAACACTTTTTATCCTACTGATCATCCTCTAACATTCATGCCTCGAACCCACATCCCACATGAAAGTTTTGTGAAACTACGTCAGCTTTTTGGTATAAATTTTGTTATGTTGTTTATAAGGATTTTTTTATAATTAAATATTTGAGGAGGTGAAAAACGGTTGAAAATTTTGTGGTTAATTATTTGTGTTTAACATCATATTGAGGTACTTGAAACTTCGTTTATCGATCATGAAGGGAGAATGACATAGGACTGGCTTTTTCAGAGTTCTACACCGATGCTGGTACTACACCCGTCTTCTATCCAAACTTAGTTTGCAAGCAAATTGTCTTAGTAAAATCGCATTTTTAACGCTTATGGATCGAGAAAAATGGTAACCTACTTGGTTGGAAATTAAGAATGTGGTTTTTTACACAGGGTCACTTCTTCCAGGGCTCTACGCCAGTGTTGATCATATTCGAAAAAAGCCTTGCAAGCTGCTTTGAATGGTTTGTTGTACTCGTACTACAGCGTTGACAGTTTTGAAAGTTTCAAATGATATTGTACTTCAGATTTCATGTAAATGCAAACAAATGTGGTGCGAGCTCGCTTGGACCACGGTTCGCTAGGAGAATTAACACCGGATCCCTAAATAGTTTAAATCGGCCCCTTTCATCCAACTATTGTAACAACGGGCCCCGGTAAGTCGGCAACGACGTATCGGCTCCCACTAAGTGCCCACCACCACCTCGCCCGAGATGGGCACCCTCGGCACCGTAGGCAAAGGAAGTGGAGGAAAAGAGTGGAGTCGTGACGAAAACTTTGTAACAGATCAAAACCCACGCGTGCGAAGCCGCGGGCATCAGCTAGTTTTAACATAATTATGTTAAAGATTTTTACAGAAAAAAATCTACAATGATTCTCTTGACTGAAAACTTTTGTTTGAGGATTGTAGTTTTGTTAATATTTTTTATTATTTTTTTTGTTCCATTTTTTTTTATTATGTCACCTGTGATAGGTATTGTGTAGATCCTTTCTCCTCTTAAATTTCTAAGAGGAAACTAAAGGCTAGTTGAAGACGTATATTTTGCAGCATGTTCTGTTTACCGTGATGATAGATTATTCCATACTGATATAGCCTACCCATTGTTGATAATGATGATGATGGGTAGATCGTAAACATATTCTGGGTTTACCAGTAACAAATTTTTGGTTTAAAGTTTTTGTTACAAAAAATAGAATCCTCTGGTTAACAACACATGATCCTTTTAGTCATTGACTCTATAACCAAACGAAAAGTTTCAACTAAAACGGTGCTATCGGATACAGATGAGTGGCCATAATCAGGTCGTCTGTCGCGAATGTCGGTGATTGGCGATAGTTGGCGCGACGCGACGTGCGCCCGCGCAGCGATTCGACGCACACGTGACTGTTGGGATGACGAAGCTGCCCAAGCAACTGTAAGTGTTGCTGTTCTTAAACTAGTTCTTTTGATTTCTTTCCATAAGCGACCTAAAACTAATTTTAAAACTATTTTAACAAATAATCAATAAGAAAAATAAATTCGACTGCGTTAGGTGGAGTCGAACCCACAACCTTCTAATAACAGGTAAAATGTTTTTTTGAATCAGTAAAAAGACCAAAGATACTAGAAAAATCTTTATTTTAAATCGACAAAGATATAAGACCTTACTAATAATTTACTTTCACGGAAACTCAAAACAAATTCTGTACAATTATTAAAATCTATATTTATAAAAGAAAGTCGTGTTAGTTAGTTACTCCACTTATAAGTCGAGAACGGCTGGAGCGTTTTTTATGATTTTGGTTTTATTGGATTTGTCTTGGTCAGGAATAGGATAATAAGTGTTAAAAACATTAGAACATTAACGTATAATAACTAACTTAGAAACTGTATTTCTTCATACAAATTTCCAACCCCGCCATATTTGACAAACAATGACATCCAAACGTCAAAATCAAATACTACCTATTCTGAGGCGATACGAAGTTTGCGGGGTCCGCTAGTGATTAATAGATGACAATACAGATTTTTGAAACATTGCAAGCTCTTGCGCGTTTTCTAAAGCAAAGAAAGAAAGGCTCAGACGCGGCGGGTAACGGCGCTGCAAGCGTGGGAGTGCGCGCGCGCAGCCGATTGATATGTTACGCTGCGGGTGACGTACTCGGCATCTTATGCCTGCTGGCAGGTGGAACGTGAACACCGCGAATACTCTCTAAGGAACGTGTAATTCCAAATTCAAGGATTTATGGCAAATGCACAATGTGTTTTTTTTTACTCAGATCCAAGATCCAAGCCTTGGACAATTCGCTATGTGTTTTCAACCTACTTATACTAAAATAGCACCACCCCATATCGCATGATAAGGTGACTACTGATGTATTGTCTGACGAAGATGATCAGCAGCGTCATCAACTATTAGCCAAACAGCGTTTGTCGACTGATTTAGGCTGTTTATGATTGCGAGTGACTGACATCGGGTTTTAAGTTATCGCTAGCTTTGGTTCGGGCAACAAAGAGTTTCGAACTTTCGAACATTGCTCGAGTTTGTGATCACCGACCCGCATTTGGCAAGTGTGGTGATTATTCTAGTACCCATCATTGCTGTGGTAACTAGAATTCAATGACGGAGGCATTTTTCCTGCAGTGGGATGATTAGGCTGTTACTTTACTTATACTTTTAGCTTTCGGTCACAGGGTTCGATCCCTGGTCAGTGTTAGTCCTATGTAGGTATGTCATTCCATTTATCAAGGGCTTCAAAAATCTTTAAAAAAAGTTCGTGCATGGTAATCCATTGAAGTGTGCGATACGACATAGAGAAAGCACGTATGGAAACAACATTGACGCAAGTATGTGTAAGATGAATCGATTCACCAGCGAATTCTCACTCAACTAGCCGCTGTCGATCAAAGTCCGGCTGGAATGCAGCAAGAACACGCAATTGAAACCGAGAACAAACAGAGGATAAAAACAAACTAATAATAACAATCTCGCCATGGCAACCATCACAAATACCTTCGAGTGTTTTGGTTTCTACATATCCTTGGCTCTGTCCCACGTTCGATTTGTATTTTTTACATTAGCTTATCGTGATTCAACCACAAAAAGACTGCACTGAGATTTGGACCTTTATCGGGTATTAATTAACAAGCCCGCAAACCGAGTCACTTAGTCCGTCCATAAACATACTAACAACACATCCCAAATAAATAAAAACCTTCCAATCGTAAACGTTGAATGTGCGTTATTAAAAACATTTTATTCGTAACGTATGTACTGACTGATGTTCCTCTAATTCGAACGCACACATTTATGATCATAGCATAGCACTTACGAAATTTTATTGCTTGCACTAATTAGTGCGCGAGTGGGCGATCTCGATTCGACAGGAAGATGGTCGTACATTTCGGCGCTCTGCTTTTTCGCCGTCCAATTAGCGGAATCTTTGGAGCATTCCGCAGATGCTCGGAGCCCGATATGTTTAATTACAATGTTAATTAAATGATCGCTGCCGGTGGCGTCACGCGCCGTGCACTTTATCTCTGTCATCGTGGGCTGGGTTAATCTATGCAAGTCGTGGATAGGCGATCGTATCGTGCGCCAATATGATCGTGCGGTAACGAGACGGCCATTAGAGGCCACCTGCGCCTGCGCTCACGCATGCAAAAACATCGGCGGCTGGATCCGGGAGATTTGCAGCCGGAGACATGACCCACAGCATCTCTAGCCGTGCCTTCCGCATACATTAAGTATATTACTAATGGAAATATACTTAAAATTGGAATAGGTTTTGCGTGATCTAGATTTTTTCTGTCTGCTGTTTTACCAAAATCAGATTTAAATAAGTTGAGTGATGTCGACAAATAAAGCTCCAAGTTTGTACGATTAAGAAAGATAGCTGCCTACGAATAACATGAGTACTTACCTATTTTTATTACTATATTTAATAACAGTCTACTGTTGCATATAGAATTAAAAAAAAAGTTAATTTAACAGAAGATTAAAAGTATACGCGTCGAAACAAAAAGGACCCAATTTTTGGCATTTAGTTATAAGTTTAGGTATGAATTTTTGTTAAGACGCGTTTCGCGATTGTAATTGATTATTTTAATAAATGCTCAATTGTCCACAACTTCATACAGGAAAAGTCTAAGTACAAGAAATTAAATATTTGTAAAGCTTAAACTCGAGAACGGCTGCACCGATTTGGCTAATTTTATTCTTGAAATATTTGTAATTTGTAGTAGTCCGGGGAAGGTTTAAACGGTGAGAAAACATGGAAAAATTGCGAGGTAGATAGTAAAAATGTTGATCTCATATTCCCATATAAATGTTGTACATCAAATTTTTAGCCATTTCAGCGAAGGGTCAGTTTTAATGTTTTTAGGAAAGGTGATACGAAGTACACCGGGTCATCTAGTATAAAAATTAAAGTGGACAAAATCACATACATTGCTCTTATCAGTAACTATTTTATTCATTTTGCGGTAATCAGAGACAACAAAGGTACCACACACACCCGGACCCGGGAAAATATAGAAAACTAATACATTGACCCGGCCGGGTATCGGACTCGGGACCTCGGAGCAAGCGACACCTTGAAAACTGGTGGGAACACCACTTTCCCACAATGGTCGTCAAAAGTGTGACTCGTAAGCGCGTAGTGCATGCGGCGGGATATCAATACCTACTGCTGCGGCGCCGCTCGCTCCGCCACATCCGTCGTCGCTGATTGACTTCTATTGCATACCATCTGTTACGACGAGACGTGGAATTGAATACGAAGAATATATTACTCGTCCGCGCTGTTCATTCTCGAGCTGTCAGCGCCCTGGACGCTAGACCAGTGCGAACGCAGATTTATCTGACAACAACGTGACGTCCGCGAAAGTAAACCGTATTGATAACTAGCTTGACTTAAAAGTTAACATATTTGTGAAAATCTGTCTAAACAAAAATTTAATGCTAGTTTAGTCTACCTAAAACTTGTTTTGGTTTTAAAATATTTGTCAAAGATTAGGAAATGTTTAAGTGTTGAGAAAACACCAAAACATTAAAAGAGGAAAATCATACAAATAAATTTACAACCTTAATCAAACTGCTGCAAAGCAAGCTGGCAGGAGCTGGATGCGAGAAGCCGAGGATCGACCTAAGTAGTGTGCAACTGGAGAGGCCTATCTATGTCCAGCAGTCCACTGCGACAGGCTGATGATGATGGATGATGAATCAAACTGATCCTACCTGTGACACAATTGATATTCCTTATCTTTTGGTATGAATAATAATAATAAACATAAAGCTATTTCAAAATAGGACGAGACAAACTGTATCGAGTCAGCTAGTCGGTTGAAGGTAAGGTAAGGTAAGGTATGTAACTGTTTTAAATTGTGTGAGAAAGAGAGTCTGTACGTATATCTATGTTTAAACCAATGATAACTAAAACGTCTATCAAATTATTAAATTTGCCATGAACTAAAACTATTTAATACATGTAAATATCTACCTACGTAGTCTAAAAAGGCTCACAGTCAAACGTCATGAACTCATGATCAATAGAAATACTTAGTTTGCTAAATATAAAACTTAAGAAGACGTACCTACACTTGTCATATCCACCAAGTTATTTATAGCCGCGTACAGATATTTGAATTCAAGTACACATTTTTAGAGTTAATTATAATAAAATTACTTAAATACCCCGATGAATCTCCATGTAACATTAGCAGTTCGCAATCTAAAAATCTCAGAAGAAAATGATAAATCGCGCTGTAATATACAATTACAAATGCATTGCACCGATTATGAGTTCCGCGGCCATATTATGTTTTACAGCTGGATTCTTGTGCAACAGCTTATGGTAGAAAACATGGACTAATATTTCTTATCGTGTTATAACTCGAACAGGCCTCTGGCCGTTCAGTGCTTGTATTCTTTAATCCCATTGAAACAGAGTTTAATTTTGGCTGGAGCGATGGTTTGTTTGAACAGACAACAGCAATACATACAGCAATCGCAAAAACTAGTCTCGCGATAGAATTAATCATTTCCGGCGCGATTGTGCGCGGGCGCAGGACATCGCGACAGCGCGGCGCTCCCGCGTCACAGTCAGTATGCGCCTTTGTGCGATCGAGATGACCACTTCGTACATTTTTCTACTTCACGAGAGTCGTGGTTGAAAAACTGTGATGAATGTCGGTGGCGTAAAAATGTATGTCATCATCTTACGAGTATTTATCTGAATGGACACATTCAAGACACCACACTCCGATGAACGTAGGACTCGCCGACTGAAAAACCATTCAATTCAAATGTGCTCATAGATTTCATTAATAACTAAACTTTGAATTTAGCCAATTTAGGAAACGGTATTTACGGTCAGAGGCGTGTAGTAGGTGACTTTGATTTATCAATCATGTTTTTCTACCCTTAGGAATAGAACTCTTTATGCACCCTATAAAGGATAAATAAAACCGGCCAAGTGCGAGTCGGACTCGCGCACGAAGGGTTCCGTACCTAGAAGGCAAAAAAAAACGGGTTTGTTGTATGGGAGCCCCCATTAAATATTTATTTTATTATGTTTTTAGTATTTGTTGTTATTGCGGTAACAGAAATACATAATTAAATAAAATAATACTCTCAATGAGCTTTTATCACTTCCAACTCCTGACTATCCAGTTTTTAATTTTAGTCAAGTATCCGATTGTGATGTTAAGAAGCACATACTCTCCATAGCCTCAAACGCCGTAGGAAGTGATAGTATTAGCCGCAAGATGATAATACCTATTTTAGACATTATTTCACCAATCATCACTCATATACTTAACTTTTCTCTATCTAAAAGCGTCTTTCCAAGTATCTGGAAAGAAGCCCAAATAATACCTCTTCCAAAAAAATCAATCCCTACTTCATATACGGACTATCGCCCCATATCAATCCTTCCATTCATTTCAAAAGTTATAGAGCGTGTCGTCCACCTGCAATTAAGTTCTTTCCTATCCAAAAACAATCTCCTAAATTCGTTCCAGTCTGGTTTTAGGTCTGGGCATAGTACGACTACGGCTTTGGTCAAAATCACGGACGATATTCGATGTGGTATCGATAATAAACTACTTACTGTATTGACATTGCTGGATTTCAGTAATGCCTTTAACACTGTTGATTTTGATATACTGCTCGGCATATTGCGCTCACTTAACATATCTCCAACGGTGCTTGACTGGTTTCATAGTTACTTGCATGGACGTCGGCAGCGCATTCGTGCTGAAGATTCTTTCTCTGCATGGTGCGACATCAGTGCTGGTGTTCCGCAAGGTAGCGTTCTGTCTCCTCTTCTCTTCGCAATTTTTATTAATACCATTTCACTCAATCTCTCCTCCTCTTTTCACTTGTATGCAGACGATCTCCAGATATATTCTCAAGGGCGTCTTGAGGAACTTGATAGGGTGGTAAGTGTTATAAACACTGATTTAACGCATATCCTGAACTGGAGCCGGTCATACGGTCTCCAAGTTAACCCCTCAAAGACGCAAGCTATAATACTTGGTGGCTCACGGCAAATTAGCAAAATAGACTGGAGTAACTTACCACCTATTATATTTGACGGCGTCGTAATTAGCTACAGCAAAGTTGTGAAAAACCTCGGTGTTCATATAGACTGCTCTCTCAACTGGACGAGTCAGATTTCAGAGGTTAGCAGAAAATTTTTTGCAACGGCAGCGTCAGTTAACAGACTACGTAATTTTCTACCGGTACCTACTAAAATTGCGCTTGTTCAGGCCCTCCTTTTCCCAATTCTTGATTATGCAGACTGTTGCTACACCGATCTTAATGAAAATCTCCTAAATAAACTTGAACGCCTTCAGAACTTCTGCATTCGCATTGTCTATGGTCTGCGAAAGTACGACCATGTCTCAGAATACCGAACGCTCCTGAATTGGCTACCTATTCGTCGTCGGCGCGATTTCCACGTTCTCTCCTTTTTATATTCTATATTATTCAATCCAAATTCACCGCCATATCTAAAGGAGCGTTTCCATTTTCTGCAGTCAGCTCTCGGTCATGAAATGCGGTCATTCAACAAGCTTCGTCTCTCATTTCCTCCTCATTCTTCTCACTCCTACTCACAGTCTTTCACTGTGCAATCCATCCGACTATGGAACTCTCTACCGTTGTTTATTCGGCAGTCTGAAACACTTTCTACTTTTAAATACAAACTCAAAACCTATCTTTTATCTCTATAGTATTACTATTTCTCTTTCTTTCCTTTCAAACTTTTAGTAACAAGGTTCTTTTCAAAGTATTGTTGGGTCATATTTTACATGTATTTATTTGTTTATGTGTATTTAATATTTGCATTTATGTGTATGTTTATTGATTGAGTAGAATATGTATTTTAAATTAATTTAAAGCTTGATTATTTTATTCATTTTATATATTTGTAACCTATTTATTTAATATTTACCTTAAATAACTCTTTGCCGCCTTCCCCACTTATTTCGATTTAATTGTCCTTTATTGAGGTTGTCTGGAAGAGATCGCTTATAGCGATAAGACCGCCTAAATTGTACAGCTTAAAATGTATTACATGTTAACAATGTATCCTGTATGGTGTGCAATAAAGAGTATTTATGTTATGTTATGTTATAATTTGTGTAAATTTCAACTGTTTACCTATCGCGGCTCTTGAGATACAGCCTGGTGACAGAGCGACGGACAGACGGACAGACAGCGAAGTCTTATTAATAGGGTCCCGTTTTTACCCTTTGGGTACGGAACCCTAAAAACCAATCAAAAGTTATGCGCAGTCAGACTTTAAACATTTGTTATGAACAGAGATACAATTCAAATTTAATTACATACTGCAAAGACATTTAAAGCTAAACTATAAAACTGTTGGTTATGTATGAGACCACGCAAAGAAACAAAATGTTAACAGTTAGCGCGGCCAATTAATTCCAGTTTCTTGCAAATTGAAAAGCAACGACGCAATTCTGAGAACAGTTAAACAGTATAATAGGTTAAAATCTAAGGTTCAATTGACCGGCGTCGATGGGCCGATGACCTTCAGGTGCTGACGAGTGAATGGAAGGCTCTGGCTCTGGTGGCAAATCTCGGGAAAGTATCTATAGTGGCAAGTGGCGACAACCTGCAGGCATTCAATTTGCTTAAGAATGTTCCTGCAAGTCGTGATGGTGGAATTACTGCTGTTATTGTCACCTCTGTTTAAGCACATACAGTTAAATTTACTACAAGAGAGATATACCTACATACAATTTCGTTCGAAAACATCCCCATATTTATAAAAGCAGCTCGGGTCTGCCATATTTTGTTACAAACAACAAATTGTTATTATCTACCGTCCGTTAAAATTTCATTCTTCAGGCTCATTCGTTGTTTGTTTTTTCTACACGATTTTGTAATTTTACCAGATTTTGTTAAGATAAGAAAAACTTTTAAAATAAACAAATAATGCACTAAGTTTCATTTTTAATTACTACAATAACCTGATAAATGACAATGATTATCAGTGTTTACTTATAATTTTAATATTATATTCCAATGTTTGATCTCCACTACAATGGTTAGTATTTACGATGCAAAGTGTGCATTAAATAAAACTATTTTGATGTCATCATTTATTTTATAATTTTCTGTTATTTTTGTCACCAAACCAGACCAAACTAGAGTCTATTATGTAGGTTTCAATTGTAACAACAAATAATAAAAAAAATGAATGAACTAGCAACTGTTTTGAAATAAATCGAATGAAAAATATACTTATGTCTTTCTTCACCTAGCTTGAATATTGAATTTACCTAATAACCATAAATACCATAATTTTCATTTGTTTATGTTTTCTAACTATTAATAAATTATCCAAAGGAAGTTCATGGGGTGAAATGCTTTCAAGTAACTCAGGTAAAGCTTGTCTGACATTTTTAACATCGGTTCATTTATTTTCAACCAATATCATAATCATAAATCACAACGTAATTTGGGGCGTGCTGTGTCCCGCCGACGCGCTCGATAAGATTGTCAACTGTTTGTTTTGGTTCGAGTCTGTTTCTCGAGTGCTCGCCACTGATCTTGTAGTTTCACTGTGGCACTTGAGATTCTTTTACCGTTTTCATTATCTAAACATGTGTTAAAATCATGTTAAAATACAAACACTGCTGTTCCAATGCTCTATTTCTTTAGTAAGTCAATGGTTTCTCAAAATTCTAAGTCTTTTCTCAGTTTTGTCTTGAATTATGCAAATACGTCATTTGAGTTTCGTTATTAAAGATATTTTACAACATTGCTAATCATCCTTTAATGAAGTAAGTATTAATGAATGAGGTCCCACGTTAGATCCTTGCGGGAGTCCGCACTTATCAACGGTTCGTTGACTCGTACGTGTGCGAACCCGAATAGCTAATTTCTTTCAAGATCATGTCGACAGCTCGACGGAAGCGTCCGCGTAATCGCTCAATGGGAAAGGATGGGCTTTTTGCGTTCGCTATCGTCGCTATGTCCGCTTCAGTTTTTCCCTCTCGTGTTACAGCAATTACATAAATTAGACATTACAGCTCAGGACGATGACAGTTGACTTACGAGCAATAATTGGAACCGATCGGATTGTGGGAACGGGATCGATATAACTCATTTTTATTACTTAAAACGGTGCAAGCCCCGATACGGTAGCGATGAGAACAACCGACGCTGGCCCTTTCGATGCAATTATGATTTATCACTTGATCTAGAGGATTTTGTACCGTTTGGATATACTCTTATGTTCAAGAGTCTCCCAATTCTCTGGAGGAATGTATCATCTTTCCAAAGTCTGACATATTGCTACAATTAGAAGAATTGCTTACAACTGACGGCTTCCGAAATGGAGTGGCGTAGGTAAAAACTGGTTTCAAGGTAACACCTGCTCTGAGGTCCCGGGTTCGATTCCTGGACCAATGTAGAAAAAAGTATTTTCTCAGATCTGAGTGCTTCTAGTACCTTCGGTGTTAATGATTACTCACATATGATTGTTATGATGTTGTCCTCATTATTGCTACTTAATTTATTTGATATCTATTTTGCATCATATTCGTATGGTATTTTGTACGTTGTGTAGATAGGTAAATTTTGTTTTTGTTGTGCCATTTTTTGCAATCTCGATCTTTGTTTCGATTTTAAATTATCTCAATAGGATTGATTTATAGACTTAGCTTTTGAACAGCGCTGCAAGGTGAGGTGTTAATTTGTTCTGGCTGTATCGCGCTATCGGCATCGGATCTCATCGATGACATTTGAGGCAAACGTTACGTCGGCGGCCATTGTGCGGGCGTCGGCGCTGCTCCCCGGCGATCGAGAACAATTGTTCGCCGATAACACTCGGAAATTCCTCAACGAATCATATAGAAATTGGTATACGCGTAATCATTCATTACAAAACTTCCCAAACAAGGCGACGGTCAATTAACGGAAATTTTATTGCGTTTAAAAAACGATCACGGCGTGTTAATATTGACATATCAAATTTTTGGAAATCAGATGTCTGGTCTCACGGTCTCCGCTTGCGGTCGCGGTGTCGATTTCGTCAACATCGATCGCGACATGCGTAAATGGCGTATCATCATCCAATAATATTTGTCGGGCTGCGTCAAACAGCGCGGGCGCAGCGGGGCGGGGCGCGGGGCGCGGGGCGGGTGGAGTGGTCGGCAAACGCATGTGTTTGCGCAGCGCACACCTGGACCACTCTTGTTTTTCTAACGACGACCAGTTTTTATAACAACAAACTTTGGGATACGTTAATTTGAACCTCGTTTTTCTAATACGGTTTGTCCAAACATTGGAGAGACCACTTTGCACTTTAGAACGGACCATTGATTGTTTGGTATTGAAAAGTAGCGCGTGGGATTAGAGCAGTGTGTTGCTCGACTGATAAAAGTGTACACCTGTTATTAATAATAAGTGATTAAGAAAAAACATTGGTTTCAGATAAATAAGCAACACAACAAACATACTTTATTCGATATTTTAGCAACTTAATTGCATTTATAATATTAGTATATAAACCCGAGGAGAGGCGAGGAGACGCGGGTTCGAGTCCCGCCTGAGACATAGTTTTTCAAGTTTATATGTATACCGATATTGGCAACATCACAAAGTTATGAGCCATATTCTTTTGTAAAACCAAACAATGATACGCATTGTGAAGATAGTGTAGAAAAAATCACCTAAATCTTAAAAAACATCTTGGACCTTGACGTGAACATCGATGAATATATGAAAAAAAGCCGATATTAACAATACATAATAAATCTTGCCTTAAAAATAGTATTATTATAATACAGTGATCACTATATTTAACAAACCCAAAAGACAATGTCTTAAGAACTAAGGATCAACTCTCTATGAGATTTGCCCAACGTTACGTATTACGTAACGTATTTTAACGTCCTTTCTCTATACGCTGATCACTTTAAGACCCCAAAGACGGCGACTCCTCGCCTTTTGACTCTTTGACGCTGTCTCACAAAGCCCAGAGCTGTCAAAAGTCGTGGACCTAATGAGCATCACACGAACGGCTTACACGACCACGTGTGCGTACGAGACGTACACTAATTAAGATAATCCGGAGGCTGCACAAGAGATGCGCTTGCTCGTGGTGACGCGACCATAATCCTGCGAGTTATTGAGCTGTTTAGACCAACGCAACCTTTTCAATCCAACATCAATAACACCCACGCACGCTTACCTTTCTGTAACTATGTTGAGAACGATCATTTGTTGTAAGGCTCAATAAAAACATGTCAACAATGGAAGCAGTTCTTAAACTAAACCTTGAATTTATCAGAAATGAAAGACTTTATGTTTTCGGCTTTATTAAAGCTTCAATCACATGCACATGTTGAGTAAAAGTTATATAAAAAATCATTACGCTTCAATTGAAAATTTTCAACGAACTTCAAAATGATAAAGGCGTTATTTCTACAGACATTTTTTTATGTATGTGCCTCAAGCTATTAACAAAGTGGGTTGTTAAATACGAAATGTAAGTTTACTCCTACAATAGGAATATTCCAACACTTTTAAGCAAGAACAGATACAACATAATACATAAAAATAATTTACATAAGTAACACGTGAGTATGAATAGGTGCTAAACAATCATTCAATGATGATTGTAGCCGACACAAAAGTAAAAAAAAGTAAAGTAACAGCCTATAATCATCCCACTGCAGGGAAAAGGCCTCCATCATTGAATTCAAGTTTCCATCATTTAATTCAAGTTATTTAATTTTTATTTTATTTATTTTATTTTTCATTTCTTTGGAAAACTTACAGCTAAGAACTTAACTAAGATACAATGATGTTCTAAATATAGTTTAGGTTAGGTTATAGGTTTCTTATTTCATGTTTTCCTTGCATAATATTTTTAGATTTTTATAACCGAAACGAAAATCTAAATAGACAAAGAATAAACAACAATACCTTAATGCTGATTATAATTTATATTTTTCCACTAGCTTAGTCACTTGCAGATTGTCCCGCACTATGTCTATACTTATCAATTCTTGACATGATCCGACACATTTGAAAAGCCAATTAAGCTTGCACAACTAGAGCTAGGTCTTAAGACACAGTTTACATGCACACAGTAAGTCCGGCACACACACACGATTTGCAGAAGATCACTAACTCTGATGACTTAGGTTCGATTACCAGACAAGTCATTGAAGAAATCCGGTAAAGGAAGGTTGAAAATTCAAGTCCCACGTAATGTAGTCGAATGAAGTATTCAAGGAATTGTAATTCAATTTACATCAGCAATTTACTAGCTTAAAAATAGTTTCTATAAAATCGAATGAATAAATTTTATTGTGATTGGTTTAGTCATTTGTAGTAGGTTTTAATTTCAACAAAAAACAAATGTATTAACAGTTAATTTCTTTTATGATGAAAACAATGTTGTTAAGAAAGAAAAATCCCATTGAAAAAAAAAAGTATCAATTACTGTAACTGGCACGGACTTGTGTAGTTAATAAATAACGGACCAAGATTGTTCTGAGGTACATAGTGGCAAAGTAAAATATTTGAACATGTAAAAGCGTTATATTTTTATCTATTTCTGTTCCTTTTTTTTTAATGCAAATGTCAAATATTTGGTTTATTCTATTTTTGTTATTTTATTCTGTGTTTTACTGTATTGAATGTGTTCGAGATGGGCGGTAATACCCGCGACACAGACTACGACTAATTGCAATATGCTTCTGTTCACTGTTATAATCACTAATAAAATATTTGTAAAATTGTAAAATTGTAAAATATGAGTTTAAAGTCGTGTGGTATCTTCCTGTGGGTATCGTAAGAGGCGACTAAGGGAGTACTGCTATAAGAATACTGGTGAACGTGACGATTTTCCTTTTAAAAAGCCCTGTGGCTGTGTCCGTCTAGCATTGGTCTGAAACGGTAATTTTCAGATAATAAAAATATTGCACTTGTTCGACGCAGACTTTCTGCACCTTTCCCCATTACTTAGCAGCACTAAGTGCGGTCTCAATAGGATTAGCGTAAGCCTCGTCTAGACTAGACCACCGGTCGTCTTGGTCAGTCCGTCACGAGGACAGTCACTCCAACATTGTGTCCTAATCTGCCTGGCTTGCTTAATTTAGCATTACTAAATCAATGCCTAAGAATAATCTCCTTAATCACGGATATTAGTTTGGCGAAAAGGTCATCTGGATTTATTTTGGCATTAGCAATCATCTATGGCATTTCAATTTAAATTAATAAATTAGTACATGCAAGTGTTACTGCATTTTTTGTCGATTACATGAGTCTTAACATGAGTTGCAAATCATTCTAACTGTAAATTGTATTTATTTATTTTTTAAACTTTATTGCACAAATTTGAAATAAATGTACAAAAGGTGGACTTAATGCCATGCAGCATTTTCTGCCAGTCGACCATCGGGCTAAACAGAAGTGTTTTGTGGGCAACAGAAATTGTTTGAATAATTAAATATATATTTTGCTCAGTCTTATTTTAGCTGCAACGTATAATTTTGAAGTGATTTCTTAACACTGTTATACTATTTTAAATAACTTTATCAACCTACAACGCCCTATTTGTCTAGTAGTTTAAATATCGGGCCAAGATCTCGGGGTCCCGGGTTCGATCCTCGGCTCGAGCAACAAAAGATTCCAATTTTCAAATATTGCTTGGGTCAGTGATCACCAATCCGCATTTGGCAAGCGTGATGATTATGCCTGTATGCATTGCTGCGGTGACGTGAATTCAGTGATGGAGGCCTTTGCCCTGCAGTGGGATGATTATGCGTCGTTAATTTACTCTTTATTATAAGTTAGACATTCCGTTAACTATTTTACTTAAAGTTGTTAAACATTCAGTAGTTTTTTTTTGCGTATTCAAGAAATAAAATCCTATTTAGTATTAATAACAGTAATAATTTGCCATGGAGCCAATACTTTTCCCCTTACAGCGCGGCAGCGTTAGTCTCGCTCCCTGTATCGCGGCGATAGAGTAGCGCGCGCGCAGCGAGCCCGGCGCGGGCGCGGTAATTAAACGCGCGGGTTAGAGATCCTTAGCGGAGTTTAACGCTCTTTTAATCCCGAGTTGACTCCAATTAAGGCCCAAGACAAGTGTCGCGACGATCGACAGATGGGTTTACAACAGACGATAGTTTACTTTTAAAGTTTGCTCTAAGTGGTGGTTAGGATACTTTTATCAAGCTATTCTCATTGAATTGGATGAGTAACTTTATGAAATCAACACAAAATATGTAAAATGACAGAAATAGGGTTTTAAATAAAACGTTAATTATTATTATTATTATTTATTTCATCAAATCAGACAACGCAGGTCTATTTTATTAGTAAAATCTTATAAGCTATATTAGTAACAACAAACAACAACACAAAACAATTAAACAGATAGAACTACAGATGGCAGCGGCGGGTCAGCCAGTGTTCCTTTTGACCAGCACCCTGGCAAGATGGCGAGTTATAGGAGAGTCATATCTCCCCGCTATGGTCTTCAGAATGGAGTTGGAGCTGGCCCGTACCGTCAGTGCGTGCCTCAGCGAACATCCCCGAGGCACTGCAAAATCGAGGCAGCCCCAAAAACATTCTGAAGCCATTGTTATGTTGGACACGTAGAGCATCGACAGTTTTCTGCGTGAAGCTAGCCCACAGGCTGCAGGTATAAAATACTTGACAGTAAGCTTTGAAAAGAGTGATTTTCACTGACCGACTACTCCTTGCAAACCTGCGCACTGCAGCATGTTACATCTGACCGCCAACGCTCTACGCTCCCTCTCAATATCTTCATGGTCTTTAACGTCATCAGTTACTAAGTGTCCTAAATATTTTAATTTGGTAACTCGTTTGAGCTCAACACCGTTTAACTTGATGGTTGGAACAGACTCCGGGCACTTTCCTCCGACGGCTTTAATAAAACACTTTTTTTGTGGACATCAGGAAAAAAGTACAGGAACTCTAAGAAACCAGCATCTAATCTACTCAACCACAACCATTTTTTCTAAGTTTTTCTGTAAATTACACATTAAGTGTAGACTTGTGGTGTGAAAGAAGATATTGTCACAAGGATTGAGAAAGGGATGCTTAGATGGTTTGGGCATGTAGAGAGGATGAATGAGAGAAGAATGACTAGACAGATCTACAAGACGAGTGTGAAAGGGAACGTTGGAAGAGGAAGGCCTAGACGAACCTATCACGATCAAATCGGGGATGTTCTGAAGAAAGGTCAGGTCAAGAGTACTCTAAACCGACGAGCATGCATGAAAAGATTGATGAATGTGGAAGAAGCGAAAGATGTATGCCAGGATCGTAGTAAGTGGAAGGCCTTGGTCTCTGCCTACCCCGTTGGGAAGGAGGCGTGATAATATGTATGTATGTATGTAGTGTAGACTATATAACTTTAAGAATAAGAATCATTTTCATACGATCCCTGATCATCTAGCTAGATAGTCCTTTAGCAGACAGTGGGAAAAAGTTCATGGATGGTACCGGTTTTAAAAGTTAACACTATACAATTTTAGTTTTCATAAAACTGTAATAATTTATTTGAATTTTTCGTCCAAAATATATTTTATTGTTCTATATCACTTTTGTTTTTGTGTACTCGGGTATTAGTACAGTTTCTTGTTCAGTATTTTTAAGATACGAGTAATACATTTTTTCTATTTTCGTGACAGTTGTTTGAACATTACTAAAATAATTTTAATCACAAATCGGCTCATATAGACCCCGACCAAGTAAGCGCGTTGGGTTACAAACCCCCCTTTCTCTTGCCCCCCTCACAGTCACAACAATACGCGCTAATTGTGATGAATGTCGCAAAGTGCGCACTGTACCTACTCTCCACTTGCTACTCGACCCAGAAGCAGCCTGCTTACTCTTGCTTTAAAATTTTAGGATTATAATTTTTCGGGAAAACAGAAGCAGTCCTGGGCGGTGCGCATCACAAAAGAAGAGGAAAAGCGCTTGGTACGCAATCGCGGTATATCAAAATGAAATTAGGCCTTAAAATTTTAAGTGAACCGAAGGACATCTTTTTCCCCACCATTAAGAATAAAAAAAAATAAAAAGTTAGTTTTGTTCGACATAATTATTTAATGACAGATAGTGGTGTGAATAAGACATGCAAAAGCTATCCACTAAATGTAGCAAATATTATTACATCCAACTAGTAACCCTGAAAGTGGTTTAAAAAAAATGGATTTTCTTTCTTACTCTGATTTAGTTACATACATATACTTGGGTTCTGTGGTGTGTTGAGCGTAAAACGCGCCGACAAAACCACATAATGTCCATCAGAGCGGACGCGCAGGATTAAAGTGTTCTCCGAAGTCCTTTCACAGTAATTAAGCATTTGATAAGGTGCGCCCGCGCCGCTCTAATACGATTAAGATAATTCCCGATGGATATTAAACCACAAGTTATGATACTACTGCTACAAACAAACATTTAAACATGCACATATATCAAAATAAGTAGTTGATGGAAGTGCCAATCCGTTGTCATATACACCATACCGTTTTCATAATAAAGTAGTGTCGTAGAGCTTTTGCAGTTTTGATGATAGTGTGCAAAATTGTGTACGGTTAGCTGGCTTTTTTTATTAATTTAGATTTTCAAATTGTTTTTTAAGAATTGCATCTTTAAAGTAAAAGTAAAGTAACAGCCCTTAATCATCCAATTTCAGGGCAAATGCATAATCACACTTGCCAAATTCGGGTCGGTGATTACAAACCAGGGCGATGTTTGAATTAATGATTTTAGGCAATTACATTAAAAACAATTTAATGATGGTGACTTTTGTCCTCGAATGATTTTAGGCCGATACTGTAACTTGTGTGCCGGGTGCTCAACGAATTGGTCAGTCCCGTTTTTACAATTTACACTTATAATTAAACCATTGTCAAAAATCCTATATTATAATTATTCATAATCTTATTACAGTGCAGACTTACGCCGCGAGCTTGAGTGGCAGGTCCGCAGCGCAAGTCCTGCGCCCGCGCCGCTCACGTCGTGGTCGCCGCCATCAAACGATAAACTATTGGGATCGACATCTTTAGTACACGATTTAATTTGTTCTCTTTTTTTGTAAAGAACAAAAACTGTGGCCTAGCTAATTATGTTAAAGTTTTCAGTCTGTTAAATTTTTCTCTTGCCAGTCTTTTCAGTCTTGCCAGTTGTGTTATGTTAAAGGGACATAGCTAAGTAGATAGCTGAGTTTGCTGGCTATAAGCGGCTAAAGTATAATAACTTGACAATATACTAGGTAATTATTCGCGATAATTAGAACTGATATGTGTGAGGGTTGGTGTAGTTGTGTGGACCCATTACGCGAGGGCTGCTGGGTTCGATTCCCGGTTGCAACTAATTTTGGAAAAGATCTTGTGTAAATTGGCTTAGGCCTGGAAAGGGTGGACGCCATAGTCATGAGTCAGGATTCAGGTGGCCTTACTCTACAATAAAATGTCCGTATATTCCAATTCATCTATCCCTATCACTCATACCGATGTCTTAAAGTATCTGAAAGAGACAGAAACTTAGAGTATAAATAATACTCTAAGGACAGAAATATCTATAAATACTAGCTTCGTATTTCACAGTAAGGTACCAGCTTCCATCGCATTATGGAAGTTGTAAAAATAAGTCACTTTAGAGGCCTCTAATAAGCGACTTGAAACAGTCTGTCACCAAGCTACCCTTAAAAAAACCTAAATAAGAGCAACTAAATTCATTGTGTATCACAATTACTGTACTCGTATGTAACACGACACAATAAGAATAACAAAAAATCGGCGTTTTGATTTGAATAGTTAGTAGTAATTACGTTTTAATGACTGTAAAACGACACAATAATGATAAAAAGTCCTGGGTTTCGAATGGTCCTATCCTATCTTAAAGGACACGAGGACAGTAGTAGCTTAGTTTAAAGGGAGGCCTGCGCTCAAACCGCGCTGATTGCAATTGTTACTGCTTTGATGCCGCTGCGTTGGGTGTACATCTGTCTCCCGCTTTGCTACTGACCAGCTCTGCTTCTGTCCTGCTTTTCGTGTGCTCGGACCTTTAATTGACTGATTCATTTGTACAGGCAACAGTACATTAGGCTTACACTGGGGCATCTTATCGTCGTTGACATAAGTGCGAGTTTACAACAAAAATGTTTAACTTGATGTGCAGGCCACTTTGCTTTTACACGATTTCCATAAAATGACATCAATCTAAACCATTATGTGGCCCATAATTGATAATAACAGATTACTTTACATAATGAAATTGAATAACGGCTTGTACTTAGGGCTTATAATTAAATAAACGAGCAATTTCCCCGGTATGCTCCGAAATAAAGGACCACCTCGTTGCAAGTCACTCATAAACTTGATTATGTAAAAGCTTCCGGATCGCAACGTTGTTACCTACTGACGTAATTTGGATCTTTAAGGTCCTACGTTAAACATATCCTAGAAGATAAACAAAGTCCGAGATGTGTTACTTTACTTTGTGATATTGGTTATTTCACGTTCTTGATTATGCTCTAAGGTATATTGCGCTCGTTAGATGTCATTAAAACTTTTTTGCGGCTGCTACTTATATACCGAATTTTGAGATTATTGATTCCTATACAAACTTTTACCCTTTTTTTCACCCTTGAGATGATTTCCTAGATCAAAACTATTACGTGTAGAGCCTCAATATACTTATAGTTACATCAAATTTAATTTAAATGGGCTCAGTGGTATAAGCGTGAATAGGGGATAGGCAATCAAATAGACTGATTCACTGTAGCATTTTCAAAATTAGTATAGATGAACAATTAAGGTTTGGTAAAAAATCAGAAGTGTTGATTCTCATAGCAACAAGTGTCAATCAATTTAGTGGGAACTAGAAATCATGAAATTTCAATTCAATCTAACATAACATGTGCATAATGCTTCACTTATCCTCATTTTCAATCAGTACGAGCAATAAAACCACCATAAATGTACATTTGTAATTTCCCACGGATCTACTTACGGCCATCATTGGCCGTCATAAAGAGAAAGCCGGAATGAAGCCGCAACATCTCGGCTGCGGTCCGAATGTACTTGTACTGAAATGAAGTAGATTCGACACAACCAGTTAGCTAAAAATAAACGGGGTATGGGCTCGCGTGAGCTGCGCCCGCGCCGCCGCGAGTGCGCCGCGGGGTGCGCTGTGGAGGGGGTCGGGGGAGGAGGGGTGCGCTCATTAAACCGGTCTCCAGAACCGAAGCTCAATCCTGGGCCCCGCGGCCATTCCACTACCACCGTTTAACTCATTCGGGCAAACAAAGAAACACCTGTTAGGTGGGACGTTCGCAGTTTTGGCCCCGAACATCTGTTGGTTACACTTATGAACTGATCGAAATTTCCCACGGAAACACGAGGGGAGGCTGAAAGTTATCTACCTAAAAACAAAAGATCTAGATAGGCGGATGTTGCAATTTGTTTTAGTCCTTTGCGAATGGAATACTTACAGCTGTTTCATTGAACAAAATCAAATAGTCCACAAAGTGTTAAATATATTATAATAATATGCTGTAGCTATTTTTTATTAATTTTAGGAAAAATTTGAAAGAATGCAGGCTCTCAAGAGTTAAAGAGGTAGAAGAACGATGTGAGTAACCATATTGACTGAAAGAACCATTCCTTGAATGAAAACTTCGACTGCCTGAGGCAGGACTCGAACCCACAACTTTCCACTTACCAGGCGACCACTTAGCAGACTTACCACTTGAGCCATGCCTTTGAACTACCCAGACATTGTCTGTGTGGACGAAGTTTTAGGGTAAGCCAGCGAAGTTCCATCAATGTTTTTGGTTAGTACCTCCAACATCCAAACAATTTCCCAAACACAACATAATAACAATGTGATTGATTAAATAATAGTTTTGAAACAAAGCAAAAAAAACATTAGTGTTGACCCATGTCACAAATGTATTATTATTAGCAGGGCATTAGAAAGAAAACTAAAATATGAATCATGTATGTATTTTTTTTAATTTAGACAGTTTTTTTGCAGCCTTAGTGGACTAAGGTGTTAGTCCATTACAGAAGGTAATTTAATAACATTTATAATCAGTAACTAACGTTCCTATCCATGCAATAAAGCTGTGTCCTGCCTGTGAGAAGTGCAAATTGCATTTCTGCATCGGCCAAGTTTTTCTCCACATCATTCATCTGGTTGAAATTCATTTATCAGGCAGCAAACTGCACGATTACAATTTAAATAAGGTTTACGAAAAATCAGTCAGTGTGAAGTATTATTATCAGGTATAATATTCATAATCCTGAACAAGAACATCATAATCTCAAAGTAGCAAATGTAACCCGATAAGTCTTTATAACTTCGCACTAAATCGGGCGGAAGGAACACAAATCTCGGGATGCCTGAGGAACCTGCGCAGGAGCATTCATGTGTGCGTGCGTGTGTGTATCACGCACCGCGCGTGTGTGCGCGCTGCACTTGTCGCGACCGGTTCCTCCGACCCCGACCACCGACGCACTCATTCAATTTGTCTAACATACCATACAGCGTGCACTGTTTTCCATCAACATCATCCATCATACGGTCGAGTATCGAGATGACGATTTCTCGAGATTGCTTCTATGGTCTCTGCCTGTTTGTTTTATCATGCGTCTTGTTTGTTTTGTGTTCTAGTCGATAACTTTAGCGGAGTGTCGAAGTGCTATATTGTCTATTTTCTGGTACTGTGATTAATGTTGCTTGTGATATTTAAATATTTAGCAAACTTGTTTTTTGGCTTAGATACGAATTATTACTTTTATCTACGTTCATGACTTTGTACCTACATTTTATTACATGAATCATACCTCAAGAGGCACGTTTGCCAAATTAAACCGAATAACAGGGCGAACTTTACCTACCTAGACCTTCAAAGCTTGGCTGGTCCTACAGGAAACATTGATTTTTGGGTTTTCTTAGGCAAAGGTTAAATTTTTTTCTTCTTCTTGGTCTTAAATCATTTTGGCAATGATACTATAAATATTATTAAAAGTAATAACAAATTTCTTATGTTACCCAAATTTTTAAATGCATGCGTAGTCCTATTGAAAATGCTTTATCACTAGGTAGTAGCTTGAAAGTCCTAGCCTATACATGGACTTAGGCAGGGAGTTGCATTCCTCAGTATGGTTAAAAATACAGGTATCACTACAAAAAGAATATACAAAGTTTAAAGCTTAAGTTTTGTTAATTTGACTTATAACTTTTTGTAAAAAAATGTGCGGAAGTTGTTCAATAGCAAAACACCTCATCGAATCGTGTCCACGATTCTTTGAAGTCAATTTCCACATTCCGCGGATCCCACAATTGTATCTGGTATTGCGCGGCACAGGTGGCGCCCTCGACGCTCGTGATCCCCGCGGGCTGTGGGGCAGCTTCAGCGACACTGATTAACTTACTGCAGAAGGGTCTTCTCGTTGTGTGTTAACGAGAAAACTTCTTAGTTAGTTAGTGACCGAGTTAGTTAGTACTTGCGCTGCTTCTCGGTACTAGCCTAATCTTGTACCGAAGCTAAAAGGTTTAAATATTGGGACGTGTGAAAGCGCCTATTTGCGGAAATAAAACTGGTATACTGATTTTACTTAACTATTGGTCGCTTAACCACAACCAGCAATAAGCAGTGGGATTATAGCATGCTGCGTTCGAGTTACTCTATGCTTATCGAAGCTTGCTGTAGTTTCGAGGGATCCCCGACGAAACCAAGGATGTCCATCATCCACCCACGACGGCAAACACTTAGCAAATCTTGGTACAGCTCGTGAAGATAGTGATGCATAGACAACAGCATCCGCCACCGCAGCAAGGTCCGACGTTCTGGACATCGTCTTCATTGAATTGAGATTGAGTAGTTTGTACACCTTTAGTTGGTCTAGTGGGGTCATGGGTTTCATCCCTCAATCAGACACTAGAATATCCGAATTTTCTAACATTGCTAAAATTTGTGATCACCAATCCGTACTTGGAATGTGTGGTTATTATACCTGTACTCATCATTGCTGAGGTAACTTAAATTCTATGATTGAGACTTAGAATAATATTATTCTAAGGATTGAGGCCTTTACCCAGCAGTGGGATGATTAAAGGATGTTACTTTACTTTTTCTTTTTACAAAACTTGTTTGAAATCTTTACTCGCATGACTTGGTACAAAATACTTGCAATGATTCTAAAAACAACTACCTATGACAATATATGTAGCTTTGTCGTACTTCCGAATGTATAGAATGTACGTTATACTCGTAATATGATTTTAGTAATTCTTGAAAAATCTTCATACCGGACGCGGAGATGCGGATGCATGTAGATGCGGGTTCGAGTCCCGCCTGAGACATAATTTTTCAAATTTAAAATTAAATATTGATATTACAAAATATATCCCCAAACAGGTCTCTACCCTCTTTATATGAAATGCACCTTCTGCGCATACCTGCGTCGGCAGCGCTCGCCCGCGGGTAGGTCGCGCTGCGCCCGCGCCGCCCTCGTCTCGTTCGCGCCCCGTTATTTACCCCGCAGTCTTTTCCCACTCAACGACACCTCCCGTTAATAAACACATTATCTTGATTCATAAAGCCGCTGGTGTAAAAAACGCAGTAGGAAGAAAAGGATCATAATGATTCAGGCACATTAAAATTTATTCTCTTTTAAACTTATTTCAAACGTCAACAAGTTTTTTTTTAATATCGAAATGTTACTTTGACATTTATGATATATGATTTGAATTTGGAGTTTGATAGTGCTTTTATTGAGTACCCAAAACAAATACCTAAGTTGGTAATGAATACTAACATTATGAAAGTAAAAGTAGCTATATTCGTTTATAACCCATTCACACTTACACCCAGAACTGTTCGAAAATATATGTGTATGGGGCATCAATAATTTCTCAAATTCAAAGTAAGATGAGATCTCCAAGGAATTTATGTCAGACAAAGTCTTACACCTGCATGGAGCCTAGCTCACAATAAATTAGTTTCAGTAAAGCTACAACATGAACAAAAACACACAATTCCAATCGCTATTCCTACACAATTACATAGATGAGTACTCCGCACTCGGCGGGGTCCGTCGATTGTAAATTATCGTCCGAGTGTTTGTCATGCACGTTCGTAATAATTAAATTAGTGGGTACGAGGTGCGCGGACGCAGCCGCCGCTGTATTTTAATTAAACCTGCCCCCCCCCCCCCCCCCCCTTCAGCCCCTTGCCTCCTTCGCCCTCCACTTTTATGCCCGAGGTTCATGGCTGCCTCAATCACGTGCCCGCACACCGCTGCCGTAAGTTTAAAACGAAATCCTGAGACGTAAGTGTGAGATTGGCGTGGAGCTTTCGAGAGCTTTTATAACAATGGGTGAAGTAACAAGTTCGCGGACTTTATGTGTCGCGCTTATGTGCTGACGTTGTATACTTAGTGATGCTATTAAGATTTCGTTTTCATTGTTCAGTTTAGTTAATAGATCGTACTGTTTTGGTCCTATTTACTTTTAAGCTTAATTATACATATTAATAGCTGTTATATTTATACAATAACTGCTCCGTTAAAATGATCGTGAAGTAATATAGTTTAAAATCTAATCTATTTTATTTACCGTTTTACGATCCATTTCACGCGCGTTTATGCATTAAACAATTTCACGAATCATATAAATGTAATTGTGATTTCCGTGACGTAATAAAAAGTATTGAAAAACAACCGGAGGAGGCTGAGGTCGCAATTAATCGTGCATCAAACCGATTCGATGTAACGATCCAGTTAAATTCGACGCGGGACCGGTTGGAGCCCGTCGGCCGGCGCAGAGGAGTAGTAAGACAGGTCACTTCACAACACTTTTCGGGACACAAACCGCCTGACGACGTGATAGTAGTAAAACTTCAATTGTGTCGTAGCATTATGTCCCGGAATGTTTCAACAACTGAGACTGTATATGATTTTTTGAATTTCCAAGTTTTATAAAGGTTTGACGACAAGTACTAACGTGACAGCTGAACTTGGTCCAATCTAGAATAGTTTTGATTGTTTTTGGTTGGGAAACGGAACAAAGAGATACGTCTGTCATATTCAATATAACATACGGGCTATTAAGTCACACATCTCTTTAAGATTTAGGTAGATTTAATATTATAAATATGTATTTTATAAACATTCTGTGTAATGAAAACAATTGCAAATGTTATTAGTTAATTTACTTTTTTTTACATTTTTCAAACAGGAATGAAACGATAAAGAATTTTAATATAACACAGGTATTTGTTATAATACCTACTCTCATTGTTTAGCGGACTTTTAAACTAATTATTATACTATTATACTATTAATTATAGGAAGTGTGGCTTTAAATTGTTCCAGCTCGCACTGGCATATATCTTATGTAAACATGTTTATTTAAAAAGAGGCTGACAATTAAATAGTGACCGAGTTTCTTGCGCTGCTTCTTCTCGGCACTAGCCCACATTTGTCCCGAAGCAGTGGTAGGTTTAAATATTGGGACGTGTAAAAGCGCCTCCTGGGGCCTATTTGCAGAAATAAAATTGATTTTACTGATTTTTACTAATAAAAAACAGACAATCGATTATAAAAATGTCTGCCAGATCTAGACCCACTGGATACAGGAACGCTCAGCTACCCGGGTATGTCAACAAATGTAATACATCGTTTTAATTACGACGACGCAATTAATTCGACGGCGCAGGCGCAGGTGCCGCGTCACGTGACAACCAGACACAGACGGGACACAGGACGGGCCTGTAAAACAGCTTTGTGACTCGCCTGCATTATGAGATGTGATGAGATATTGCGCAATCATCAACTATGTTTATTAAAAGCCTTTTATCTCTCTCTGTGTTTGTAAGTTATAACCACAGAACATGGAAAAAGGTTAGAAAGGCTGTCATGTGCCATTTGTCGGACCAATAGGGTCGCGCGATGTGAAAAAAAAACCAATCACAGCGCGTGGTTTGGACAGAAGTATAAGCATTTGCTCAAAACCTCTGTGGCGCGCCTGCCTCGCCTACAACGTCTTTCTAACGTTTTTCCATGTTCTGTGGTTATAACATTATTATTTTTAAATTACAGTTCTTTAAGATTGATCTATTGTCAGATTTTTCTGACTTGCCTATTACAGGCCTCTGACCTGATTTATTTTTACAACTTCCACCGTGTGACGGAAGCTGGGACCAATGACTTCATGTGCCTTCAGAAGTACGACCACAGACCACGAAACGCCACAAATACTAGACCTAATTGAATTTAAAAAATATTACCAAAATATCATATTAAAAAGTATTTAAATAGCCGTTTCATCTTAACTGACTGCCAAAAGATGTTTCTTTCAGGTGTTAAGAGTGCAAAACTCCTAATTTGAAGAAAATACGCTGCCTAAATGCTTAAAAAATTCGCGCTGTGACGTAGTGTCTCGGTGGCTTAATAATATAACGCCACGTCCGGTATGCATGGAGGTGCGGGTTCGAGTCCCGCCTGAGGCATAATTTTGCAAGCTTAAATACTGATATTATAATTGCAATTAAGTTGCTAAAATATTATTTAAAATATTAAACAATATTGTCTGCTTAATTTACTCGACCGGGAATAGAACCCACGACCATTGCGTTATAGTAGTAAAAACTAGTCACTTCAAAGGATGGTAAAAGGCGATTTAGAACACACTGACACCAGACTGTTCAGGTCCTTGAAGGATAGACATACAATAGAGAGACTAAAATCGATTTCATATTTGCTAAACATGTACACAACCAAAGATCGTTTTCCTGAAACAACTTCAAGTGTAATTTGCTAAACGTTGCGTTTCTTCGGGCGTCCATCTTCTGTTATTACGCGCGTCAAAGGGCGCCGCCCGCAGGCAGACCGCGCGCCCATCGCGTTGGCGCGGGGAATGTCCAAATTGCCTATTGTACTCGCAGGCTGACCACTGTGCAGATGGTATTTGATTATTAAACAGAACTATGAATGGTTTTGGCCTAAATTAAAATGACACCGTCCTTATTCATCCTATAGTTTTAAGGTAGGTAACAAAAGGAATAGACCAGAAGAAGACACTGTCTTTTTTTAGGGCCCTATACCTAATATGGGTAAAAACGGGACCCTATTACTGAGACTTCGCTGTCTGTCCGTCTGTATGTCACCAGGCTGTATCTAAAGAGCCGCGATAGCTGGACTGTTGAAATTTTCAGAAATTATGAACGCCGTAATAACAACAAATACTAAAAACAAAATAAAATAAATATTTAAGGGGGGCTCCCATACAACAAACGCGATTTTTTTGCCCTTTTTGCTCGATATCAATAATGGCAACAGGTTGGCACTTGAAATATTCACAAAACACTCAGTTGTATTTTAACTTTAATAATAAATAATAAAATTAAAATTAAATATTTTTTGAGGAATCAAATAAATATAAAATTCCAACATGTTCAAATATTTTATTTATCATTCAACGCGCATATATTATTAAAAAGGCTGCCATAATTATCACATACTATATAGATAGATGTTACATACATGATGATACATGGGTCCGCTTCTCGCTGGCACCAGTTTATTGAAGGAATTATAATCGAGGCGCGCGTAATTTGCGTGAGAACCGCGAAGGCGATCGCGCTCCTCTCCGTCGCATTCGTGGTATTAATTTTTGCCATTATGTATCAAAAGCTTTCTGCGTTATTTTTCAAATTCATTTATTCACATATTTAATTTTACGATTTTCCTTCTTACATATTGGAAGACGAAGGGACTTACAAGAAACTGATTTTTATTTTGCGCGGTCATAGCCTGGTAGAGGTACTGTGGTGAAACTCGTTAATGTTTTTCTTCCCACTGCAGGGTTTCTATCGTTGATTTTAAGTTACCACAGCAATATTGGGTACAGGCATAATAACCACGCTTGCCAAAATGAGGGTTGGTGATCACAAAACCGCGCAATTTTCGAAAATTCGAAACTTTTGTTGCCTGGCCCAGGAATCGAACCTGGGACCCTGAGATCTTGGTCCTGTATTTAACCATTAAACCGATGGGGTCTTAGATCATATATAAATTATCGTTGCCAATCTGACCCCTACGAAAATTGAGAGTAGATGACACCTTGACAAGCGGTATGTCTGCCACTTCACTATTAAGCTCGTCTAACTATGTCACTGTTCTACACGTGACGTAAAGGTTTTGCAGGTACCACGCAACTTGAGCCTGCCCCAGTCGATGCGATAGGTAATGTAACACAACCTGTAATTGCCGGTCGTTCACCGCACGACACCCGCACGGCGCCCGCACGACGCTCGCACGTAAACACCGAATTAAACAAAACGAAGCCTTCCTAGAAAAACCGACGGCTAACTAAAAGCCTATTAAGAACAACACGAACGAAAGCGTTCATCATCACAATGTGTTTCTACTTAATAAATACCAGGAATGCTTTGGTTTCTCCCAAATTACAAATATATATATATATATATATATATATATATTTGTAATTTTTTTAAATTACATTAATTTTAAATTACTTTAATTTTACTTTTTATAAAGTGTTATTGTTACAGTCAGTAACGGTGCATTTATTGCAATTTACAAATATATTTAGTATCACAAACGGATAAACTGCAATTATTAAATAATTTTAGCTTTGAATTTATAAGACTTGATCTAATTTTAAATACTATATTACGAGGGACACGTTTACATAGTGAACAAACTCAATAAATAAAGATAATAACAAAATATTATAGATCGGCTGTAGCTTGTTAGAAACCAATCCAAAATCAAATTACCAGTGTAAAGTTGTAAAATTGTTAAAAATATTTTACATTCATATTTGCCTATTCTGAAAGTATTTTAACACAAAAAACCAATAAAACAATCTAGGTCAATAACAGAAAAGCGTTGAAATTTACGATAAGCCGGCGATGATGCTTACTACAAAAGCTAGAATTAAACGATAAAACTCGACCTATTTGGGAAAATCACAAAACAGTTTAAGCTTCACGCATCCGAAAACCAGTTTCCTATAATGCCTATTATTATTATTGTAATTTCCAATATTTACTGCAGAAGAGCTGGTTGTCATTGCGGCCGATATAACGGCTTTATAGTCGAGCGGCGCGCGCGCACTTAATCCGAGCGCGACTCCTAATAACTTACAATAACAATTTTATAACTGACGTTCATAGTGTCGATATGACATCTGATATAAGGAACAATACACCCAAAGCTCACTCCAATAGGGTCTAAAACATGTTGGTCATCCGCCAGAGTGTCAGAGGGCGACAATTTGTGAAGTTGTCTCGTTTGGGGCGTTATTTATCGCCTCACGCCGCCCGCTGCTGCCCAAATAATAATGTTTTTAATATACTGATTCATTAATTCCAAAAATGAATTACACATTGTACCCAAATCTCATATGAAAGGATACCAATTTTGGACGCTTTTGATTATAAACTCATCGCCTGCTATATTGACGACATCGATATTATTCTCATAAATAAGTCATCCCATCACTATTTAAAGTTTTTAAGAATGTAATTTAGTTCTCATTGGTGTAGTACTTATCAAACCAACTATATCCGTTACGAAATCATCATCATAAGCCATCAGTCTACTTTTCCAGTAATTTCCAGAGTACCAAACAACACAATGATTTTTGATATTCTGTCTAGTTGAGCAAAACTTTAACGGCCATTTCCAATAACCTATCTATCTTCAGTTTTGGCATATCGGAGATAGAAAACAACTTCTGTCTTTGTTTCTCTGGACGGCAAAAACAGAGAAAGAAAATGTTTCCTATCTCCGATATGCCAAAACTGAAGATAGATAGGTTATTGGAACCGGCCGTTAACCTGTTTACAGTAAAACTTCTCCTTACCGTATATCTTTGAAAATACACTGGTGTAAAAGTTTTCCAAGACACCTATCAAGCCTCTGACTTGCTTTATTTTTACGCCTTCCATCATACTACTGAAGCCGTGACCAACTTGACTAACCAACAAACCCAACGTACCTTCCGAAGCCCGACTATAATAATCTCCTTACCCTTTCCAGATTCGAGCTAATTTAGAAAAGTTGGTTTCCCAAAAATACCCAAACCGGGAACCGAACTTGAGATACTTGCATAGCCAGAGTCAGCGCACCACCTCACCTGAGTCCACAAGTACAGTCGTGTCGGTAAGGAGTAAACAAAATCTAAAAGTTATATTATGTAAAATATTAGTATGTTTATGGACGCGTTCTAATTATACTAAATGTTGATATTAAGAATAAAGAATAGAAAGAAAGCAGTCGGTACTAGTGATTTGTGGGCGCAGTCGCCGCTGCTGCAGGAGCGAGCGGCCCCGGCGCTGTCGATACGATATCTCGCGCGACGGATGCGTCGCGGGATAACATCTCGAAACTTCCGCCCATTTATCTGCCACGTCTCAGCGGGACCCCCTACATGCCCCCTCCCTCCCCCCCTCCGCCTCATGTCCACATGCAAATCCGCTTCCTACCTCGCTATCATTTAGTATCAAGTCTACGCCGGGAGCAGCATTCAAAAACTGTACGATACGAGTACACTTAGACATTGAACACATTCAGCTTAACAACATCAATTCACGATGATTCAACATTTTTTCCAAGGAAATACACATGACTTCGTTATACTTATATGGTGGCTGGTATTGCATCTATCACGTAAATTATGTGTTCCATTAACAATGATGACTCTAACATTATACAAGTGTTCGATATTGCTCTACTTTATAATTGTAGCGATCTATAAAAGCACACAGTAATTCGGCTCGAATTAAAGCTTCCAATCATTTTACTAATGACGCTTCCGCTGCTCGTTTCCAATTGAACAATTAACGCTCATTAACAATTAAAAACCGTTTGGGTTTCACCAACTGATGATATATTTCTAAGCAATTTTAATCATAACTATAACATCTCGTCAAGTCAAAAGCTCAAAAGTGACCTGACGAGAAAATCTTAGGTCCATTTCGAGATATAATGAGGCGACTGTATGCGCCTAATGGTCATAATATTGTACAGTCGCAGGAAATTGTTTCAATTGCTGACAATTATAACTTAGAGCCAGTTTTTATTCCCACTGCCATAAACGGCTTGATAATAAACTGTGTGCTGTATAAATATTGCTGTGCTAATGATTCTAACACGCGTTTGTACGATGGAAATTTAACATGCTTACAATAATGCGGGCGTTGCGTACGTACACGGCGACATTGGTCTGACGTGAGTTCATAAAGGTTTTGGGAAACCTTTGACACAAGCAGCTTTCTAGCAAGCCGGGCTGCGCGGACGCAGACGCCTGTCAGTGGCACAATGTCCCGAATTTCGTGCGGGCACTGATTGGGTCACAATAGCGCTCGTTACGCGCCGCGGGCCGTGATAGGGATAGTGTGATGCGCCGGGTACACATTTTAGGACTATCAAAACCTGTCCAAATACTATTTGAAAGTCTTTTCATAATGTCCCAGTTTATGTGCTGTACTAGTTGATACACAGAACATGGATTTCCATGTTCTGAGAGTTTATATAACGGGCTTTAATCATTCCATCGCAGGGTAAAGGCCTCTATCATTGAATTCAAGTTATCACAACGATGCGCGTAGGTGATCACAAACCCGAGCAGTGTTCGAAAATATTTGTTACCCGATCCGGGGACCGAACCAAGGACCCCGCGATCTTGGCCCGGTATTTAAACCACTAGACCAACGGTTACTAGTTGGTTTATAAGTTTATACAAAATCAATTAAAATGAAGAGCTACTAGCGATCGCTTCTTTTTCTGACGGAGGTAGGTTACGTACTATAAAGTAGCAAATCGACCTTGTAACATTGCAAGATCTTAACGAATTATGTGTTACGCAGTAGCAATCAATTACTGCGTCGTAAACACGGTAGCTAATTAATATTTTAAATGAATAACTGTTAATAGTTGTACCGTGACTGAAAGAACATAAAGAAAATGTAATTTTTAGCTCAAAAGAAAGAAAAAAGTTTGTTTCAATCATTTATCTTTGCTCTATTTGACTCCTGATTATTTTTTATTTGCCAATCATCTTAAATAAATAACAGTCTATAATCATCCCACTGCAGGGAAAAAGCTTCCATCATTGAAGTCAGTTACTACAGCAATGATGGGTAGGTGCAGGTATAATCAACACACTACTCGTACCTAGCCAAATGCGGGTCAAAATGACAAACCCGAGCAAAGTTTGAAAATTCGATATTTTTGTTGACCAATCTTGGTCTGGTACAAGCACTAGACCAATAATAGGGCTGTTTTTAATTAATAATTCTTTTGATAATGTTCCGTTTGGCCACAATTGTACAACTTTAAGAGTAGTCACGCACACGATAAGTGTATGTGCGGTTAAAATTAGTTAATTAAGCTTACGAAAACAAGGCCTCATTGAGATTCACAACATTTCGGAATGCAAAAACGGTAAAATGAATAAGATCGCCGCGAGCGTGAGAACGCGGTGCGTCGGCGCAGCACGCGCGCGCGCACCTGTCCCTACCTGCTCACTATGCACCCGCGGATTAGTTTACAATAACCTCACCATTTTATTAATCAACAGCTTCTGATTATCGACTCTACATAAATACTTTAAATGATATTTAAGCGATTTAATTACAAATACAATATGTATAAGTATTTAAACTTGAAAAATTATGTATCAGACGCGACGCGAACCCGCATTTTCATGTTTATCATCATGGAGATATTATAATTGAAATTAAATTGCTAAAAGTATTTAAATAACTGTTTCATCTTAACTGACTGTCAAACATCTGTAAAGATGTTTCTTTCAGGTGTTAAGAGTGCAAACTCCTAACATATTTTGATGAAACGACGACGCTGGATTACAGCGATAAGATTATGCTTAAAAAATATTCGCGCTGTGATGCAGCTTCTTGTTGGTTTAAACAAAGTTTAGCGACGTGCCCGGTATGCACGGAGATGCGGGTTCAAGAGTCTCTCCTGAGACATAATTTTTCATTTTCGAGTTTAAATAGGTACTGACTCTACATACTTTTAAAACTGCGCAAGAAAACTTTTTCCACAAAACTTGCAATTCATAAACGGGGGCGAGATGATCCGTAATTAATGTTACGATTCACGACTACGTCTAGCCGCCCGCTTGCGTATGCGCAGCACGAGGCGGCCGCGGCGTGGACGTCACACCCGGAGCGTCCTCGCGGTATGCGCCGTTTCCGATTACTCTGACTGAAACATTTAGCAGTAGGTTATGCCCATACTGCCACAAAATTGCCGAAAATGATACGTGATGTCCTGATTAACACAGTAAAAGTGCTATTGGAATCACCAGTGACCTCCTAAGTTCCTAACAATAAATATATTGTGTCTAGTGCCTTGGCAGTTAAAGCCTTAAGAACATGCATCTCGCAAATAGCGCACTCGGGACGAGTAGCGTATGCCTCAGCGCAGCGACCCGCAGATTCGCGAGCCCCGCGCCCCGCTGCACCGGCGGAGTGCACGGTGCAATAAAAATAAATCAGTGCCGCGGGATTAAAAGGTTCGGGGGGCGGGGTGGAGCGGGGAGGGGCGGCGGCGCGGGCGCGGCGGCAGGGGGCCGGCCGCCGGCAGTCCCGATCCGAGCCCCGCGGCGAACGCACGCGCTGACTGTGTCCGCGAGTGTTTTAAGTGTGCGTGTCGCTGTGTGTGTGTGCGCCGGGAGCGGAGCGGCCGGGAGGACGTGGCGGCGGCATGCGGCCGGCGGCGCCCCCCGCGCTGACCCGATGCGAGCGCCCGCGCGGCGCGCGCTGCTGCTCGCCCTCGCCCTCGCCTGCCTGCTGCGCGTACGTCTCACACACCCTCGACTTCCTTACTGCGGCTCCAGGAACCAGACAGGACTCTACATTGACGTTCTTCAGAATGCGCTAGGCAAAAAGACGGGGAGCAACGTCTTCGCTCACTAACTAGGCTGCGGTCAGTCAGCTTGCCAAATGTAGCAATTTTGGTAAAATCCTGCTTCTGGAGAGGCCTGTATTCAGTAACGGACAGAAAGACTGTGATAAGTTCAAATCAACCTAAGCTCTATCAGTTAGAGATCGATAAAAACGTACTACTAAACTTAAAAGCTCGCGCTCTGCTTTAAGTGTAACTTTTTGTGTGAAATCATAGCCAATGTAGGTACGATTCTATCTTATTAGATTTTTTTACCTAGTACAAAAAACAAAATATTGTAGAGTTTAATAAAATAAAATAAAGTTATTAAATAAATGAAAGTTTTGTCATAACTCTATCAAGTAAAATTGCTGTAGTAACATAAAAAGTAGAGCAAATCTTCAACACACTAAAGAGACTTATCAAAACATAAATCAAAATCCTGTGTGAATCGCAATAGTCTCTAGTTCACAAGTAGTGAACAATTTCATGCGCCCGCGCAGCCGCTCGCGACGTGCGCGGCCTGACAATCACAAACTTCTCAGAACAACTACTAAGACCATAAAAACACCGAGACCTCAAAGAAATCATGTTAGTAAAGTCAGCTGGATGAAATAGCAAAAATAATAACTAATACTCGTAAAGTTTCTCGTTTAGATATCTTGTTTTAAAACTTCGTTAAAATTAAAGACATTAATTTTTTTTATGTTAACTCTATAAAACCGGAAGCTTTTTGAAATCCTTTAAAGGCTTTTAAGAGATTTATTTCATTACATCGTCTTTGATAGAGATTTTTACTACACAAAAAGAACAAAAAATTATCAGCTTATTAGAAAATGGTTAAAAACTTTAAAATACGTTTATGTTAAAGCAAACAGGACGTATTCTGATGTAAATCTGTAATATATTTTCGTATCCATGGTATGTAACGAAAACGAATTATGCTGATGAGTCAAACAAAAAATGTAGAGACATCAGTCTTGATGTTTGATTGCCATTAGGCATTATTATAAATTTGTTAACAGGCAGATCAAATTTAAATTATTGTAAATGAAGTAAAAGTACTGCGCTAGTAAAAAATGCTTCATAATAATGTACACATTCTTTTCCTATATGTCTGAAATCTTGAACCAACGGATTTTTATACACATTTTAAGGACTTACCTAGAAATAAAATAATCTGCAGAAATTGGAAGACAAAACAATGTATCAACTAAAACTATTTCTGTAATAAAATCCCATGCAAAAGACTTTGTAAGGCTCTACAATCTATAAAAAAACGTAACTACAAATAGTACTCTCTACTTCTCTATTACAAATCAAATGTTTCATGATAGCGATACGTTCTAAAAATTATTGTTTTAGACAATGCAATATTTACTTAATTGAAGCTTGCGATTTATCTGATGTATTTAATCAAATGGTGGGTAATCGTTTATATTTATGCTTAAATTAAATTTATGCTATTTCCCAAATTAAGTAATGTGTGACATCAACATTATTGATAAACTAACCAACTAAAACGTTAATATTTAACAAAAATTCGCATAACTGCAGTGTTCCAACACTCATACAGTGGTGAAGTCTTTCTGTATGGACTTTCTCAAACTCTACCAACCAACCATTTTTATCATAATGAAGGAACTATGTAATGCCTTTCTAACAATAACATTATCTCTCAACACACTCTACTGCTGAACTCTACAACATATTATTTTGTGTTCGCTATCCAATTTCCGTTACAGACTTTGTGTGTTAGATAACTGTTTCCATTTTTTACTCGCAGTTTATTTATTGCTGTCCAAATAGCTATTAAAGAGTATGGTTTCTTGACATTCAATAAAAAGTATTGCTTAAGTAAGCTTAATTTGAGATATTAGGAGAGTTTAAGCTCATTAAGCGGTATTAATGTTTATCTGAATGCTACTCGCGGGACACAGACGCACGCTATCTCGCTGCGCGGGCGCAGAGTGGATGTTAATGTATTATTCATTTGTCATGCGCGCGCGCCGCGTGCTCTCACGAGTGAGCTCGCATTCGGTGCCCTTTTGAATAGGAATCACTTACTCTTTTATCTAATGCTCGTACCGATGGAACTAATAAATATTACCAGATTTGAATATTTTAATAGAAATATCAAAGTCCGGTGTGTGGTCATTTCGTTAAGTGAGGGTACCCATTCAAACAAATACTCGCCACTTTTTCGTAGACGCTATGCTACGAAAAGAGTAAAAGGTAGTCCTCAAATTTCTCATACAATTGTATCGGCCAAAAAGCAATCACTTTTTCGAATGTCAAATAAGGTTGTAACTCAAATTATATTTTTAGATACGTCAAAAATAACATTACCTACTTTTCTAACTACCTGCTGAATAAAATTAATTAAAATTAAGGAAAATTGTAAATATCTGTAGCGTGTAACATGAATATGACTTTTAAATTGAGTTACCTACCTACCTCATTTTTTAGATTCATCTTTTCAGTCTAGATATGAGGTTTGTTTGGCACTGAGCTTAGGTTAATTTGTTATAAAGCTAAAATTTTCAACTGTTTTTAGTGAGAATCAAAAAATTCTCCAAATTGCTCAAGTCATTCATAAAATATACTTCTTCCTTTTATATTTTATATTCGTCAACGGTGTAAAATACTGTTTGTTTAAAAGCTATTAATAATATTCATGAGTGGTTAAAATAAATAAATAAATAAATGTGTTTATGAAAATTGTTTTTAGCTTAAACCGTACATTAGTGGAAACTCTTTCTAGTTTTCCAGTATAATAGTCTTGTCCTGACCACTAATAAACGAGTCTAGATCGGTGTCAAACATATGTTATTTTAACTGTTAAACACAGAACATAACTCTTTCCCACTACATTTCACACAGTAACGACTAAGTGTAAAGTCAAGTGCTCATAAAATATACAATGCTAACACAAAGCTATTGAAATTAAACATATTCAGCGAAGTTGTTGCTTTAGTGAGCGTTCAACTTTGACTCTACTACCAATTCATAATATTCAATCTAATATGAACCTAACAATATAATTTTACCAATGAATATGTTTGTGAGAAATGTTTTCGTCTGTTCCAGATATAATTGGATCCTACAACATTTGAATGTCCAAATTCTAACATAATTAGGGAAACATGATTTGTGTTTATGTGTTTGTGTTACTGCTTTTACCGCAAAAATAATATAATTAATATAATAATTTACTAATAAGTAATATAATAATTTACGAACTTTTTTATTTCTCGAAATAGCCTCTAGGCGATTTTACACGTTCCAATATTCCAACTTACTCGTACCACTGCTTCGGGACAATTACTACGCTATTTCTTTATTGTACCATAAATAAATTAACAATGGATTAAATTCACTAAATGCTGTAACAATTTAAATTATCTTCCTTCTATACTGATTTAAACTTTCATGGTCACTATCACTAGAGATGTTTGATTCGGGGTTTATACCATGTACCTTATTTATTATAAGTTTCCGATATTTCGGCACTGTTGCAAGCGCCATGATCACCCGTGATAGAAAGGAGAACTCTCTTGTGATCCCGATCACAAGAGAGTTCTCTTTTCTATCTTCCTTCTTGTTTGCAGTTTCTAATAAATCATTTAATTTTGCACTTCCTATTAGCTGCAAAAAAGGTTCGCAGCGCGCTTTTTTTAAACATCTGAGATTAATAGCATCTAAACGCATTAGGCATTTATTAATTCAATCATCATTAAAAGCCTCGTGATGGATATCGCAGATCAATTTTTCACATCCGAATGTAACTGTAAAGCGTCGAACCTGGCACCGCGAAACGGCATCCATTAAGCGTGGGGTCAGCGCGGCGCTGCCGAGCTCATCTGCGCAATGTAGGCGTAGGGTTGCGTGGCAAGCATCGATATGATGGCTATCGATAGTTTTAAAACCTTGAAAATGTCTGTGATCGTTAATCTTTTCTGCTTGGCCTTATGGCGACTGGTAGAAAATGATTTGGTATTAAATCAGCGGTTGTACCGTTTTTTGTGTGTGAAATAAAGTTTTAATATATTAATAAAATACTGACAATCTTAAACGTATGTTTCAAAATATCTGAAGTATATAAGTACATATTGTATTTACATATTGTATTACTGTTTATAGTGAGTTATAATGTATTTCAAAATAGTAAACAAAAATCTCTATTTTAAATCACTTGGTTCTGAAATGGTTAATTTGCCAGGCAAACACACGTTACCTTTTTCACCCCCTTGAAGGCTGATTTTCAGGACCAAATCCGTTCTGTATTCTGGCTAAGTTCTCACACTGTTTTCAACAATTATTTAAAATGGCTCAGTTTTATTTTAAGTTTAAACTTTACAGACTTTCTGATACTTGTGCATTTAGTGCATAATGTGGTATCGAAATTGTTGATATTAAACTGAATGATGATATCGTAATAAAAAATAGTTCTGTATGAGATAGAACGTTGATTCTATCGATATCGATATAATCTACCATTCGCTATTCGTCGCATCGCCACGGAGGTGTTACAAACCTGCCGCGATGCCGGCTACATGTGAAATCACTCACCAATTTGTTAACTTGAAAGCTTTTAGAAGTTTACAATAACGTCAACACAACAGCAGCATCGGGACTGAAACACAACGAGCTGTGATTAATTCGAGTAACAGTTAGCTGCGGCCGACATCGATCACTGTAGCGCTTATCTTGAATCGCTTATGTCCGGCACTATTTTGAACGCATCGCATTATAAACGACACGACAGACAATTAAATATATGCCATCAAAAATATTAAAAACTGAACCTCCCAACTCAGATCTTCTACCGTAAAATGGGGTGAAATCCATGTACCTAACACCAAATGGGTTAATTTATTCAGAGATATTATGTCATAAGTAATTTCGTAATTAAATCACCTAACAACATCTTATAGTGATCATATCAATAATAAAAATCTTTAATGTTCAAATAAACAGAATGAATTTGCAATCGTCTTATTCTTATTCCATTTTATTTACTAATATATGTAATTATACTAGTGAGATATTTTGTATGCGTGAAGGTTTCTTATAGTGTATTGAAGTTATTTAAGTACTTGGATAATGTTCAACCCAAGCTATGTCCAACTATTAGAATTTAACGTTTTTGTGTGTTATTCTCGTTTGTTCCTTGACAGCAGAGTTCAGTTTAAGTATATTACATCCAAAGTTATCAACATTCATCTTATTCATTCATTCATTTTAAAATTCTTTATTTAACAGATAAATTAACAATTGCATTGCACATCCTGTTAACGGACATACAATACAATCACTTATAAACTACCTACTACTTTATGAGGCTAGTATACTGGCGCCTTTCAAAGTTAACTCACATGATTATTCAACTCTTTAAAACAGTTGGTCAAATACAATAGATAGCTTAATTAATACAATGTGGAAAATTATTGTAATAATTTACGCTTACTACAGAATTGTTGGTGGGTTTAATTCATCATATTAAGATTTAATGAGATGCTGTTCAAAGCACTAAAACTCATAATGACTTCTGGTACATCAACATTTTTATGCAAATATAATTACTTTTTTTGATAAGCTTGCTTATTTACAATTAACCTTTTTACTAAAATCAGTTAAAATCAGTTTTATTTCTGCAAATAGGCCCCAGGAGGCGCTTTTACATTAGCCATAAGTTGCTAGATATTATGTTACCTTTATAGAAATCTGGTTTTTGCTTAAAATATGGTAGGTAAGACAAGATTATAGCAAAATGGTATGTGCACTTTATGCACAGACACTGAACTTATCTATACTTATAATATTATAAAGCTGAAGAGTTTGTTTGTTTGTTTGAACGCGCTAATCTCAGGAAGTACTGGTCCGATTAGAAAAAATATTTTTGTGTTGGATAGTCCATTTATAGAGGAAGGCTTTAGGCTATAAAACATCACGCTGCGACCAATAGGAGCGAAGCATCAGTGAAAAATGTTGCAAAAATAATCGCAATCGTAATAATGGAAATTGACGCGGACGAAGTCGCGGGGAACAGCTAGTGTCTTATATTATGATGTCTTCTTTGTGAATTAGCAATAGATGATAAAAATAAGAATGATAGATTAAAATAATGAAAATAATGAAATGTTATATATCAATCATTTACGATTTGCTGATCGTCCCTGTTATTAAAAAATTCTTGAATACTCGTAGAGTAAAATGTGCGTGTGACTAGCTGTTATTTTGTACAGAGATGTTTTAAATTTATTAAAGGGCAGATCTTAAATATTTTGACTGATCTTATTATAAACGGACGTTTTCTAAGTGCTTTATCTTGACATTTTTGTACTGCGCTATACCAGAAGAAAAAATACGTCATTTGTTTTTTGTCTCGTAGATTAATATTTTAAAATTTGAAAGGTGGGTAAAATTTCATCCTGTATAATTTACTCACTGTAGTCAGCTACTTTTTAAATGAAATAATCTCGCCTATACATAAACTGCGTGCCAAACTTAATTAAATCCGTTAAGTCGTTCTACAGTAATGAACATTCAGCCAACCTTTTATATAATATTACCGTGGGCAACAGATCTGGGAACCTTGTTGTGAGGCCTTCATAGTCATTTTTACTTTCTGGTTTTTATCTGTGACTTTTGCCTAGCAACAGGATTGTATATAAAATAGCTTTAGATTTTGTTCTCGTTTGGTAGCCATCACCTTGTGATATTGTTAATAGTAATTCTAATACATTTATTCTATCCTTATAACGTGGTTTCTTTGCTACGTCACAATTATTACTATTTAAAAAATATACATGGGTACAAGTAAGATTCCTTCCAAAAGAAATACACTTTGTCAGCAGGTGTCCGAATAGGAAATAACAACACTTTGACCAACCCTTTCCCAGACAAGATGATGACCTACTTAAATGCAAAAGTTATATAATCTAAAAAATCTAAATATATAAAAATCGATGCTACTTTTCGTTATAATGAATGAATTCGATGCTAAAGAACGGGCTCATCTATCCAAACTAAATGTTTAGGCTTTGTTCGGACTGTTTAGTAGATGGTTTATGTGAAGTTTGCACGAAATCGGTGGAGCGGTTCTTAATAATTATTTTTATTATTTCTCTTTATTACGTAGCGAAGCACGTAACGGGCCGCTAGTAATTCATATATTGAAGAGGCGAAATAACATAATGTTAACCAAACTAAACCTCAAACTATTAATAATCAAACAGGTTTTCTTTAGGTCAAAATCCTATAAGAAGATTAGCTCTTTGAGTTACTCTTTAATGTTTTAACTACAAGTAACAATAGGGTTACTGTCTTTTTATCATTTTCAGTGCAATGCTTTTGGGAGATGACGTGTTTTCTTGAAAATCCTTTCAATTGTGTGTCGTAGGTATCTCACTTGAGAGAGTCGAAAAAGTACCTAATTCAAAGTAAGAGATGTAGCTTATATACATACATATATGTATTAGTAACTCTTAATTATATTCTAAAATGTTTAGTAAAGTAATTTTTTTTTTAAATTCATTTTTAAATTTAAATGCTTTTTAGCTTGCACCTTGGTCCTTTAATGATAGAATAAATAAAACAGCACCACCGTTCCTGGTCGACGATGATAAAACATCAGTAATGGACTCCTTTAAGTACGAAGTTTTTTTACAATAAGTAATTGTCTTAGAGTTAGTTCCTCAGTAGATCCCGACTCACAGCGTGATAATTTGTTGTTTGAATATTATGACTTATGAAACCACAAATCGGAGGTATTCGTTGATTTCTACTTCTTAAAGAAGTATAAAACGCAAATTGTTTTGTTTATATTAAATCGATAGTAATTTAAAAATGCGTTAACTTTTCTGATGTAACTACTTACCTAAACATGTGCATGTGTCCTGATGAAAGATGCCACTAGTTTCTAATGCGTAGGTGATTTCAATTTCTATGTAAACTTAAACCGTTTTCTTTGTCCATTGGCAAAGCAATTGAGGAGATTATTACTCTGGTTGTAATATTATTATCACGCGATGTTTATTATTTCTTACAATTACCTATTATAACCTAAAATATAAGTCAAATTCTAATCAAATCAAAAGAGTAAACAAATCAATGAAACGCTACTCATAAATGTTTCACTTAAATTTATAGTTTCGCATAAACTCTAAGTTAACAAATCATGTATTATTTGAAAGCATTTGTTTTTGTGACTGCGCGTGCGCGGTAGGCGTGCCTCGCGGTGGGAGTGTCCGCGCGCCGCCCACCGCCCGCCCCTCCCCTGCGCCCGCGCACCGCCTCGAACAGAGCGCGTTTGTTATGATTAGGATCTAATCGTTAGCTGCGCGCGCGATCTCCGAGCGATCGCTGTCACAACAGCGGTTATTACCCCACTTTGTTGTCCCACAATGCTCACTTTGTGATCTTTGTTTAGATCGCCTCAACCTTATTGTTACGATTTTATAACAGACTTTTAACTTTCACCGCCAAATACGACGCCGGCGTTTACTTCGATGAGATACAATGAGAGTTTTGTTTTACAAATACTTTTAATGTAAACCGCAGGTAAACAGGTTTGAAAATAAATTTTCACGAGTTACATGATATAACATTTGAATCAGATTAATTAATTCCGTTGCGATGAGTCAATATGTGATTTCGTTAGTCCATAAGTTGAAGATTAGACTTAAAAGTGTAGTTAAAAATATAAGTATTTAGGAATTTTGTTTTCAATATAGACAACTAACATTTGCAATGATCTAAGAATGATCTAATGCTCTAGGTAATTCTGAAACTCTTACCCCCATATTTATAAACAAGTAAAAGTAATTACTTGACTACAAGTAATTACTTGAGAGACAATTTGTATGCCTTAATCAAGAAATTACTAGAAGTTATAACTACCAAAAGTTAGCATTTTCAGCCAAATAATATGACTATTAATGATGATGAATTTCTTTCACTTAAGCACTAGGTATGAACACTTTAAGTTATGACTTTCTTAAGCAATAAGTAATTACTTCTTTATAAATACGGGGGTTAGACCTCCTCCTATAGTATATTTTTCATTTGAGATTAAAAATATATTTGCATAAGATGTGAAATAATTGTACAACGCTCACATGTTTCGCTAGTTTTATACAGTAAATAATTTTAATACATATTATAATACTCTCAAATTCTAATGATCCGCTAATGAAGATAACTGATTTATTTAAATTTTGTAAATTCAGATGTAAAATTACGTTACATAAGAACAATTTAACTATTGTAAATTTTTAATATCGAATTATCCAAAATTTGTCTGTTTTCTATCTATTTATGCGGCCTTTTTAATTAAATGATGTAATGCTACGGGTATAAAATTCATTTGGGATTATTTTATTATGTGTACCTACCTAAGGGTGTAGAAGGTAGAAGTAGAAGGTAGACCCAAGCAGCTTTTGCCATACTCGCCTCACTGAAAGAGAATCGACGCAAGTGCAAAATGGGATTATATCATTTTTTAGTATTTTATGGTGAACAGCAAATTTTATTTTATTTTATTTTTATTTTATTATATAAACATTCTTACAACTATCATTACAGGTTGAGTACCCAAAGCGATAGCGTATCTACACACATATACATCGATATTGATAGGTTGACGTATTTTTATATAAATTTAGAACAATGATTATAACACGAAAAGTTTAAAACCGCCCATTCGAATTCACTCAAAGAACACGTAAAAATATCTACACATTCGTGCACTTGATTTAGCTACGGTAGTTCCCGTGGGAGGTGCTTTTTTCAGCAAGTTGGTCCTGGCTATAGGCAGCGCCAAAAGGCAAAATTACAATAACCAAATCACTCCACTAGCAAAAGATAAGTAACTGCACCTTGGTTTACGTTAGTCGAGTATGCTTTTAATTTGAGATAACCAAGAAGCTTTAAGTTCTGCTTAACTTAACTCTCTATTTAAATTGATTATTTTAATAAAATATTCTGACACAGTAATGAGTATTCCCAATGATAACAAGTCTTTATCAAGTCGAACTTTGCGAGTTTTAAAACAGGATATATTTGCTGTACCTACAACGATAAACGAAAATTATGTCTATCTACTCACAGCTAAATGTCACTAGTTCGACGGTCGAACAAATGAGAAAAATAATTCGATCGTCGAACTAGTGAGAACATAGGAAAAACATTGCTTTTTTTAGGGTTCCGTACCCAAAGGGTAAAAACGGAATCCTATTACTAAGACTTCGCTGTCTGTCCGTCTGTCAGTCGCTCTGTCACCAGGCTGTATCTCAAGAGCCGCGATAGCTAGACTATTGAAATTTTCACAAATTATGTATTTCTGTTGCCGCAATAACAACAAATACTAAAAACAAAATAAAATAAATATTTAAAGGGGGCTCCCATACAACAAACCTGTTTTTTTGGCCCTTTGGTACGGAACCCTTCGTGCGCGAGTACGACTCGCACTTGGCCGGTTATTTCTTACAGCGTAAGCACAAGTCATACATGTACGTGACAATGTGTGTCATCTGACCTAAACTTCAACAATATAAGACTGCTCATATTGTGGTGCTGGGTACGAGTATAGCCTACCTAGGCTATAAAACAGTGATGATGACTGTTTATATAATATTCTCCACCGATTAGATTAACTCTAAGCATTAGCTATAGTGGAGTATTGCTACTTGGAATCAACATTGCCATAAATTTAATTATTTTTAATGTGTATAAAATGTACTCGTATTGACAAACAATTGACAAACGAGGATATACGACTATTATTGTGTTTTAATTGTATTATTTAATTTTTATTAATTGAATAGATACTGTATATTTTATTTCTATGTCTGCGAGTCTAATGCATGGTTCTACCGTAGTATTATATTATCTGTGGTTTTACTAATGATATACGTATTGTAAATGAATATTTCTACGCTATTAGTAGCAGAATGTGCTGAACTATTTATAATAAGATCTTATACCACCACTTTCTTAGAAATAAATCTTTTTATTTCATTTCATTTCAATATTTTAACTGTATTCGATCCACATTAACGCGATTGAAGTACCTTATTGTAGAGTACTTGTCTGGTTCTTTTAGATTTAAAGATTTTTTTTTAATTGTCAACAGATTTATCGACTTAAATCAGTGAATTATTATTGAAACCCCTTGGCCGAGCGGGTTGTGATCACTAACCCTTGCAAACATGATTTTGAAGCAGTGATTATGCCTGTACCCATCGTTGCTGTGGTAACGTGAATTCAATAATGGAGGCCTATGCCCAGCAGTGGGATGATTAAAGGCCATTTATTATTTTTACTAGATGTCCGTTTTGGTTTGGCACGGGTTTTTAATGAAGAGTTTGAAGCAAATAGCCTGTTTATGACCATGTTTACCCTTTTTTATACAATTCTTCCATACAAACCTCTTGACCATTACAAACATGCCAAATATACTTGTCCAAATCCTTTCTGCCATTATAAAATGATACGCATGGATACATATATTTCAGTGATTAATTTAATCGATTGTTCTGCGCAGTGCGCGGCGGGGGCAGGCGTGTTCGAGCTGCAAATCCTCGAGTTCTCAAACTACCGCCTAGAGCTGGCGTCGGGCGCGTGCTGCGGCGGCGGCGGGGCGCGCGGCGAGGCGGGCGCGTGCGCGCAGCCCTGCCGCACGCGCTTCGCGCTCTGCCTCAAGGAGTACCAGTCGGCCGCCGCCCCCGGCGCGTGCTCCTTCGGCCGCGCCGCCTCCCCAGTCCTCGGCACGGACTCCTTCACGCTCGCCGAGCCGCTCTACACGCTGGCGCTCAACTTCTCCTTTCGATGGACGGTAAGTGCAAGTTCTGTAGATAGAAAGCATCACTTAGACTCCAGATCACGATCACGATTGAGACATGGACAGTGCTGCAGGCACTTAAAAGGCCCCTCTCTGTAGCTAGGAAGCAGCTACAACTACGCCCTTGATCTAGTTGAGACGTGGGCAGTACTGCAGTCACTCCAAAACCCCCTCTCTGTAGCTCGGAAGCGACTGAAACCCAACACTGAGGCTCTTGAGTCAATTGAGACATGGGCGGTGCTGCAGGCACTCCAAATGCCCCTCTCTGTAGGTAGAAAGCAGCTACACCCACTCCCTTGAGTCGATTGAGACATGGGCAGTGCTGCGTGGTACTCCAAAACCCCTCTCTGTAGCTAGGAAGCAGTACAACTACGCCCTTGATCTAATTGAGACGTTGGGCAGTACTGCAGGAACTCCAAAGCCCCTCTCTGTAGCTGAAAAAGTATATCAAGGTGCTATTTTACCCATCATAGCTGCGGTAACTTCAATTCAATAATGGAGTCTTTGCCCTGCAGTGGGATGATTATAGGCCGATACTACACTTTACTTTAAGATGCATCTATGAGAACGATACCATGTCAGTCCGATTACATAATCACATCTGTAATTCTATACAACTGCAGAAAGGCATGACACAGGGAGATGATATTATTATATCTCGAAAATTGTTTACTGCTGAAAGCATCAACAATATTCCCGAGTACCCCTTCGCTTTGCTCATGATAATTATAGTTCTTATGACTGAGATCTGGATAGACCTGAACGCAATGCCGTCAGATCTTACGGCGACGATTTGTAGTTGGGGTCTCTCACTCGATTTACCGACGCTCTAATGAAGGACAGAAGCCGCTAGATGCGCGCGACCAATCGTTGTGGAGTTACTAAGGAGAAGCTAATGTTCGGCATAATGTCTTAGGTAGATGATGAGTTGACTTACGCCCTAACTGTGTCGGTTACTAAACCCGTAATGGCTGTAGAGTCACTCATTCTCGTAATTATGCAGAGTTATGGGTTTCTAATTGGTTCTTTTGCTGTTATTTATTTTCTGTGTGAATACGGTCAGCCTAGTAAAGTGTCAATTCATCCTGAATTCAAAAAAGTCGGGGCAACTTACTGCCTGCCGTCAGTGGCCTTGTGAAGTTGTTCATTTTACTTAGATATCACTTATGTGACCATATCGGAAACATAATACTACATTTTGATATCTACTGAGTTTTAGTTGTAAATACGTCTTTAAGTTACTATTTTATATTTATTGCTTAACAGACCACGTTATTTGCATATAAAATTACATGTTTTTGAAGTGAAACTTCTTTATCGGCGTTGGAAAAAAATTTACCGTCACGTTTTTCGGTTGCGCGTCACAGCGTCACATTTTTCAGTAACGCGCCATCTTGATTGATTGATTGATTGATTGATTTATTTATTTATTTATTTATTTATTTATTTATTTATTTATTTATTTATTTATTTATTTATTTATTTATTTATTTATTTATAACAAAATATAAAGTGGGAAAATAAGTTTCACTTCTTACGTGTGTACACTAGTACACGCACACATTTTTTTTTAAATAAGTGAGACTTAACTTTGTCGTTTATTAAATTGAGTTACTTAACATATCCGTAGTATTCGCAGTTGGTTCATCAACATTTAACTAAAGTGTGACTTATGTAGATTCTTGTTTTATTTACAGAGGTCATTCACCTTGATCCTGCAAGCATACGACGACAGTGAATACACAGACCCCGGTAAGAACATTATTCGTTATTCAAATTGTCTTTTATTCACGATTACTCACACTACTACATAAAACCAATATTACGTTTTTAACCCACGCAGTCAGTATGAAACACAAAATCTATTAAAATCTGAGTTTGATATCCCAATGACTTGATAATTTTGTACCAGCCTTCATCACTCAGCTATAAAGTTTTTTCTTATACCTATCACTTTGGGTATTGTATAAATAAATAAATACTGAAACGAAAATGAATAACATATGAAAATATGTAACCGTGTCGGAGCATAACGATCGTCATTAATTAGTCGTTTGTTTGCACCGATTTAAAGGAGGCCAGCTTTTCATGCTTTTTTTGGATTTATCGAAGTATCGAACAAAAAACCCTGATCAAAATTATTCAACGCCGTTTAAATAATATTAAACTCAAGATAATAATAACAGAATTTTTTCTAAATGTTGTTTCGTTACTGCTGATAATGGAGATTTAATATTTTATACTTTTGATCCAAGATTTTGTCGGCCCTTTTTTAATATTTAATACGTACCTTTCAAAATAACGTACAACATTACTGAGTAAAACAGTAAAAAAAAAACACTAATTTGACGAATTAAATTGGTAAAAACATCGGTATTAATGTTTTGTTTCTGTTTTTTGTATTTTTTTTTTTCGGACTGACCTAATGACTGAAGCCATATGGATGGCTTTAATCAGTTCTGTACGTACGTATAATCGCACCACAGAAGCGGGCCTGATCGAGGAGGCGTGGTGGTCGGGCATCGTGGAGCCGGGCGCGGAGTGGCACGCGCTGCGGCACGCGGGCGCGGCGGCGGCGCTGGCCTACCGCGTGCGCGTGCTCTGCGCGCCCAACTACTACAACGGCACGTGCACCACCTTCTGCCGCCCGCGCGACGACAAGTTCGGCCACTACGCCTGCTCCGCCGCCGGCGACAAGCAGTGCCTGCCTGGCTGGCAGGGCACGAATTGCGAGAATCGTGAGTGTGACTCACTCATATTACTTTATTGGTACATGGCGCTCGGGACTGACCAACTCACATACAACTTCATGTTTACATTGACGTAAATTAACTTGAAGCTAACCTTTCACACACAATCAAGAGCTTACCAAATTATTCAATTAACTTCAGAGGTACATAGACATCTTTGAGCTTTATTTTACCAGCTCACACAGAATTTTATGCGTTGACAAATTGGAGCCGACCAATTCACACACACAACTTCATAATTACATACACAATTTAGAACTCACCAATTCATTTATATGACTTCATGAGTACATTTTAGTTCAAAACTTAGAGCTGACCAACTCACTCAATTCGCTTGATTAGAACATTTGTCATTCACTACTTTTAGGTGACTCACCCACAAAATTTCATTTGTACATTCACAAATTTTAGCTGACCAACTTACTATTGAAATCGCGTTAATTGACAGTGTGGAGTTGACCAATTTGATTAAATACACAACTGGCCTAATGTTTATGCTAACATTGACTACTTGAAGCTGATAAATTCACACTAATAGCTTTATAAGTACATTGATCTATGAGCTGACCAAATCGCTCTTTTAACTTCAGGACTACATTGTACAATGACACTGACCACCTCCCTCTACATTTTATGAACTCAATGGTTTCATAAGATTGATTGTAAAATTTACACATTCTATTCTATTTTACCACGCTTTTATTAGCTTGGGTTGTATCTATGTAATGGAATCTTTGAGCATAAATTTGACCGATTTCCAGAAGTTTGATTAATTTGAAACTTTGCACACGTATCAAGGGCCGATGACAATGCAATAATTTAATAACAGTTTTCCCAGTTTTCCTCTGTAAGAGGGAGTAAAAGAGATAGAGCTAGCGCGCGATCTGTATCAATTATGTTTCCTGCATAGGTTTGGACTTACAGTCGGTAAAGAAGGAATCAAATCTTATAAACTAAACTAAAAAGTAAAAAATAAATTATAGTTTAAAAAACTAAAAAACCACGCTTTTAAAACAGATTGAACTAAAAAATTAAAAATAAAACTGTAGTAATCAATTGAAAAATTCATATTATTGTACAAAAAGCGTGGGGGCTTGATTTAGATTGTTGTAAATATTTTATCAATAATTTACTATATCTGTGGATATCATAACAAGCACCCCACGCTTTTTGTACAATAATATGAATTTTTCAATTGATTACTACAGTTTTATTTTTAATTTTTTAGTTCAATCTGTTTTAAAAGCGTGGTTTTTTAGTTTTTTAATTTAATATAGAACCGCTTATCCTATACTTTTTTAATTACAACTACTAAGATTAAACATTAGCTATTACTAAGAAACTTTTCATAAATGTATACTGTAAATAATCAAAATCATTTTGTTGCAGCTGTATGTAAAGAAGGCTGTCATCCAATCCATGGTCGATGCGACAATCCCGGAGAATGCGTGTAAGTGTTTTACTTTTAATACATTTAATTGGTTTATTCTTCGAAGTCAGCTACTGTGGACAATCTTTTTCTAAATGTCATGTCTAAACAACCTTCTTAAAATGACAGATGTCGACCGGGATGGCGAGGCGAGCTGTGTGCGCAGTGCCAGCCGTACCCGGGCTGCAAGCACGGGTACTGCAACGGCTCGCCCTGGGACTGCACCTGTGATACCAACTGGGGAGGCATACTCTGTGACCAAGGTCAGTGTGATGGAAATCTTTGGCGATTCAATATTGTTAGGTAATAGTTCTGATTTCGTAGCTCGGTGTGAAGATGTGTGAATACAAGTCTCGCTCCTCGTAACTCTTTCTGGAAAATCAGTACAGATTTTGGAATCTTTCTACGCAATGCAAGTTTATGTGGTTTATAACTTTCATCTGCTCTGTAATTTAATATAATACTATGACAAACTGTAACATTTTATATAAATATTTGCATGCTTAATTTTAAGAAGACTGACGGAAAGCTTTGTATCAGAACACCATATCTTGTACTCAAAATTTATGCAAATAAACTCATTCATTCATATCATTCACTAGCTTGGCTGTGAAAGTAAACACCCTGTCGAAGCATTGGGAAGGTTTTATTGCAAACTAATAATAACAAAGACTTACCTCCTTCGACTATGGTCAAACTTACTTTGACTAAGAATGGGACAAAGGGCTAGGAGAAAGAACAATAATAATAAGGATGCCTGTATAATACATGAAATTGATAAGTCCCTTAACGTAAAACGTTGAATATTGCTCCTCCTCCGTGGCAGAGTGTCGTACAACCGGTTTTCACGGTTTTGTCTGCTTTGGAAAACTACATAATATAATATGTTTACCAGAGCAGGTCTCGGAATCGACATGTACACGTTCCAGTGCCTCAGATAGGTCATCAATAGCCAGCTTCATAACTCACTTTCCACAGATCTCAACTACTGCGGCACCCACGAGCCGTGCCAGCACGGGGGCACGTGCGAGAACACCGCGCCCGACCAGTACCTCTGCACGTGCGCCGAAGGCTTCTCGGGCGTGGACTGCGAGCGCGTGGACAACCCGTGCGCGCCGCAGCCGTGCGCGCACGGCGCGTGCTCGCTGTCGGGCGGCGCGCGCGGGTTCGCGTGCACGTGCGCCGCCGGCTGGACGGGCGCGCTGTGCGACGCCGACGTCGACGACTGCGCGTCGGCGCCCTGCCACCACGGGGCCTCGTGCAGAGACAGGGTGGACGGGTTCGCGTGCGAATGCGCTGCCGGGTGGACGGGGCCCACTTGTGAGGAAGGTGAGGATTTGAAATTAAGTTGTTGGTTTTCTAGCGCACGTTTGAACGCAGTGGGTGCGGGAATCGGATGTCATAAACGGATATATCCTTTAGTGTATAAACATAGTGTCAGCAGAGCGGGTGAGCGGTGAGTGCAGCCTGAGTTTTCCGCTGGTCCAGTACGGATGTCATGCCTTCGACATTGCAGAATTCTAGCGATCCAAACCAATTTAATCGACAAGTTACTAAAGCATTATTGAAGCAAATAATAGAATCATGTGGCCTGACAATTTTTCTTTTTGTAATTAATAATTTTTATTTTGGTCATGATAGCAACTGCTTTTTGCAAAAAAAAAAGTCCCACATGTAGTAAGAATTTGTTTCCAAAAACTCAGTCATGATCGACGCGTGTTGCTCTAAGACGCCCCGCAAAAACATAGTAGGTAGTATGTATACAGTCTCATAAAAAATTACGCTTCAAAATTTCTGCAGTTGAATCTGCTAGTTGTTGTCATGTTTCATATCCTGGATATTCAACGTAACGTACATGACATAAAAATGAATGCCACTCAATTGAAAGACAAATAAATACTAATGAGCAAATCTGTCTGTGAATGAGATTGGATGTAAATCCACTTTTGGAATGGTCTCGTTAGCTCGACAAACTTAGGTGGGCCATGATTAAACTTCTTCACCTTCCAAACAGATGTGGACGAGTGCGCCGAGCCGGGCGCGACCGAGGGCGCTTTAGGCCCGTGCGTGAACGCGGCCGCGTGCAACAACACGGTGGGCGGGTACGCGTGCACGTGCCTGGCCGGCTGGACGGGCCGCGACTGCGAGGCCAACGTGGACGACTGCACGGGCCAGTGCCTCAACGGCGCCACGTGCATCGACCTCGTGGACGACTTCCACTGCGCGTGCGCCGCGGGCTGGGCCGGCCGCACGTGCGCGCGCGACGTCGACGACTGCGCCTCGCGGCCCTGTCGCCACGGCGGCGAGTGCGTCGACCTGCTCGACGCGTACCGCTGCATCTGCCCCGTCGGCTTCTCGGGCACCGATTGCGAGGTTCATTACCCTTCGCATCTTTGAAGTCACCGTAAAATTGTAAACTTAGTCAGTTCGTAATTGAACGTCGATGGTTACAATCTAACCTAACCTAACCCACTTTGTTTTGTAATCTGACATTTTCTCACAATTTTACGATGACATCTCTACATTTTATATAACAATTATCTTGGATTATAAATATACTATCTTTCATTAAAGCTTGTACCAATTACACTCATATTTTCTCGTATTTCATTGTGTTGTTTACCACCTCACGTTCAGGTTTGGGAAGCAAAGGCAATACGCACTAACCCCACTAACACCACTTCTGCTTTTAGCTGACCTCCTGTTATGGACGATACTGCCTGGTAAGTTTATCTTCTGCCACTCTAATGCTTTTTTTTTTTGCAAATTAAACTGCTTTTAAATGGTGATGTGGTGAATTGGTAATGATAATTAATGAGCAGTTGGATCAATGGTAGTAAACCCTGCATCTGAACCATGGATCGTTGGTTCGATGCCCACACAGTACAAATACTTGTGTGCATGAACAATCTGTTTGTACTGGTATTGGTCATTTACACAGGATGAAATTTTAATCACCTTCAAAAAATGGGCTCTAAATACGATACTTAACGCTTATAAAAATTTTGGAAAGTCATGAAAAAGACATCCTTTATTTAAAACATAATTATACGAGTATTATAAGTTAGTTTATCGGTTGTCTAAATACCCAAAACCTAAGCTACATAATAGTAGCTTCATTTGGGACTTAGATGGCTCTGTGTGGCATGTCTCCTAAATATATTTAAAAAATGTTGGTGTTATGTGTGGTTGAAAAACGGAGTTGGTAACCGCAGGACGACCGCGACCACTGCGCGGAGTCGCCGTGCGCGAACGGCGCGGCGTGCTACACGGCGCAGAGCGACTACTACTGCCACTGCGCGCCCGGCTGGACCGGCAAGAACTGCACGCAGCGCGTCGCCAGGGACCGTGAGTCACACAGATCACATTCACTCGGATCAGTGTCGCCGCTCGATACTTTACTATCGATAAGCGAAGGGCTATTACAATATTAATGATTATTTAAATTATAAGAACGTATGGCAGTAAATTGTCCTATTTCGTACTTGCTTAAACCTTTTGTAAATATTTATTTAAAAGGAAGCTGACAATAATGACCGGGTTTTTTGCGCTGCTTCTTCTCGGCACTAGCCCTTAATTGTCCCGGAGCAGTAGTTTTAAGTATTGAGACGTGTAAAAGTTCCTGGGGCCTATTTGCAGAAATATACCTGATTTTACCGATTTTATAGACTATCGATAGTTGACGTCATACCAACAGTATCTCTCATTAGTATCAATTGTAGTTACAATAGTCATAACTAATACTATCAATAATATTGCACTATATTGAACCTTGGGGTATTGGGGTGGTGAGATCTACCTCCTAGTGGTCCACCCTGGGCAACGGCATCTTTGGTTTTCTAATCAATGATGACGGCTAACAGATGCCTCTGTGGTGGTAGGCTTCGTAAGAGGCCGCCTGGATGCTACCACCCTCCGGCCGGAGTCCAGCGCCAAACAGTTTTTCTGTGTTCCGCTCATGTGTGGGAGAACCAGTACCTCTGGGTAAGCTCGCTCCATCTTTGGCTTCTTCTTAACCGTATAGTTAAGTATGTAGTCAAGAGCAAGCCCATTAATTATAAAAAAAAAGTAATAATACTGTTGTACCAAACTGAGCTAGCGGTACTAGCGATAGTATTGGTTATGACATTGCATTACGAACACATTCCATCATAGTTCCTCATCAGTGTGTTTCTCGTACGCAGGCGCAGACGACTGCTCGTCGACCGGCTGCGGCCCCGGCGGCACGTGCGTCGACGCGGGCGGAGTGAAGCGGTGCGCGTGCAGAGCCGGGTGGACCGGCCCTCGCTGCGAAAGCGGTAACTATCAGATTGTGCTTTTGTCCATTTAAGCTATCGAGACACGTCTCAGCATCAATTTTTAAAATATTTTTTATCGGTCTAAGTCAGCGAAGTTTCATCAATGCCAGGAGTTTGCCAGACTCCCAGGACACTCAAAAGAAACATCTATACAGATGTTTGACAGTGAGTTAAGATGAACAGCTATTTAAATACTGTATTATCACCTGCTGAAACATCTCATATCTCAGAGTCAGCTCTCTCAGAGATTTAACGTAATAACGCTCTTCCCTCTATTTCAGAAATCAACGAGTGCGCATTAAACCCTTGTCATAACAACGCCACGTGCGTGGACGGTCCCGCCGACTTCGCCTGCGTCTGCCCCCACGGTTGGACCGGTGAGTTTTCAACGCAGATTTTTAACAACAAACAGCAATGAGGATTTATTAAAAAGCGGTAACAGATGTCGAAATTATTATTATACATTATAACAACAATTATGATTATAAACAATAGGCTATCAAAACTTTGAATAACTGTATTTGTTTTATAAACACCACAAAAATGTTTTTTTTACATGAATGTAACGCACTCGTACTGTCATTGTAAAATACCAATTGTATTACCGCGATGTGTATGCAAAAGTTAGGACTTTCAAACTTTGATCTTTTATATCTGCGAAAACTTCGTATGAATTTGAATACCTACACTTTTCGTTTTGTTTTAATGAAGACAACATAACTACATCTTTATCTAAAATACGCTACAGTAATTCAAACAATAATACAAAAATACCGATCATTCCTTTAAAGGTCCTTAATAAAATCTAAGTATGATCTTAAAATGCATCAGCGTTATAACATTATTGCAGATTAGGAGAATTTTATTTGAATAATGTGTGTTCTCATTCAGTGGTAAACAAACGTTTCTCCTCCATCCAGGTAAAACCTGTTCCGTACGAATGGAGGTGGACCGTTGTCCGGAGAACGCGTGCCCGGACGGCGGCACGTGCGTGCCGGAGGCGGGCGGCTGGCGCTGCGCGTGCGCGGCGGGCGCGGCGGGCGCGGCGTGCGGCGGCGCGTGCGGCTGCGTGCACGGCGCGTGCGTGGCGGCGGCGGGCCCGGGCGGCGCGGGCTGGGCGTGCGCGTGCCGCGCGGGCTGGGCGGGCGCGCGCTGCGAGCGGGCGCTGGACGGCTGCGCCTCGTCGCCTTGTCTGCACGGGGCGCGCTGCGCGGGCGGCGCGGGCTGGTGGGCGTGCGAGTGCGCGCCGGGCTGGGCGGGCGAGACGTGCGACACGCGCGCGCCGGTGGCCGCGCCCGCGCCCGCCTGCGAGCCCGCCTGCCCGCCGCCCGCCCTGTGCACGCCGGCGGCGGGTCGCGCGCCCCGCTGCGTGTGTCCCTCGTCGCCCGCGCGCGGCTCGCGGAGATGTCTAGAATGTAAGTGTTACTTTTGTTTTACTGTTACTTTTTGAAAACGACATTAGTAGAATTGTATCAAATATGACAAGGTGAGCGCATCTAAATAACATTTTGGATGCAAAGGTCGCTCTGATTATTTTTAACAACCCGAAGGACCGAATAAAATGTATGCCAAGGAGGTTTTTTTTTCAAATTTCTTTTTTATATTTCATACCCATTAACGTCCGGTCCCAATAACCTATATATTTTTATATTTAGCATATTGGAAATAGAAAACAACTTCTGTCTTTGTTTCTCTAGACGGTAAAATCAGAGACAGAAGATGTTTTCTATCTCCGATAAGCCAATACTGAAGGTAGATAGATTATTGGGAACGGCCATTAAACTTATGTAGACTAGATTCGATTGGTCAATTGATATAAACCTCTTTACCTCCTACATACGAACTTTTCTTCAGTTCTTCTTTGTGATATTATATTGTCACACCTGACTTTTCTGTCAGTCAATATACAATTTGTTATCGAGTTGTAAATGAATAACTAAATGACCTGAAATATAGACTTTCAATGTAGTTTCTCCTATATTTACAGGTAAATGATTGTTCTAATTAATATGTAATACGCTTAGGTAGTTTGTTTTTCGCATTTCTGTCAACGACATTAAGATACCCTAGCTAGTGTATAGCCTGATGTACTGTTGTTTGTACCTTGTTTTTAAAAAAATTCAGTTTGCCGTACAATCATGGAATAGACAAATCATAAAGTACATTCGTTAACATTGCCACGTTGATCTAGATTCTAGTGGTTTAGTTACCGGGCCAAAGATCACGGGGTCCCGGGTTCGATCCCCAGGTCGGTAGAAAAAAGTCTCGCCTTTTCCCTGCAGTGGGATGACTATAGGCTGTTACTTTAAGTACCTACATGGTATATGCGACTCAAATAAGTATTGAGATTTCAGATTTATTTACAACTAGCTGTTGCTCGCGACTTTGTACCCGTGAAATTTTAAATTTCTTTATAGTATATTGATCCTACCTTTAACCGTACCTTTTCCCGGAATAAAAAGTAACCTATTTATATGTTAGTCCAGCTAATAAACTAACACTGTGCCTAATTTCATTCAGATCCGTTAGATCGTTTTTGCGTGAAAGAGTAACAAACGTCCATACATTCTTACATACTTTCGCTTTTTTCGTTACTAAACATACGAGTATTTATAATCCCGCAGTGGTAGCCGGGCTCGGGGTGGACGGCATGGAGAGCTCCGACCCGGCCGAGTACCCCGAAGCGGACGGGGTCCCCGACGGCGGCGAGGGCGTCGAGGGGGGGGCGGACGCGGGCTGCGGCGCGGGCAACGGCTCGTGGTGGTGGGGCTGCAACGCGTGCTGGTGCGGCGGCGCGCGCGCCTGCACGCGGCTGTGGTGCGGCCTGCCCGACTGCCTCGCCGCCGCCGCGCTGCCCTGCCGCACCGACGAGGTTAACACCTGCCTCTATCTATTACTATACCATCAGCTTTGTCTTCTCTTTTTTTATACAATCATGGGCTTACTCTTGACTACATACTTAACTATACGGTTAAGAAGAAGCCTAATATGGGGCGAGCTTACCCAGAGGTACTGGTTCTCCCACACTTGCGCTGGACTCCGGCAGGAGGGTGGTAGCATGCAGGCAGCCTCTTACGAAGCCTCCCACCGCAGAGGGATCTGTCAGCCGTGTTCTGATAATCTTTGCAATCGAGTATCATAGACACCGGCTTCCAAGATTTCACTAAATCCGCGATATCCGGACGACTGATTCTCGACTGATATTTAGTACCATTAGTATTGAGTACCGTATTTATGAGAGAATATTTTTCAAGTTTTTAGTGTACGAGACACACCTTTAAATTATATATTGAAAGAAGAAAATTTACTGTAGCTATTAGTTGGCACAATAATAAATCAAAAATTGGCATGGCTAAAAAATCTTTAGAGTGTCTACATTGTAAGTTGCAGAAACTAAAAGGGTAACTGAAGAATACTATAATAGCGTAATGTTTCCACAAGTAGCCAAAATTGGAACCAACCCGCACGTGAAGCGTTGTGACTATGATAAATATATAATTGCAGTAGACTGATATAAAAGGTGATGATGCTTATTCAGAAAATAACAAAAATCAGCCAATGACAATAAACAGTTGCTCGCAGAGAACGATACGATTTTTTGTACCTGCTATTTAATACGTAGCTTTGAATCTGTTTTAAGTAATTAAATCGAGTATACAATATCCATCAATTTGAATAAATGTTTTGACTGAATTAGGTTGGACTCGAACCGACAATTTTTTATTCAAGATGCTGAATCTGTAAACTTTCTTAGGTGTGCGTCCCGACGGCGCCGTCCCTGTGCCTGCGGCCGCCGTGCACGCCGCTGGGCGAGTGCCGGCGCGTGGCCGGGCGCCGCGTGGAGCCCCCCGCGCTGCCCGCGCCGCCCGCGTGCTGGCCCTCGGCCCGCGCGGGGGGCGGCCCCGGCTGCGCGCGCGCGGCGCTGCAGCTGGCGCGCGAGCGGCTGGCGCGGGGCGCGCACGTGGAGCGCGCGTGCGGGGCGCTGCGCCGCGCGCTGGCCGCCGCGCTGGCCGCCCGCCCGCGCGCCGCCGCGTCCGCGCCCACCATCGTGCTGCTGTGCGACCTCTCGCCCGACGATGACGACGCGATCGACTTAGCTCTGGTGAGTCTCATTCGAGTCACCGTTAGTCTTTTAACGGAAGTAGGAGCGGCGTCTTCTCTCCGCCGTTGCCCAAACGACCGCCGATCAGCCTGCCAAGAGTGGCGATCAAAGTGGTGCAATGCCAAGATCCTCCATATGGAGACACTTGTGTTCTGCACTGCGCTGATTTAGGTTTTTGATGGTGATGTGTCTTCGTACTTTGGGTTCCACTGACATACTTACAGCAATAACAGTGAAACACTTACACTCTCATATTAACAAAGCTTGTACAATTGTCATGTTTGCGCCATTATGTCTCTATTAGACGCTTAAACCACCACTGGTTGTTTTTTTTATTTAGCCTAGTTATGCTTCCAGCGGATATAATTTTCTCAAGTTAAAATCAATGACGAAATGATAGGAAAGTCATACACTCTATGCTCATGTTAATGTATTCTAAAATAGCGTATCAGAAATGGCTTAGAGCATGGGAATATAACCATCCGGCTTGTCTCACTTTTTTTAATGCGTTCAATAGGTTTGATCATAATGTCTTTATACGTATCTTTATTATTCCTAATTAATTTCTCTTCTGATGTCACGAATGGTTAGCCTTCTATCTCATGGTTAGGGCATCTATTGTACTTCTTGTCTTCGTTAATTCAAACATATAGATAAAAGAAAAAGAACACATAGAAGATAGTCCGGTCCTGCTTGACGGTGAATAAAATTAAAGTTTACTTTGCAGTGGGTCGGCGACGAAGCAGGAACCGAAGGAGGTGCACTGGCCGCCGCCGTGCGCGCGCTGAGCGAGCTCGTGTCGCGGCGCCGCCTCGCGCACCACCCGCTGCTGGGCGCCGCGCTGCGCCTGCGCGTCGCGCCCGCGCCCGCGCCCGCCGCCGCGCCCGCCTCCGCGCCCGCCTCGCTGCTCGCGCTCGCCGCCGCCGCCCCGCTGCTCCTGCTGGCGGCGGCGGCGGCAGCGGCGCTACTCGTGCGGCGGCGACGCGCGGCCGCCGCGGCCGTCGAGCGCTCGCGTCGCTGCGACGAGGAGAAATCCAACAACCTGCAGAACGAGGAGAACCTGCGGCGCTACGCGAACCCGCTGCGCGAGGAGCCGCGGCCGGCGGGCGGCGGCGTGGGTGGCGGCGGCGTGGGTGGCGGCGGCGGCGGCGGCGGCGGCGGGGCGCGGCGGCCGCCCGACGAGCTGCCGCGCGCGCACTCGCTGTACAAGGCGCAGAACGCGGACGCGCGCAACGACACGCCGCCGCGCGACAAGGAGCTCACGAAGCGCGCGCTGCCGCCGCCCGAGCCGCCGCCCGCGCGCCACCCGCCGCCGGAGCGCCTCACGGTGCTGGTGTAGTGTGATACTAGTGCAGTAGTGTACGGGCCCGGGACGGACGCCGCTATTTATTCTACGATTAGAACTATTGTGGTCCCGTTTTGTAAATATGTATTTTTTTGTAAATAATGTTAAAGAGTGTATTTTTGTATGTTCTATTGAAAGATTATTTTGGGACGTGATTTTTGTACTTTTATAATTTGTAAAGGTTGTAAAGTTGAATAAAAAATGAGATCGTTCTAATAAAACGCTGCCAAGTTAACGAGTGTTTGATTCCAAATTTCCCTTTTAGGGTTCCGTAGCCGAATGGCAAAAAACGGAACCCACAAACGTTAAGATTACGCTAAATATGATCTCTCCCTGTGGACCTCAACTTCGAGACTGATCCACGTTTGCTAATAATATACAATTAAAACCATAAATTCAGTGCAATTAAATAGGAGCGTATAAATCGACAAGAGTTTAAGCAATAACTTTACAACCGCCACATGAATAAATAGTGCAACCGCCCCTCATCACGGTGTGCACTGTGGACGCTGACAGCACCACCATTGACTCATGCAACCCTAGTACCTAGCCTAACCAAGTTGCAGACTGTTGACTACATTCAAAGAAAAAAAAATCATTATTAAAAAATATTAAAGTGAAGTTGTAGACTTTTTGAATATTTGCACAAAGAGTTCAAAATGTTTTTTTTTTTTAGATATTGGCGCCATCTCCGATACAACAATCACGACACAATTTATGCAAACCTAGTACTTGCAAGTAATGAACCCAACAATAATTGTAACCTAGGTATCGATTCCGTTTTGATGCACAACTATATTCTATTGCTAGCTTATGTGATCCTGGTATAACAAATACGGAATAATCATTCCTGCATTGTGGTTGGCTTAAGTGAATGTTTTTCTCCTGATAGTACCCGAAAACAAGGCGTTACTGCTTAAAATTTGAAAAATAATTTGAATTGTCGCGCATCTACCACTGCAAGATTATTGGATCCTGGTACAATTGATTCTGTCAGTGCCATGCACAGTGAAGAACTTGCATTAATTATTTATTAGGTAGCTATATTATAAAAACCCATCTAGCAACAGTTGTCTCCGTCTCCGAGGTAGTTGATAGTGTGCTTAATTTGCATTTAAATAGCTGTGTAGTCAAAAAAGCCACCAGGTCACTAAGTTTTATAATGCGTTCTTGCTCTCAATTGTACAGTCTAAAAGTTGCTAAGCTCCTATATTGAACATACTTATGTGCGCAGCATCCTCGAGTATAGCTCACAGGATTGGAACCCACCGTAGGTATGATACTTACATTGATAAAATAGAATGCATACAGTGCAAGTTTACTAGATTTTTGCAGTACATGACAAGAGCCGAACTTCCATGGAAAATATGAACACAGGTGCATTAAACACCACACTCTACCGCTGCACGAAAGAAGAAATATTACAGATTTAGTACTTCTTTTTAAAATAGCTCAGTCAAAAATAGATTCTCCACACCTCCTTTCTTTACTAAATCTCAGAATGCCGCACAGAATCCTGAGGAGGCCTGCGGCTCTTTTCATCCCACGCAGTGCCACGAAATATAGTCAGAAACCTTTTTCATTAGGTCCTAACGTGTTCAATGCTATGGCCGATGACCTCGAACTAGACTTATTTAACACTAGTGTTAGAACCCTAAAAAAGCGTTTGTCAAAAGATGGTTTGAAGTGGTGTACTTACTGGATAGTACCTACCTACTACTTCTTTTTACTTACTTAATTTTTAACCCATGTTACTTCAATGTGTATAAGTCATCGTTAGGATTTTTTATGTGGAAACACGTAAATTTTTACAAATCTAGTGAAATAAAATAAAATAATAATAAATAAATAAATTATTCGTTGTCAATCATATTATGGTATAGAGTTAGCATTAATAACATCTGTTATGCGGATGACCTGGCGCTGCTGAGTGCATCAGTCTGCAGTTTAAGAAAGTTTGTAGCAATATGTGAACTTGTGAAGCATATGCCAAAAATCATGAACTTTTCAACGATGCTAACAAAAATTAAGTCATGGTATTTGAGGTCAGAGGAAAGGACACAGAAAACCTTCCATCTATTAGATTAAATGGTACAATTTTGCAGAGAGTCTACAAGTTTAAGTACAACTTGTGGGTGTGACACGTAGTAATCACTGACCTCAAAGACGATGATAACATCTGAAGATAGCGGAGGGCACCACAGAGTACTTCTGTCGGTATAAAGTATATTGGATTTGTAACAGCAGTTACTCCCTCATGCACACACATGTGTATACGGCTATACGGCTGTTTTCTCGACTTTTCAAAGACCTTTGATATGATTTTACATTATATCAGATACTGCAGATACTGTGGGAAAACTGGACGCCACAGGAATGCCTAGAGAACTTGTTGACATCTTTAGGTACTCGTATTGCTATAAATAAACATCAAAACAACTATCGGAATAATTATCTGACGTATATCGCTTGGAATGTGGCGTTAGGCAAGGGGGATTAACATCTCCTTAGTAGTTCTAAGCTGTTTTGTCTGTAATCAACAAGCTCATCGTAGGCCTCAGTAGTATGCGCGGGGAATGCTCTGTAGATGGCAAAAGTATAAACAATACCAGCTACGCAGACTTTTTATCTTTTGGCTTAAGAAATCTTTTTCATACGGAATCAGCGAGTATTTAGACACAATTTAATTACAATCTATATAAGTAACGTCAATATAAATTTCGGAATACAACCGTTTTTCAGCGAAACATAAATTTCACAACACTATTTTACGTTTGAACAAAAACATACAAAATAATTTACTAATTTAAGACAATAACTTCGATTAACACAAACAATCAAAACTCCAATGTATTCACTCCCCTAATAAAAAATACATTGGCTGCATAAACATTAATTCCTGTGCCACTAATTTTTTTTTTCTTTACAAAACCACATTTGGCGCGGAAAGTATCCGAAAGTTATCTGTGCGAAAGTGCACTCTGCACATTGCAAGCTGCTTTGATTGCTTCCTTTATTGCATTTAAAATTGATCACTCAATTAATGTTAGTATTTTGTTATGAGTTAAATGGTGATGTTCAACAGTCTAGGATCTATTAAATAAGGTATCAAAAAAATTTTCGATATTAAAGTCATTCATCGTCTTTAGCATTATTATAATATTTGTTGCAATTATGTGTTAAAAGCGTTCCATTTGTTCCAGTTCACTACAACAATGTTTAAGTGGATAAATATTGTCTATAATTTATTGTTTGGCAAAGAGAGAAAGAAGAAATTGTTGTTTTAACAACAAGATTTATGTTATTTTATCAAAATAAGGTAAGGTATAAAATTAATTTAACTTGATCTAAAATCTTTACTTTTTTACACTGTTTAAAAATGTCTAGTGGGAAAGTTCGTCTCCTAGGACGTATCTTGTCATGAAGTTTCAAGAGTCGGTCTTGTGGTTTAAATACCGGGCCAAGATCTCGGGGCCTCGGGTTCGATCCCCGGGTCGGGCAACAAAAGTTTCGAATTTTCGAACATTGCTCGAGTTTATGCTCACTAACCCGCATTTGGCAAGCGTGGTGATTATGCCAGTACCCATCATTGCTGTGGTGTGTGAATTCTATGACGGAGGCCTTTATCCTGCAGTGAGATGATAATAGGCCGTTACTTTACATTTTCAGGTTGGGATGATGCGATTACACGGAGGATACGAAACACTGAAATACAATCTTAAAAAGCGACCGCATTATAAAAGGTATTATAAAATTCTAAACACACTTACCAAGGGACCGTTATTAGTTAGACACGAGAAAGTTTTTTTTTTAAATAAATTATTAAAATTGATAATCAGCTAGAGCTAGGCGGGGATCTTTTTGTTTAAAAAAAATGCGTTTTCCTGTTCGATGATAAACTGTTAGATTTTTGTATTGTATTATATTAAACTATCTTTTAGCACTCGGCTCTGCCCGGCGTCAACTACACGTTGCGTTGTCTATAATAATATGTTACGCTGTCACGCGTAAACTACTGAACCGATTCAGATTGAAATTTGACGAATAGATAGATTAAATCTTGAGTAATTTGTACAGTAAGCATAGGTAGAGCATAAGCTAATTTGTATATAATAGTAATACAATTTTAATAAGTAATAAAAAATAGTTTATTAGTAATTATAGTCTTCTCACTTGCCGTGTAGCTTAGTGTGCGATGTCTTATTATTGTTTCTGATCTATTCCAGTGAGAATTGAATTCGCCAATTAGGACCCTTGCTATTTTTAATATACATTAACGACCTTCCATATTATATGTATAATCTTTGTGAGATGGTATTGTTTGCAGATGACACTTCAATAATTTTTAAAATTAAGAGGGGCGAATTATCATTTGACGATGTTAACAATACCCTCTCTAAATTATTGCATTGGTTTGCTACGAATAATCTTTTGCTTAATGCAAGAAAAACAAAATGTGTTAAATTTACTTTGCCTAATGTAAGGTTTTCCGCCACAAATGTTATTGTAAAAGATGAGCCATTAGACACAGTAGACTCCTCTACCTTTTTAGGTATAACTGTAGACTCTCGACTGCAATGGGGTGCTCATATCAGGTCTCTGTCTGGAAGACTTAGTTCTGCTGCTTATGCTGTGCGAAAGATAAGACAATTGACTGATGTTGGAACGGCAAGATTAGTATATTTTAGCTACTTTCACAGTATAATGTCATACGGTATTTTGTTATGGGGCTCAGCGGCAGATATTGAGTCTATTTTTATATTGCAAAAACGTGCTGTGCGGGCTATTTACGGCCTTAGACCCCGTGACTCTCTAAGAGAGCTATTCAAAGAGATCAACATACTAACAGTTGCATCTCAATACATTTTCGAAAACATTATGTACGTCCGTAAAAACCTCGAATTTTTTGTCAAAAATAGTGACGTACACAATTTCAATACCCGAAATAAAGATAAACTTGCCGTTCCTGGATTCAGACTGCGAAAAGTAGGTAATTCGTTCATGGGAAATTGTATCCGTATTTTCAACAAATTACCACTATCAATTGCTGACCTCCCTGTACATAAATTCAAATCATATATCAAAGTTTTTTTAATGAAAAAGGGCTATTACACTATTGATGATTATATAAATGATAGGAACGTTTGGCTTTAAATTGTATCAGCTCGCACTGGCATATATCTTATGTAAACATGTTTATTTAAAAAGAGGCTGACAATAGTGACCGAGTTTCTTGCGCTGCTTCTTCTCGGCACTAGCCCACATTTGTCCCGAAGCAGTGGTAGGTTAAATATTGGGACGTGTAAAAGCGCCTCCAGGGGCCTATTTGCAGAAATAAAACTGATTTTAACTGATTTTAGCCAGTCGCCGCTCTGGTCACTAAGAAAAATCCACGTGACATCCATTTTAATGTAGGTAAAGTATTGTTTTTAATGTTTGGATCAAAGTATATGATTAGCAAATGATTATTATTAATTAACTAGCAAGAATGCGAGCGGTGTCACAGCCGGAATCGGAGGCGTGGTTGCAGGCTCTGCCCTCACCTCATTTTGGCACTTTATTAGATAAAGACTCTTTGCGGGTGGCGGTTGCCCTTCGCTTGGGCTGCGATGTATGCGAACCTCATTTATGCATTTGCGGCTCTCGCGTTGAGGCGAGCGGTCACCATGCTTTGAGTTGCCGACGTTGTGAGGGTAGATTTCCTCGTCATCACGCTCTTAATGACATCATTCGGAGAGCTCTCATTTCTGCCAACATCCCATGCGTGCTTGAGCCACCTGGTCTTAGTCGGACTGATGGCAAAAGACCGGATGGCCTTACTCTAGTACCCTTGGATAAGGGTAGATGCCTCTTGTGGGATGCGACTTGTGTGAGTACTTTTGCTGCTTGTCATTTGGGGCGGACCACGTTGGCTCCTGGGGCTGCAGCCGAGACAGCGGCTCTTAAAAAACACTCTAAATGCAATGAGTTAAAATCAGCCTACCATTTTTTCCCCATTGCTTTTGAAACTTCAGGCTCTTGGGCTTCAGAGGCAAAGAGTTTTATTGCAGAATTAGGTGGTCGCCTTAGAGTGAGGACCAATGATCCTCGGTCGGGGTCATTCCTAGTTCAGAGTATAGCCGTAGCCATTCAGCGGGGGAATGCTGCAAGTGTTATGGGCACTTTCCCTCCGGGGTTGACATTGTTTTAATTTATTTGTTCTATTTTTTTTTATATTATGACTTGGTAATTGTAATTATGTAAATTATTATTATTCATTTTATTATATAATTAATTTTAGTTTTATTAGATATAATTATTTTAAAAATGTTGGCTTCGATAAGTATTAGTAATATTTTCGATTTATAATGTAATGTATTGTCCTTTTTTATCAGAAAATAAATAGGTATTATCTTACAAAAAAAAAAAAAATAATTTGCAAATATTAACCCTCTTAAAAAATTGAGGTTTTCATTTTGGCCTGTATGTTTCTCCGCGACTATGTTGCGATTGGATAATCCAACATTAACGCGGTTTTGTAATTAAAACCGGCTTCAAAAAAGGTAGTTATTAATAACTAAAAAAAAAAGATTCATGAAAGTTTAGTTAGCAAAATAAGGCTTCAGGTTCGAATCGCATCTTTAATTAATTAATTAATTAATTAATTAATTAAAATTCATTTATTCAAGTTACTAAGACTCATTTTGTTAGTATACATGTGCACTTAAACTATGTTAGTAAAATAAAATAAAATAGGACAAATACAATTAAAATTATTTTGTGAATCTGCCCCTAACCACACCACCCGAAATGGCACAGAAACGATTCACGTAAATGCAGTCGAATCTATTTGCAATCATGCTCAGGATGCTGTTGGTGCTCCCCCGAACCCTGCGCACCAGGGACGCGCTCCGCTTACGCATGATAGTGAAGAAGCAATCTATCCTTGCTTCTGCGAACATCCCGGATGCACTACAGTAACGAGGCAACCCCAGCAGCACCCTGAACGCGTTATTATATTGCACTCGGAGGGCACTGTAAGCTTTTTGAGTATAACTGGCCCACAGGCTACACGTGTAGAAGGATGTACAGAAGGCTCTAAATAGGGTAATCTTTACTTGTCGCGAACAACGTGCAAACTCTCGCTGTTCGCTCTCACTGACATTGCCCTCCGTTCTCTCTCTATGTCATCATCGTCTTTCAGGTCTGGAGTCAATACATGGCTGAGGTACTTGAATTGATAGATTCGCTGCAGCTTACTATTATTTAATAATATAGGCGGAATCTGGTCATAACGATTTCCTCCGGCCTGAAAGACCATGACTTGGCTCTTGCTTACATTGTAAACTAACCCATGGGACACAGCGTAAGCTTCACATATGGACACTAGTTTTCTCAGACCACAGATTGACGCGCTCAGCAGCACCATATCGTCGGCGTAACTGATGTTATTGACACTAATACCGTCTATGTAGCAACCAACTCTGGTGCCGCTGAGCTCGCCAATCAGTTCATTAACATACAGATTGAATAGCGTGGGTGAGCTCAGTCCTCCCTGCCTGACCCCGCACTCCAACCCATACGACTTAGATGAGACCCCTCCCCATTTTACATTATTGACCTGGTTTCCATACCAGTACTTCAAAAGATTTATAAGCTCCATGGGTAGGTGGTTTTTATCAAGTTTTTCCCACAGCACATCATAGGAAACCAGGTCAAATGCCTTCGAAAGGTCCAGAAAATACGCAAATATTGGCGTCTTACGCTTTGTATAGTAAGTGATAATTTGCTTAAGACACAGCACAGCCGATTCGGTTGATAAATTTGCCCTGAATCCAAATTGATTGTCATGAAGTTTTATATATTTATTTAGCTGTGTATTAATCAAACCATCCAATACTTTCGAAATTACCGTCGCCAGTGATATAGGGCGATAATTATTCTTATCAGCCAGGTCGCCCGTTTTATTCTTCACTATAGGAACGACCACAGTACGCATCATATTAGACGGCATGTAGCTATGCCCCAGGCAGAGGTTAAACAACAAGAACAATACACGGGGTAGGTGTGGACCAGCAAACCTCAGATGCTCGATACTGAGCCCATCGTGACCTGGGGATTTACCTCTTGGCATAGATTTAATTACTCTATCAATATCTTTGACTGTAAAGGTTATTACCCTTTTCAAGTCGGGCCCAGATTTCGGCTTATATTGTGACGGCCCTAATGGTGATTTCACTGTAAAGTGCTCAACAAATAAATTTGCGATTTGCGTAGGTTCACACACACCACCGACACTCACAGAAAGACCTGGCCTGCTTTGTAACCTATTGGTGTGCTTCCAAAAGGAGCGAAAATCATTTTTGCTATGGTGAGATGCCAGAATATCCATTTTAATTTGATTCTCGTTATCTTGACACCATTTCAAGCGGGATTTTAAACATTTTCTCGCCACACACATGTCTTTATAGACAACTCCAGACGTAGGTTTACCGTACGACACCCACAGGTTGAACTTCAGCCTAGCCCTCCCGTGTGCATCAGCTACATGTTTGTTCCAACCGATGACTGCCTTTTTTGTGCGCTTTTTGTTAATACGACTAATTATAGACGCCGCCCTTAGAGCCTCCACAATATCATTATACAACTGATCAATGACCGCACTGTGACCAGTATCTATACACATTCCATCACTACAATTTTGCAATTCGCATGGGAAGTCAATGTGCCTTAACCTTTGATGACATTCTCTTTGGTAGGTATCTACTTGTTCAGGCGACCTTTCCCCCCACGCGATCACATCTTGGAAAATAGGCATACATGGTCTTGTAGGCGTAACAATATTAAGATTACATTCTATTACAAGGGGATTATGGTCCGACCAATACACGTCATACATTACATAAACATTCTACACTGAGTTAATCGCCGCTTTGGTTACTATCTTTAACAATCAATATTATAATTCAAGTAATAACGTTTAGACATGTTTTTATTTGTACGCAGAAATAAAAGTAACATAATATTTGTTTTGGGATTTCTACCATACCTACATTACATTCAAACGAATCACATTTCTGCTGTGGTCATAGCGCTTGCATCCGTTGTAATATTACTGACGATGCTCTTTAGGACATAATTCATTAGCTCGTTTCATTTTAGTTTTGGTCGTTTTACTTTATCTACGACATAGCATGAATATTTCGTTGATTCCTTCACATTTTTCTTTCTGTAACAAGACATTTCGTTATGATACACTTACTTGGTTTCTAAATTTTCATAATGTTTCAGGATTTTCATCCAATTTATTATTTGTTTACATTTTTGATAAACGTCAACTGTTCTGCTGTCTATTCTTTTTCTTTTTAAAGTTTTTACTACAGGCCAGTTTGTGTAAATATGTATGTAGTTTTATTATACTGTAATTTGTAAAAGTCGCTATTTTAAGATATTTGAATTATTACTTAATATTTTTTGTGTTGCCCGTTATAAACTCTCAGCAAGAAGTTGCATACATTTTCTTTTTACTAACCACTTATGACGGTGGATCAGTGTTTACCTCAAAGGGCGTTTTTTATTTTAGGGCGAGGGCAAGAGCTTTGAGAAAAGAGAGTTAATTTTTGATTGAAAACTATTTTTGATTATTTTTTCAGAGCGTAAAACTATTACAGTGAAGAGTGAATAGAAGCCTAGTCTGGGGTCCGGGCCTGGACTCTTCATCTCCACGAGTCGCGCCTCCACGTAATCCACGGTCTTCGCAGTATCTACGCTGCAGCAAGCTGCACCTCCTCACGTATCTGAGTACTGTGGATCATTATGACACTGCGGTCTGAATCTCGCCCGCACTCTGTGAGTAGAAATTTCAATTGATACTGTCATCTGCTATGCTATGCTACACGAGTGAACTTTTTACCCGTGCCAGCCTAGGCTTCTTCGTATTCGGTCGCACTGCGTCACTCCGCCGTCCCATGCCATGATCGATGACCTCCCTAAAGTTTTAGGCAGGGTTTTTCTAGGTTTGAAAGATTAATAGATGTTATCCTAGTTTTATCATTTCCACAGTGCCGAGCCGATATAGTGACAGCTAAAAGCGTAAAAATTCTTATTTAAATTAAAAAAAATTTTGTATGTTTTTAATAAATGTGGACAATGACACATATTGTTCTAATCCCACAGAAGTAACTATGGAAGCACTTGTTTTGTTAAAATCAGAAACAATGAAGGTACCACGAGCTCTCAGACACCTGACAATAAAGAAGGTTTGTTTCTTCATTGACCCATCCGGCAATCGAACCTTGGGGCCTCGGTGATGGCGTCATGGCGACACCTTAAATACCGTTGTGTGCGTAGATACTCCTTTACGTCTTTTATCAATGCATTACGTGAGTCTTATGGAAATGATGGCAATGATTCTATCTCCAACAGCTTTGAGAGTTGGGATCAGAGCATCTAATTTGGTTTCACCACAATAATTGTAGGTAATCAAAATGTTTTTCGATGTTTTCGTATAAATGTTTTTACATTTACATCTCTATGTAATGAAAATTTATCTCGTGTTTATATAAAGATTTCATATTAATAAATAATAAGAAAATACAATCTTTATTGAAAAACTTATTTGACAATATAACATTTAAATGCTAAATATACTTACAAACATGCAAAATACACTTATGCCTGAACTAGGATTCCCTGTATATCAGGCAAAAGAGGCTTACATAATTATTTCAAATTATCACAAAAAAAAAAAAATTGTATTTTGATTTAATAAATCAAAAATATAATATAATATCCTATAAACGCAAGTTACGAGTACATTAGTAAATGTTTCAATTTATACGTTTTGTTCGCGTATATTCAAGAAACTAACATTCACATCGTATTATTTCCAGGCCACTCGAGGTGCCAGCGCTGCACTGGTGATTGAAAGTGTCGATGTGATTGTGAAGTGATACCGCCCAACTTGCGATGGTCCCAAGAACATGAAAGCTGTGTAACAATGTCAATACTAAACAAACTGTGTTAAACAATATTTTAAGTAATAAAATTGCGGATGTAATTAAAAATACAGTTTCTTCCTTGATTGATTCAAACCCACCAGTCTGCTGGCTTATAGCCTTAAAAGGTTTTGTCAAACAATGTCTCGGTAGTTTAATTAAAGCAGTCGCCCGTTAAACTGAAGTTTGAGGGTTCAAGTCTCACTTGATGCAAGAAATATTGTCATGAACGGTATGTATTTTTAATTTACACCAGCAATATGATTGTTTAAAAAACATGAGCACTTACTATAATACTCTTTCACATGCACTACAACTAGAAATAAAATCAAGAAAGCTCTCTATAGCTTAATTTGTATGTAACTAAAAAATAAGTTCAGTAAGCTTCAGTTCAGTCTAATCTATTAATGTAAATCAATAAAAATTATTAATAATAGTTTAAATTAGGATTAAAGTAAGTGAAAAATTACACTATGAAATTATAATGTATCTATTTCAATTTATTTAGCTGTTTAATACCTGCCTTAATGAATTATTCGAGCATGATATAAACGGATTTAACTACTAAGTTGAATGAGCACCAAATGATCTAGTAAAAGGTCATTTGGTGAAGGAATTTTTGTATCGCTTTTGTGTATCTAGTTTTAACAAAACATTCATGTCTTAAGTAAGTGATTCGTATAAAACTTTATTTGATATTTGAGAAACTTAATAGCAACTACGATTATAGTAACTAAATTATCCCGCCTAAAACATTATTTTTAAGTTATAATAATGATATTGTTTTATTTGATATATTATATTGTAGTCTATTAGAAGGGAGAAACTACCACACCTACACGAGAAGCGGCCATCGCAAATGCACGAGACACGAAGGGAGCAGAGAACGGTAAAGAGATATTGTGTAGCGCAACTCCAGGCGATATCGTTGAAATAAACACAGGTAATAAAGGAGGCTTAAATTTCCTACCACAAATGACAGGCAGCTGCGTCATCCGTCAAACAGTGGCCAAAACTGCGATCGACACATACCAAACTCAACACACAAAATGGTCCTATTAAGGAAAACATAGTCTGTAGGTTGCTGACTATGATATTAAAATACAGCTCCTTTAAAAATATATATTTCGACTGCCTAAGGTTAATTTGAGCCCTATAGCCTCAGCTAATTGAAAGAATGTTCTTGTCAAATTGAGCTGTCAAGTAGTTTTTTTTTATACTAAACGAGCTGTCAAGTAGTTATGTGTGCAAGAGAAAGTAATAAACTTTCTTGTTTTTATAAAACTGAAAAAAAAATTCCAAAAAAGCACAGGTATCAATAATATAATTTCATAATTATTATTATTCCAGAATAAAAACAAGCTGTGCCTCAGAAGCGCTACAAGCAGCACGTGCTCCGCGCAGAGCATGCCCGCGCGCACGACACCGGAAAAACAACTGCTGAATTTAAGGGACTCGTGCGCGCTGCGCGCGCACTCGCGCCTCGCAAACACAGCAGCAGCCAACAAACCTACAAAAGATAGGTTTTGACCGTAAGTGACAAAAAGTTAGGTGATTTTTATTTTGACCTAACCTCACTCAGGTTAGGTTTTGGCAACCTAACAACGTAAGGTTAGGTGACAGCAACCTAACACACAAAAGTTAGGTTTTGACCGTAAGTGACAAAAAGTTAGGTGATTTTTATTTTGACCTAACCTCACTCAGGTTAGGTTTTGGCAACCTAACAACGTAAGGTTAGGTGACAGCAACCTAACACACAAAAGTTAGGTTTTGACCGTAAGTGACAAAAAGTTAGGTGATTTTTATTTTGACCTAACCTCACTCAGGTTAGGTTTTGGCAACCTAACAACGTAAGGTTAGGTGACAGCAACCTAACACACAAAAGTTAGGTTTTGACCGTAAGTGACAAAAAGTTAGGTGATTTTTATTTTGACCTAACCTCACTCAGGTTAGGTTTTGGCAACCTAACAACGTAAGGTTAGGTGACAGCAACCTAACACACAAAAGTTAGGTTTTGACCGTAAGTGACAAAAAGTTAGGTGATTTTTATTTTGACCTAACCTCACTCAGGTTAGGTTTTGGCAACCTAACAACGTAAGGTTAGGTGACAGCAACCTAACACACAAAAGTTAGGTTTTGACCGTAAGTGACAAAAAGTTAGGTGATTTTTATTTTGACCTAACCTCACTCAGGTTAGGTTTTGGCAACCTAACAACGTAAGGTTAGGTGACAGCAACCTAACACACAAAAGTTAGGTTTTGACCGTAAGTGACAAAAAGTTAGGTGATTTTTATTTTGACCTAACCTCACTCAGGTTAGGTTTTGGCAACCTAACAACGTAAGGTTAGGTGACAGCAACCTAACACACAAAAGTTAGGTTTTGACCGTAAGTGACAAAAAGTTAGGTGATTTTTATTTTGACCTACCCTCACTCAGGTTAGGTTTTGGCAACCTTAAAACGTAAGGTTAGGTGACAGCAACCTAACACACAAAAGTTAGGTTTTGACCGTAAGTGACAAAAAGTTAGGTGATTTTTATTTTGACCTAACCTCACTCAGGTTAGGTTTTGGCAACCTAACAACGTAAGGTTAGGTGACAGCAACCTAACACACAAAAGTTAGGTTTTGACCGTAAGTGACAAAAAGTTAGGTGATTTTTATTTTGACCTAACCTCACTCAGGTTAGGTTTTGGCAACCTAACAACGTAAGGTTAGGTGACAGCAACCTAACACACAAAAGTTAGGTTTTGACCGTAAGTGACAAAAAGTTAGGTGATTTTTATTTTGACCTAACCTCACTCAGGTTAGGTTTTGGCAACCTAACAACGTAAGGTTAGGTGACAGCAACCTAACACACAAAAGTTAGGTTTTGACCGTAAGTGACAAAAAGTTAGGTGATTTTTATTTTGACCTAACCTCACTCAGGTTAGGTTTTGGCAACCTAACAACGTAAGGTTAGGTGACAGCAACCTAACACACAAAAGTTAGGTTTTGACCGTAAGTGACAAAAAGTTAGGTGATTCTTATTTTGACCTAACCTCACTCAGGTTAGGTTTTGGCAACCTAACAACGTAAGGTTAGGTGACAGCAACCTAACACACAAAAGTTAGGTTTTGACCGTAAGTGACAAAAAGTTAGGTGATTTTTATTTTGACCTAACCTCACTCAGGTTAGGTTTTGGCAACCTAACAACGTAAGGTTAGGTGACAGCAACCTAACACACAAAAGTTAGGTTTTGACCGTAAGTGACAAAAAGTTAGGTGATTTTTATTTTGACCTAACCTCACTCAGGTTAGGTTTTGGCAACCTAACAACGTAAGGTTAGGTGACAGCAACCTAACACACAAAAGTTAGGTTTTGACCGTAAGTGACAAAAAGTTAGGTGATTTTTATTTTGACCTAACCTCACTCAGGTTAGGTTTTGGCAACCTAACAACGTAAGGTTAGGTGACAGCAACCTAACACACAAAAGTTAGGTTTTGACCGTAAGTGACAAAAAGTTAGGTGATTTTTATTTTGACCTAACCTCACTCAGGTTAGGTTTTGGCAACCTAACAACGTAAGGTTAGGTGACAGCAACCTAACACACAAAAGTTAGGTTTTGACCGTAAGTGACAAAAAGTTAGGTGATTTTTATTTTGACCTAACCTCACTCAGGTTAGGTTTTGGCAACCTAACAACGTAAGGTTAGGTGACAGCAACCTAACACACAAAAGTTAGGTTTTGACCGTAAGTGACAAAAAGTTAGGTGATTTTTATTTTGACCTAACCTCACTCAGGTTAGGTTTTGGCAACCTAACAACGTAAGGTTAGGTGACAGCAACCTAACACACAAAAGTTAGGTTTTGACCGTAAGTGACAAAAAGTTAGGTGATTTTTATTTTGACCTAACCTCACTCAGGTTAGGTTTTGGCAACCTAACAACGTAAGGTTAGGTGACAGCAACCTAACACACAAAAGTTAGGTTTTGACCGTAAGTGACAAAAAGTTAGGTGATTTTTATTTTGACCTAACCTCACTCAGGTTAGGTTTTGGCAACCTAACAACGTAAGGTTAGGTGACAGCAACCTAACACACAAAAGTTAGGTTTTGACCGTAAGTGACAAAAAGTTAGGTGATTTTTATTTTGACCTACCCTCACTCAGGTTAGGTTTTGGCAACCTTAAAACGTAAGGTTAGGTGACAGCAACCTAACACACAAAAGTTAGGTTTTGACCGTAAGTGACAAAAAGTTAGGTGATTTTTATTTTGACCTAACCTCACTCAGGTTAGGTTTTGGCAACCTAACAACGTAAGGTTAGGTGACAGCAACCTAACACACAAAAGTTAGGTTTTGACCGTAAGTGACAAAAAGTTAGGTGATTTTTATTTTGACCTAACCTCACTCAGGTTAGGTTTTGGCAACCTAACAACGTAAGGTTAGGTGACAGCAACCTAACACACAAAAGTTAGGTTTTGACCGTAAGTGACAAAAAGTTAGGTGATTTTTATTTTGACCTAACCTCACTCAGGTTAGGTTTTGGCAACCTAACAACGTAAGGTTAGGTGACAGCAACCTAACACACAAAAGTTAGGTTTTGACCGTAAGTGACAAAAAGTTAGGTGATTTTTATTTTGACCTAACCTCACTCAGGTTAGGTTTTGGCAACCTAACAACGTAAGGTTAGGTGACAGCAACCTAACACACAAAAGTTAGGTTTTGACCGTAAGTGACAAAAAGTTAGGTGATTCTTATTTTGACCTAACCTCACTCAGGTTAGGTTTTGGCAACCTAACAACGTAAGGTTAGGTGACAGCAACCTAACACACAAAAGTTAGGTTTTGACCGTAAGTGACAAAAAGTTAGGTGATTTTTATTTTGACCTAACCTCACTCAGGTTAGGTTTTGGCAACCTAACAACGTAAGGTTAGGTGACAGCAACCTAACACACAAAAGTTAGGTTTTGACCGTAAGTGACAAAAAGTTAGGTGATTTTTATTTTGACCTAACCTCACTCAGGTTAGGTTTTGGCAACCTAACAACGTAAGGTTAGGTTAGGTTAGGTTAGGTTAGGTTAGGTTAGGTTAGGTTAGGTTAGGTTAGGTTAGGTTAGGTTAGGTTAGGTTAGGTTAGGTTAGGTTAGGTTAGGTTAGGTTAGGTTAGGTTAGGTTAGGTTAGGTTAGGTTAGGTTAGGTTAGGTTAGGTTAGGTTAGGTTAGGTTAGGTTAGGTTAGGTTAGGTTAGGTTAGGTTTTTTTTTTTTTTTTTTTTTTTTTTTTTTTTTTTTTTTTTTCTGCTATCTGTCCCCTGATATTATATTTCAGGGATTTTATCTAGGAGTTTTTCTTTTTTAGCTTTTCTTTTTCTTTTTCTTTTTTACTTTATTTCCTACATATTTATGAATGAAACGACTGTTATATTTTTTAAACTACTAACTTATAGCTATTCCATTGCAAATGGATTATACAAAATTATGCTTGAAACTTAACAATATATATCGTTTTACTCTTACATCTATTTTTACCTAATATTAAACAAAGCAAATAATTAAAACGGTGGTATGACGTTTTGTGTCCTAATCCTATTTTCTTATATTTTACTTTTTTAACAATTTTAAGTTTTACAAGTTTTCTTAAGGCTATTTTATCATCTACTGCTTATATAACTAGTTCATGCTTATTCCTATATCTTATATTTCTAACAATTTCCATTACTTTTATACACAATATGGACACATATTCTTAAAAGTAATGTTTATGTATCTTTATTTCTCTTATTTTCTAATGCACATATTTTTAAACAAAATTGAATGAACTTAGTATTTACATCTTTATTCGCTATTAAACAACTTAGACTGCCCATATCCATTTTCAAGCCTATTGCTTGTTCAAGATCATACCTTAGCCTATCATAGATCGGACATTCGATTATCAAATGGGGAACTGTTTGCTGGACCTCAGGGTCACAGGCGCACGATGGGCTCCCCCGACACTTGAATCGGTTCAAGTATTGAGCGAACCCCCCGTGCCCTGTGAGAATCTGGGTCAGCTGACCTGTCGGCCGAATATTCTTAATAGTTCGATACGCTTCCGTCGCGCTCGGGAAAAACAACTTTGTAGTAGCCGCTGTATCGCCGTTCAGGTACCTATCATTCCAAGCCAGTACGGATTTTTCGCGGAGAAGGCGCTTCGGGTAAGAAATTGGGCATCTATCGTAATCGGCTCTCCTCTTCGATGCTAACGCGGCTTCCTTCGCCAGCTCGTCAGCCCGCTCGTTGCCAGGGAGTCCTGCATGCGCTTTGATCCAGAACAAAGAGACATCTTTGCTCTGTTTCAAGGCGCGCTGCAGATTATCCCTGGCTCTACATGCAAGAGGATGGAGAGAGTCATGGCCTGTGAGTGTCTCGAGCGCAGCTCTAGAGTCACTATACAGACCATAACTCTTTTCCACCCTCTTGAGGATTACACCCGTTGCCTCACATATGGCCAAAAGTTCCGCCTGGTAGACAGTGCAGTACGCGGACAGACAAAGCTTTCGGTTCTGGATCTCGGCATCACCTTTCCATATGGAAAGTGATGCTCCGACTTTCCCCTCGAGCTTGCTGCCGTCGGTGAAGATTCGCACCTCCTGCACATTGTACCTGTCCACAAGGTTTTGGTCTACCAGATCCATGAATTCCAGACTCATATGTGATGCCGGATGCGGCGTATCTGCATATCGTACCACACGCTCTATATCCCTATCGCCCAGTAGCGCCGGAGATGACCCTCTCTTGGCCTCGTACAAGGCTGCTACCTCCTGAACTCTGAGGTCGAGAGGCAGTATCCCCGACAGCAGCTGGGCGGCATGGAGAGAGACCGTGCGATACGATTTGCAGATTTTCTGGGCGAATCCCCTCTGCACTGTGTTCAGCTGTTTCTGTATCCCTAGCTTGTTTACAGCTGGTGCCCATGCTGCGGCAGCATACAATATGACCGGTTCTACCGCGGCGTTGTAAATGGTCCTAACTATCTCGGGGTTAAGTCCCCATGTAACCTTGGCAGCTCTGGAAATCTGTTTATATATGCCTAGAACTTTTCGACATTGTGAGGTTATATGACTATTAAAGGTCAATTTGTCGTCAATGGTTAACCCTAGGACTTTAATCTCCTTGGACATGCAGATGCCGGTGCCTCCCATGGACAGCCGTGGGGTGTCGTACTTAAGTCTTCGAGTAAGCAACATCGCACAGGTCTTGTGCGGAGCGAAGCGCAATCTGTTCCGAACACCCCACTGCTGTACATAGTCGAGAGCGGCATTTGCCTGTCTCTGTAGCTCGCCTGCAGTTTCCCCGTCGAATACGAGCACGACGTCGTCAGCGAAGGCCTGACAGTAGTCCCCCCTATCTTCAAGTCCGGTCAGCAGTGGGTTGAGAAGCAAGTTCCAGAGAAGGGGACCGCCGATCGACCCCTGCACGCAACCTTTCGTGGTATCGCGCGTGCTTTCCTCCCCAGCAAACCTAACGGAAACTCTTCTGCAGCTCAGGTAGCTATCGAGTAGCCTCCTTAAATTAACCGGACACTTTTCCTCAGCCAGCCGGACTCTGATAGCTGGCCACCACGCGCTGTCGAAGGCCCCCTCTATGTCCAATGAGACTAAGCAGACTAGCTTCTTCAGCTCCAACTTGCTTCTAATGTGGTTCATTAGACAATAGAGGGCGTCCTCAGTGCTTCTCTGGGGCATGAATCCGAACTGGCGAGTACTAATCCTCGGTACAAGATGCCATTTAATCCGTGCTACTGCCATCTTCTCCAGGATCTTCCCCAAAACCGGCAAGAGACCTATCGGTCTATAAGCCTTGGGGTTCGTATAATCATCCTTGCCCGGTTTTCTGAGTACCACTACTGTGGCCTCTTTCCAGATGTCCGGGAAGTGTGCTATCTGTAGACACTTGTTGTACAGGGCAAGGAGAGCGTCCGGATCCTGGAGTATAGCTCGGCTGCAGATATCTGCTGTGAAGCCATCCACTCCCGGGGCCTTCTTTGGATTAAAACTCCCCGCTGCGGTCTTTAGCTCCAACAATGTAAACGGCGGGTCGTGTGGATCATCACACTCCGCTACGTTTACTTGTTCTGCCGCTTGTCTGACCCGGCGATGTTCCGAGTTATCCGTGCTTTCGAGGTCTTCCGGGTAGAATGTTGTAGCAAGTAGGTTTGCCGATTCCTTGGGGTTGAGATGTTTACCGTCGTTGGTTTTCAGGGTCGTGTCTTCTTCTCTCCTGGCGGTCCTATTGATAATTCTGTATATTCCTTCCCATACTCCTTCTCTGGTTTGCTTCTCGCAGAACTCCTTCCAACTCTCGGTTCGGGCTTTCTTGGCATGGCATTCGTAGTCTTCTTTTTTAATCAGGTATTCTTCGACGACCTTTGTTCTTCTGTGTGGCGCGGCGTTATGGATCCTTCTTCTAAAGGTGACCATAGTTCTCTTTTTGTGGGCGAGTTCTTCGCTCCACCATGGGACTGCAATCCGCTCAGACTGTTTCTTGATGGGCATGCTGCCCTTACATGCCTCTGTTAGTGAATCTGTGAACTTGATGACCATTCTCTCCAATTCATCTCTACAACTAATGGCCTTGATGGATTCAGCGCAGATGTTGTTTGCTGTTTTCTGTTCAGATAATTTATCAAGGAATGCTGTCCAATCTGCCTTCTTGGTGTTGTAGAGTCTTGTAGTGCGTTTCACTGTAAAGCCTTTGCTTCGCATCAAGTTAAGTTGGAAGAGAATGGTGTTGTGGTCTGAGCTGGTTATCGACCGGTCTACCCTCCAGTCCTCCACATGTCCCATGAGGTCGTCGGTACATGCCGTTATGTCGACTCGGCTGGAGATCGTCCTATTACCTCTCGTGGTTTCAAATGTTGGCGTATCTCCGATGTTTAATACCTGTAATCCAGACTCTTCCAGGGTCCCGGACATTTCAACGCCCCTGTGGTCTTCTACGATGCTGCCCCACCAGGTGCTCTTGGCGTTGCAGTCACCGCCTATCAGTATTCTGGTCGACCCAAGTTCTTCGCAAATGGTGGTTAGCCGGTCCAGGTATGGCCCCAGTGGTTGGTCCGGCTCAAAGTAGAAGGACACCGCCGCGATTTCCCAGGCGCTGGTTCGGATCCTCACAACAACTATATTGTTGCATGTGAGTTTCGGGCAAGGTATGACGTCGATATCCTTGTCGTAAACGACAATCGCCGCCTTTACAATCCCATCTCCTACAGTAGCGTTCTGGAAGACTCTCGCCCCACGGTAATCCTTCATCCTTTTAACCCCTCCCACGTAGGGTTCCTGAACAAGTGCCATTGCGAATTTGCAGTTAGCGGACTCTATCATCAGTTCTTCCGTCGCTAACTGTTTGCGCTGCAAGTTTGCTTGGGCGACTACATATCTTCTGGTGGGGCTGCCTGCCCCAGAGTTCCTTGGGACCACCTTAGCAATACGCTATTTTAGCCCTAGCTAGCGCATCCCATCTCTTGCGCACCGCACACTCAGGGCTAAAAGCGTTATGTCCCACATTATCGATTTTAGCTGCAGCACAATTGCAGCATCTAGGGCTCTCCGCTGCGAGGAAGTCCGCACAGTCGTTCCGCATGTGGGGGCCACCGCAATGGCTGCATCTGGGGATGGTCTCCCTGCAGAATTTGCGTCCGTGGCCGTATCCCAAACATGTGGAACACTGCATCAGCGGAGACTGATCCTCCACCCTGATGCGTTGCAGATCAATGTGTACAGACCCTCTGTTCATTAGGATGTTATAAATAGCTGGTGACACCCTAAGAGCGATATGGGAACATTGCTGATTTCTCGCTCTCCTTCTGAATCTTACTTCCAGACGCGCTTTTTTAAGATCAATACCTTTAAAAAGGTCTCCATTCTGGTTCTTGAGGGCAAGAACGATATCATCATCTGTGTTGAATTTAAGAACGTCTTTCAGAAGGATCATCGGGTCTTGATTCTTTACCTCTTCTACGTTAAGGTGGTCCGCCGCGCCTTTTAATCTCTCCTTCACTCTCTGCCGAGCTTCTTCTGTTCTGCAACCCACGACGATCTTTCGGTCTTTAACTTTCCGGACTCGGTCCACCGTCACCCAGCCGTCTTTAGCGTTGACCGCTTTGCGGATTCTGCTAAGGACCTCATCTCCCGTTTCCTGGTCATTCTTAGACGAGATGATGACGGAGTGCAATGACTCTCTCGTTTGCATCTGTTGGCTAGGTGGTTTAGCTGCTGCTTCTGCATATGAGTTAACTGTTGGTAATGTTTTATGATTTTCAAAGCTAGTTTTTAATTTTTCTAGTTCAAGGTAAGTATTCTCTATTTTATTATTTTGAAGTTTTAAGAGCTCTAAAATTTCTATTGTATCAGATTTTAATACCCCTTCCCTGATTTCCTTTTCCCCCCTTTTTCCTATGCATTCCCCTGTTTCATCGGTATTAATCGCAACCGTTTTCTTTTCTTTTTCAGGTGCCGTTGGTGTTGCCGTTTTCCTGGTAAGTTCCTCCGCGCTTTCTTTTATCAATCTATATAAATTGTCTACCGCCAGTATGGCCCCAGTCTTGAGATTGGTCTTCATGTTGCGAGACTTGTTCACGTTGAACTTCGCATACTGAAGCCAATCCCGGGCTTCGGCCATCCTGCCGGTAGACCCCCTCTTTTTAGGCACGGGCATAGTTGCCTCCTCACTCGCCTCTGCAGAAGGTCTTCTCTGCGTCACCGTCTGTGGGGACGCTGTCTTCTGTTTTGGCGGCTGGGGTACCGCCGCTGTCTTTGTCTGCGTCTTTGGTGAGTGTGGGTGTGTTGGTTCCGGGCATGGCTTGGGGTCGCTCATCCCGGCTTCCCATTCTCCAATGCTCCTACGTACGCTGCTCACTGCCTGTGACAGTGGTCTTGAGCTTGGGCCCGCCTTACTCAAGATCTTAGGTGGAGAAGTCCTAGGGCTACCATTATCGTCAGTCCTTTTAGCGGGGGTGCGTATAGTTGCCATTATGGGACAGAGCAACGTCAGTAAACAGTAAAATAAATCAAAAGTGGTTCAATAGAACACAGTTATGTAAACTAATACTAAGTACGTGGGCAAAAACCTCACGCACGGCGTAAAAACACAAAAAAGAAACACAATATAATAATAAAAGTCAATAAAAATCAATAAAAATTTATTTAAAAAGGGTCAAAAATTTTTTGGGTAAATAAAACAATTTAAGGTAAATTTTACCTTAGGGTCCTAAAGTAAGCTTTATTAAAGCCGGTCCTCAAAATTTAGCTCTCTATGCCGAAAAACCTAAAAGTTACAAATAAAAAACAGTTTTCTCTACGAAAATTTTTTATGGCTCTACGTAGAGCTATGCGGACCCTCTAAATCGATAGGTCTCCCCGAGCCCGATCCAACAACCCTAAACTCGATACAAATACCTGAAGCCGTTCCGAAGATATGGGCGTTCGGATATTTGCAGGTATGTACCCGAAAAAAGGTATCTGGGGCGTAGCTCCGGCGTCTGTCAACGGATCGGTCCGGTGTTTTTGGCGAAGTTGTGGTGCTCGTTGAGGCCTATCGATTGACGTTGGTTTTAGGGTTTCGGATACCGACGGTTCGGATATCCACTAAATCCGAATTTTCCGGTAGATGTTATCCCGCTCTTGCTAGTGTCGAAATCCCTAGCTCTCTAGATCTACTGGTTTGGGAGATATTTGCGAGAGCGTAAGTCCGCTTTTTCCGCTCCCTGAAAATGATGAAACGCTCCCGGCTGTATCTCCGGTGTCCGATGTCGCAGAGAGGCGCAGTTTTGACTAGGACGCGTGGGGGGCTGTTCCCTATCGCGCGCGACGTCTAACGGAGTTACGATTTTCGCGACGCCCGATCTTCTCGCCACTCGGAGGATAGGTAGGGTGGGGTTAGGGAAGGTTAGGAGACCAAACCACGGTTTTCTGCGACCTACAGAAGCAAAGTTATTAGTGTCCCAAACTTGTCCCAAAGTGTGGGACTGAGGCGCGCTGAATTTTGGGACTCTCGCTTCTCCGGTTCTATGTGTCCTAGAGACTCGGGACAAAAAGTAGACACCCTAGCATGAATTAATGTATCTACTTCTGGTGGTCTGGAGCGTATAGCTCAAAATCCGTCGGATTTAAAAATCTCCCCAAAAAACCTGAAGAATGGGCTATGGGTCAGTCTATGTCGAAAATCTTATGTCTATACAATATCGGAGTCGGGAGTTATTAATTTCCAAAGTTTTATACCTGTTATCCGAAAAGTTCGGATTTTGTCAAAAATTTTGAAATTAACGATTTTTCCGGCCAAGTTTGGGCTTAATCGATCTCAAATAAGTTACCTAAAGCTAATTATGCAGTCAAAATAATTTATTTACTATTAATTTAGAATTTATTGCCAAAAAACATTAAAAAATCAATATCTCCGTCTCCGTATGTCCAAAAAATCTGAAATTTCAGATTTAGGTGTCTAAAATAAGCCTTAATCCTAATTAATACTAACATCAAAATATTTAAAATTATTTCATATAAAAATTTAAAAAATTTAAAAAATTTAGTTTTTTAATTTTTACACTAAGATAAAATGTCCAAAAAAATTTTTCTAAAATGTGCTATCTATTGACGTGCCTAGCGCGCAAAAGATAGCAATTGAATTTTTGTCAATTTTCAATTTTTACAAAAGATATAAAAGGTCAAAGTTTGAATTTTTAAAATTAAATTAATTAAAAAGTACAAGTCTTAAAAATCTAAAAGTTGCGCCAATCCTCTTCTATTGCAAGGGTGTATAAATGTACAAATTTCCAGCTACCTGGGACGTCTGCTTCTGGTCTTCGGTCGCCACGTGGGACTTGTTTTTTTGGCCACTATGGCCAAACGCCTGAAGTCTCGAAGCTGCTAGTGGCGCCAAACGATGGGGGCAAACTGGGGCTTCCCGGGGAAATTTGTTGCTGCCGGATCCGTGCAGGACTCCGCTCTCCACAGGTGTCCGAAGTTCGACTTCTTAAAAGTAACCTCGAAAAATCGAGGTTTTTCGGGAATAACTTCCCAGCCGGTGCACTTTTTGAACTGGTTGACACTTCACAGGGTGGAGGCAAAAATCCTGCGTCTCCTGATACCGCACTCGTCACAATCGCACAAGAAAAACCCACTTTTTTGAATTTTTTCGTCGGGAGCGCGTGGAATTCGTGGCGTCTCGGGCGGCGGACGGCTCGCAACTGGGTTAGGTTAGGTTAGGTTAGGTTAGGTTAGGTTAGGTTAGGTTAGGTTAGGTTAGGTTAGGTTAGGTTAGGTTAGGTTAGGTTAGGTTAGGTTAGGTTAGGTTAGGTTAGGTTAGGTTAGGTTAGGTTAGGTTAGGTTTTTTTTTTTTTTTTTTTTTAATTTGTCGCCCTGTAAAGGCTCAGCTCTGTCCCCTGATATGTTTTTTCAGGGAATTTTGCTTTCTGGGGCTTTTTATTTTTTATTCTTTATTTATTTCTTACTGTATTAATAACTAAAACAACGAATTTTGATTTCTTAAACTACTAAAATTACAGTGGCTGTTCCATTGCAAATGGATTGTTACATTCTAACTAATATCTTAATAATAAGTAAACTGATCTTAAGTCTTATGAGCTAATACACAGGTGCAGATCGATGCCACGAAATATTACAATTAATTTATTGACATTTAGCAGAGCCTACGCTTTTATCTTATTTCTATGACATTGTTTCTTATTATATAACTTAAGTCTATCTTAGTGCTAACATAATTTATTTTACATCTTAATTGTTATTGTTTATGCTTTATATGCACACATATAAGTTAAACAATAGTTATGTATCTTTATTTTTCTTATTTACTAGATCACTAATTCTAACACAGTAATCGATAAACTTATTTCTAGTATCTTTATTTCTAATTAGTTTACGAAGGCTATCCAATTTGACTTCCTCACCTGTATCTTGTTCGAAGTCGAACCTCTGCCTAGCGTATACTGGACATTCTGTGAGCAGGTGGGGAACCGATTCCTCCACGTCTGGGTCACAGATACATGCCGGGCTCTCCCGGCACTTGAAGCGGTTCAAGTACTGGGAGAACCCGCCATGTCCCGTGAGGACTTGGGTAAGCTTTCCGGTCGGCCGGATGGTCTTTATCAGTTGGAATGCGTCGGTTGCTGACGGAAAGAAGAGTTTAGTGACTGATGCGGTTTCACCCTCGACATATCTTTGATTCCACTTCTGGACCGACGTTTCACGCAGAAGGCGTTTGGCGTACGACACCGGGCATCTGTCGTAGTCCTTCTGCCTCTTACTCCTCAAAGCGGCCTCCTTCGCGAGTTCGTCCGCACGCTCGTTGCCAGGAAGTCCTGCATGGGCTTTGACCCAGAACAAGGAAACATCTTTGTTCTGTGTCGAGGCCCGCTGCAGATTATCCCTAGCTTTCAGTGCAAGAGGATGGAGAGAGTCATGGCTAGTGAGTGTCTCGAGCGCTGCTCTAGAGTCACTGTACACACCATAACTCTTTTCCACCCTCTTAAGGATGACGCCCGTTGCTTCGCATATTGCCAGGAGTTCCGCCTGATAAACTGTGCAGTACGCGGACAGACACAGCTTTCGGTTCTGGATCTCGGCATCACCTTTCCATATGGAAAGTGATGCTCCGACCTTCCCCTCCAGCTTGCTGCCGTCGGTGAAAATTCGCACCTCCTGCACGTTGTGCCTGTCAACAAGGTTTTGGTCTACCAAGCCTATGAAATCCCGGTCAATATGCGATGCCGGATGCGGCGATTCCGCAAATCCCACCACACGCTCTATATCCCTGTCGCCCAGCAGCGCCAGAGATGACCCTCTCTTGGCTTCGTACAGGGCTGCTACCTCCTGCACTCTGAGGTCGAGAGGCAGTATCCCGGATAGCAGCAGGGCGGCATGGAGAGAGACCGTGCGGTACGATCTGCAGAGTTTTTGGGCGAAACCTCTCTGCACCGTGTTGAGTTGCTTCTGAACTCCTAGCTTCTTAGTGGCCGGCGCCCACGCTGCTGCAGCGTATGTTATTACGGGTACAACCGCGGCGTTGTATATAGACCTGACTATATCGGGGTCTAGGCCCCAGGTGACCTTAGCGGCCCTAGACAACTGCTTATAGAGACCCAAGGCTTTCCTACACTGATTAGTGATGTGGGTATTAAAAGTGAGATGGTCGTCGATTGTCAGGCCCAGGATTTTCATTTCCTTTGACAGGTTTATGCCGACCCCACCCATGCTCAGCCGCGGGGTATCATACTTAAGCTTCCTAGTTAGAAGCATCGCACAGGTTTTATGTGGAGCGAAGCGCAGTTTGTTTTGTATGCCCCACTGCTGAACATAGGCAAGTGCAGCATTCGCCTGGTCTTGAATCTCACGCGCGGTGTCTCCATCAAACACTAGTGTGACATCGTCTGCAAAAGCTTGACAATAATAGTCTCTCTGTTCTAGTCCGGTAAGTAGCGGATTGAGAAGCATGTTCCAGAGAAGGGGACCGCCGATCGACCCCTGCACGCAACCTTTCGTCGTGTTACGCGTGCTTTCTTCCCCGGCAAACCTAACGGTAACTCTTCTGCAGCTCAGGTAGCTGTCGAGTAGCCTCCTGATATTGACCGGACACTTTTCCTCAGCCAGTCGGACTCTGATGGCTGGCCACCAGGCGCTGTCGAAGGCCCCCTCTATATCCAATGAGACGAGGCAGACCAGCTTCTTCAGCTCAATTTTGCCTTTGATGTGGTTCATTAAACAATAGAGGGCGTCCTCAGTGCTCTTTTGGGGCATGAATCCGTACTGGCGAGTACTAATCCTCGGTACAAGGTGCCATTTCATCCTTGCTACTACCATCTTCTCCAGGATCTTCCCCAAAACCGGCAGGAGACCTATCGGTCTATAAGCCTTGGGGTTCGTATAATCATCCTTGCCCGGTTTTCTAAGTACCACTACTGTGGCCTCCTTCCAGCTGTCCGGGAAGTGTGCTATCTCTAGACACTTGTTGTAAAGGGCAAGGAAAGCGTCCGGATCCTGGAGTATAGCTCGGCTGCAGATGTCCGCTGTAAAGCCATCCACTCCCGGGGCCTTCTTTGGATTAAAACTCCCCGTCGCGGTCTTTAGCTCTGACAGTGTAAACGGAGGATCGTGTGGGTCATCACACTCCTCGGCGTTTACCTGTTCTGCCGTTTGTCTGACCCGGCGATGGTCCGAGTTATCCGTGTCTACGTGGTCTTCGGGGTAGAACGTATTAGCGAGTAGGTCTGCCGATTCTTTCGGGTTGAGGTGTTTTCCATCGTTGGTTTTCAGGGTCGTGTCTTCTTCTCTCCTGGCGGTCCTATGGTTAGGTTAGGTTAGGTTAGGTTAGGTTAGGTTAGGTTAGGTTAGGTTAGGTTAGGTTAGGTTAGGTTAGGTTAGGTTAGGTTAGGTTAGGTTAGGTTAGGTTAGGTTAGGTTAGGTTAGGTTAGGTTAGGTTAGGTTAGGTTAGGTTAGGTTAGGTTAGGTTAGGTTAGGTTAGGTTAGGTTAGGTTAGGTTAGGTTAGGTTAGGTTAGGTTAGGTTAGGTTAGGTTAGGTTAGGTTAGGTTAGGTTAGGTTAGGTTAGGTTAGGTTAGGTTAGGTTAGGTTAGGTTAGGTTAGGTTAGGTTAGGTTAGGTTAGGTTAGGTTAGGTTAGGTTAGGTTAGGTTAGGTTAGGTTAGGTTAGGTTAGGTTAGGTTAGGTTAGGTTAGGTTAGGTTAGGTTAGGTTAGGTTAGGTTAGGTTAGGTTAGGTTAGGTTAGGTTAGGTTAGGTTAGGTTAGGTTAGGTTAGGTTAGGTTAGGTTAGGTTAGGTTAGGTTAGGTTAGGTTAGGTTAGGTTAGGTTAGGTTAGGTTAGGTTAGGTTAGGTTAGGTTAGGTTAGGTTAGGTTAGGTTAGGTTAGGTTAGGTTAGGTTAGGTTAGGTTAGGTTAGGTTAGGTTAGGTTAGGTTAGGTTAGGTTAGGTTAGGTTAGGTTAGGTTAGGTTAGGTTAGGTTAGGTTAGGTTAGGTTAGGTTTTTTTTTTTTTTTTTTTTTTTTTTTTTTTACGACTACCTCCAACATGTGTGATCGGAGCCTGTTTTTTCAATTGATATTTTTTATCTGTTCTATCCGACTTAAGGTCAAACCTTATACTTTAATCTTCTTTTCTGTCTTCTATTACATCAATAAATTACTCTATTTATATCTTATCATTTAATTTATATGTCTGGGTTTCTTCTACTGTAGTTACACTGTTCCAATATATTAATTTTAATTTAGTTCATATTGTTCTGTATTCTATTAATTTTTATTTCACGCTCTTACGCCTTCTTCTATAATTTGCAATTTTAATAATCTGTAATGTTTACCATTATTGCTTTCTTTTCTTTATTTTTGTCTTATCCTGCAGGGTCAGTGGGCATATACTATCTTTATTTATTATCCTTATTTCTTTTCAATATCTATTCTTAAATAATTATATTCGCTATAATATTATTAGCATTTATATATTTATGTATTTGTGATACATTATATATTCAATATATATGACACAATATTCTTGTTTGGCTTTTATTCCTTTTCAATTCATTTATCATAAAATTTTTGCAATATTTTAAATATATAGCTTTTTGTTTACTTATTTTTATTAAAACCCTCTTTATCACCCTGTTGATCCCCTCCCACATATCTCTTACGCACATATCTCTTACGTCCCGTTTCCCACGAGGTTCCATCCACTTCTTTGTTATTTTTCCTTGGACTTTTAACTTAAGCTCTTCTTTTTCTTCCAGGTACAGGTCATATGCTGCCCATGGCTCGGAGCACAACGGCATGGTAAGTATTTCTATTTTGTTTTTATTTGTAGTTATGTTTGTGCAAATTTTTATAGTTGTTTGTGTGATTTTTTCTGTGTTGTTGGTTTTATTTAATTTTTCTTTTATTATTTGTTTTTCAGGCGTGATTTGGGTAAATTTCTCACGAAATTCTTTGAAATCACCCTTATTTGATTTAGATTTTATTGATCTGACTGCAAGAACACTTGCAGTCTGGTCAATGTGTTTTCTTGTAGGTTTATTTAATTTAAAGCTAAGTGTTTTGCCGTTGTGGTCCAAGCTCATGAGGTCCCGTACCTCTCCTCTGTTTTCCACCAGGTTCGCGCCACCTTTAGTGTGTACTGAGCCGTCTGCTCGACCATTGCGCGTTTTGCCTCTTCGTATGCCCTCCGGGACGCCTTTAGCAGTACGCCGTTGACGCCCTCGCTATGGCGTCCCATTTTCTACGAATGGGGCAGTCTTGGCTGAACGCATTATGGGAGCTGTTCTCTAATTTGGCTCGGCTGCAGTTAATACACTTCGGTGTCTCCTGTGCAAGCCTTTCGGGGCAGCTCGCGCACAAGTGTAGTCCACCACAATAACTGCATACGTCCCCGGTCTCCTTGCAATATTTGCGGCTGTGCCCATAGCCCAGGCAACGCGAACACTGGACCAAGGGTGATTGGTCCTCCACCACAATCTGTTGGAGGTCTATGTGGACTCTTCCCTGGTCAGTCGCTCGCTTCCAGATTGTGGGGGACACTGTGATGACGATGTGAGAGGTATGTGGGTTTCTGGTTTTCTTTCTGAATTTTACTTCCACCCTGTCCTCCTCGTTTTCGAGGCCATGAAAGAGGCCCCGGTTCTGGTTCCTAAGAGCTTCCAATACATCAGTATCACTATGTATCGTGAGAACGCTCTTAAGAACCAGAAGCGGGTCCCTGTTTTTCATTTCCTCGACTAAGAGGTTGTTCCCTGCTCTTTCTATTCTTTCCTTGATCTTCCTTCTGTCTTCTCTCGTTTCGCATCCCATTATAATCTTTCTGTCTTTAGCCTTTCTAACTTTTTCTATCTTTATCCAACCCTCTTTTGCGTCGACTGCTCTTCTGACCCTTTCCAAGACTTCCTCCCCAGTATCTTGGTCGTTTTCGGAGGTGATGACCACAGAGTGGAGTGCTCTACGCTCCGGCACTTGCCTGGTGTTCGGTTCGGCTGCCGCTACTCTCGCGTAGGTCATTTGTTCGATGTTCTGTGTTTGGCCATCTATCATGGTCTTAATTTCTAAAAGCTGTTTATTATTTTCAGCGAGCAGTCGGCTGTTCTCCTCTATCTTAGTGATGAGGAGATCTCCCTCTATTCTTCCTAATCCCTCTCTAGGTACCTGCTCCTTCAACGTTGGAGTGTCGTTGTCATTCTCCCTCTGATCCTCGTCCCCTCTAGTCATTTTCTTTTTTGCAGGTGCGGCTCCCGACGCCTCCTTCACAAGTTGGTAGAGATTGTCCACCGCTAGAGTGATCCCGGCCTTAAGGTCGGCTCTCAGATTGCGGGATTCTCCTATCTGGGTCTTCGCTTTCACGAGCCAAACCCTGGCCCGGGTCACTCTATCGGAGGACTTCGGTTGGTCCGTCGCTGGCCTCGGCGACACCGCAGCAGCGTCTACAGATGCTCTGCGCGTCACTCCCTTCGCTTCAGAGGGGGCCGCTGCCTTCTGTTTCGCCTTCTGCGGTACCCCCGAGGCCTTCGCCGTTTCCACTTTGGTTGGAGAGTGTGAGTGCGTGGTTGACGCACACTGCATTTGAGTCATCCTGGACTCCAGTTCTCCTATGCTCCGTCTCACGTTTGTTCGATGCGTCGTGGACTTTACCGGAGAGGGTCCTGCCTTCTCCTTGTTGTTTGACGGTGATATTTCAGGACTCCTGTCAATTCCCTTTTTTGCGGGTGTTCTAAATCCGAACATGTTTACTATGGTAGGTTTAGACAGCGAGCGAGGAGAACGGAGACCAGCGTGGGAGAGGTCACAAACAAAATCAACTGCGTGCACCGAATACGATGCACAGCAACAATATTAAATAGGTAAAAGATTTTATTTAGTGTTCAATAAAACACCGTCGAAGTAAATTTGTCTTAAACTAAGTATGCCGGCCAATAGGCCAGGCTTACAACCTGATAAGAGCTAATTAAGTGCAGTTTGCTCACTGCAACTGGGCACTTGTGTCTATGACCGTCAATAAAATTTTAAAATTAAGGGTAATTTATTTAACAATTTTAAGTCTACTCTATAGAGAGTAGGTCACGAATCTCAGTTCGTTAGGTCCTTATTTTTAAGAAAATTTAATGTCCCTTTATATTTACAGGAGCTGCGAAGGGCGATCTTGGGCACGAGAAGTGTACCCAGGTGACGGCTAGACCCGAACGATGACAAGAAACGAAGAAACTCAAAAACTAAATTTCGATCGGGTCGGCTCGTTCACCTGCCTGAAAGAATAAGGGTGGGTGGGAGGGCAAATTTTTGGGTTTCCCTCTGCCGGAAAGCGGCGGATGGGGTGTCAGATGAAAGGTCTCGGCGCCGTCTACAATTCTGCGTGCAGAGAAGAGGTGGTGCCGGTATAAAATTTGGATGTTATAGGTGAAAAACTGATTTTTTATATGAAATTTAATGAAAATATATGAATTTAATGAAAATCCTATTTTCCAGGTGGTCCAGATAGGTGCAGGAGCAGGCGGGGCAGCGAACCAGTCAACCTCGAAGAGGAAGAAGAGTAGGCGTCCGAGTAAAAAGTTAGGAAAATATAGGAAAAACTACGATTTTCGTGAAAATTTAAATGAAGGAAAAGTGAAAAGCCAAAAAGGACTATAGCAAACGATGGCAGCAACAAATTTAAACGTATTCAAAACAAAAAATTTTGAAGATCGGTCAACTAGAAGACCTTTTTTATTGTTTTTGAGTTGGGTTAGGTTAGGTTAGGTTAGGTTAGGTTAGGTTAGGTTAGGTTAGGTTAGGTTAGGTTAGGTTAGGTTAGGTTAGGTTAGGTTAGGTTAGGTTAGGTTAGGTTAGGTTAGGTTAGGTTAGGTTAGGTTAGGTTAGGTTAGGTTAGGTTAGGTTAGGTTAGGTTAGGTTAGGTTAGGTTAGGTTAGGTTAGGTTAGGTTAGGTTAGGTTAGGTTAGGTTAGGTTAGGTTAGGTTAGGTTAGGTTAGGTTAGGTTAGGTTAGGTTAGGTTAGGTTAGGTTAGGTTAGGTTAGGTTAGGTTAGGTTAGGTTAGGTTAGGTTAGGTTAGGTTAGGTTAGGTTAGGTTAGGTTAGGTTAGGTTAGGTTAGGTTAGGTTAGGTTAGGTTAGGTTAGGTTAGGTTAGGTTAGGTTAGGTTAGGTTAGGTTAGGTTAGGTTAGGTTAGGTTAGGTTAGGTTAGGTTAGGTTAGGTTAGGTTAGGTTAGGTTAGGTTAGGTTAGGTTAGGTTAGGTTAGGTTAGGTTAGGTTAGGTTAGGTTAGGTTAGGTTAGGTTAGGTTGAGGTGTCAGTCGGAGATACCTCCTTGTGCGGCGGAATGTTACCAGTTACGTTCTTTCAATGTCGTAATTGGTAGGATTCCATCCAGGTTCACCTCGGGCAACGGCAGTTGATAATCCCTGAAAAGTGATCATCAGCTGACGGCCAAAGTCTCTGAACGGGGGATCACTCTTTACCTTGCTATGTTCAGCATAGCACTGTAAAGATGTGGTCAGGGGGGCAGACCGTAATCCGTCCTTTTCAGGGCAGAGCGGGGGCTCAGTTTACCTGGGCTGCGAGGAAGAAACCTCTATAATAAATCACCGCGCGGCAGCGCCCGCCTTTAGTCAGCCGCCGCTGGCTGGCGGGTCGCCGGGCAACCCGTTACCCTACGGAAGGGCCGGGGGCTCGGACTCATACCGCCGTATTTGTCCGGGCTGCGAGGAAGGCCACCTCAATAAAAAAACCGCATACCGTTCTGCCTTTCTTAAGGCGGGGTGGGGGGATGGCGGGGCTTTTGTCCGGCCCGCGAGGAAGGAAAACCTCTCTAAAAAAACCCCCGTACACCGTTACCTGTCCTTCGGGATCGGCCGGGGGCCCTTCGGGGCCGCGAGGACGAAAACCTCAATAAAAAATCCCCTAGCTTCGGAGTCTGCAAGGGGGCTTCGGAGTGTATGACCGGTGGGGCTACACTGGTCGGAATCCTTGCATCATACCGTGTGCCTGCTCTTTTTAGAGCGGGTATGCGGGGGCCCTGCTTGCCAGGGCTGCGGGGAGTAAACCCCAATGGGAGGTTTTGGGGGCCGGGTCTGTTGCGGTGGAGTGTGGGAGGGGGAAATGGGATGTGCGCGGCTGTTTCCGTGTTGGCAGATTGTAGAGGTTCTGTCCTCGTCGGTCAACACAGTCACAGTCCCTTAGCATCCCAGGACTCTAACCCACACTGTACCCCTTCAGCCCCGGACACCAAGGCTTCTCAAAAATCCTTCAATCCTCGTCGTTGGGGCGCCCTGCGGGGCCCAGCGCGGCGACGGGGTCTCTGACCTCGCGCGGAGTGAGGCAGAGTGGTTGGCGTAGCGGGATCAACCAACTAGCGGCCACCCTGGGGTACCGCCCGACCCCCCAGGCGTATTTTGGGTTACCCGGGTACTGCGGGATCTCTGCCCGGGTGGACTCTTTAGATCTCCCGCACTCGTGGGACTTGTTATGGAGTTTAATAATAAAATATACGGGGATTATTTTGGGAGGGATGACGAGGAGGTCAGCGCTGCTGACCTATGTTCGGCTGTGGACGATGCCGTGGCAGCTAGCCTAGACACTGTCCGTAGGAGAAGCTCCTCACTTGAGCGAGCGAAAACCACTTCGGCTGGTACAACCGCGCCTAGGCGCGATGTTTCGGGCATGGTAGAGGACGAGGACTCGTTCGGCCTCGCCAAGGTGGCCAAACTGGCCTCAGGCAGAGGTGGATTACGGCAGTCTCGCGTCGAACAGAGAGCTGGTCCTGCTTTCAGGCAGGCAACTTCGGACCCACAAGTCGGTCCTTCCGGCAATATCGACAATCTGGCAGATCTTCAGCCAGACATGGATGATGACAACGAGGGCGCCGCCGGCCGTTATGAAGTTACTCCTCAGGAGATACTAGCGGATCGTCTGGCCAACAGAGTACAAGAGGACGTTGAGAAGATATGCAAGATCAGCTCCTCTTCGTCAGTGCATCTCCAGACTCGCGTTCGCCAGGCGATTGATAGCATCGCTGAATCCATTTCGGAAGCAGCTGAAGAGCTACGCGCTGCGCTTGCTGCGTCTGGACATCAAGAGAAAGAGATTTCCAAGCTTCGACGTCTGTCGAAGACTACCCTCCAACTCAACGCGACACTCCAGAAGGAGGTAACCCTAGTGCGGGCGCAGAATGAGCGCCTCAGCAAGGAAGTTGAAAACCTTCGCTCGGAGATGGCCCTACTTTCCCGCCCTCCGAAGCGGAAACTGGACAAACACCCGAGCCCAGGCGTCTCAATAGAGACGCAAACCGAGTCGCTACCACTGCGGCCGTCCGAAGCGACTGCGGTTCCGCCCGCCTGTGACATGGACGCGTACTCCGACCGGATCCTCCGGCAAGTCGGTGACGCATTGGGCGCCAGGCTGGAGGCCCGCCTCGAAGCTCTCGAGGCCCGTCTCCCCCCGGCCCCTCTGATCAGACCGCCTCTCGGGGTGAAATCAGCGAGTAGAGCGCCTGCCGCCCCAACTCCACGGGCCGGCCCCATTGGCGCAACGACGAAACCGTGGAAGGGGAAGGGATTGGGGAAGGGGTCCAAGACCTCCGAACCGGCACCCACCCCATCCACGAGCCGGATAGACACAACTACCTGGACAGAGGTAGTTCGCGGGCGAAAAAGCAAGAGGGGGAAAGCCCCGCCCGCTCAGCCCGCCACCAGCAGCAACGCCGCCGCCCAGGCTCAACCCGGACCCGGTTCCAGCAGGCCTTCAAAGGCTATTCAAGGAGACTCCGCCAGAAAGGCGAAGAAGAAGCCCCCTAGGCTCCGCCCTCCCAAGTCGGCTGCAGTCGTCTTGGAGCTCACCGCGGAAGCCAAGGCAGCGGGCACGAGTGTTGCGGTTTTGCTCCGCGATGCCAGGAGGGTCTTAGGCCCCTCCTTTATTCAAGAGACGGGTATCTCCGGCCGCCTGAAACTCCGGCCCTCCCGGATGACAGGCAACAGGATCCTTGAGATCAGGGCGCTCAAGGACAGTCCTCCCGGCGAGACCAACGAGATGGCCGACACTTTGGCGGCTGCTCTCACTTCTGTTTTTCCGCCCGGCGCGGCTATTGTTACTAGACCCGTCAAGTGCGCTGACTTGCGCCTGACGGGCCTCGAGGAGACCGCCACCGCTGAAGACATAGCGGAGGCCATATCAGACCAGGGGGGCTGTGACAAGGCCCATATCAAGGTTGGCCGGATGGGCGCAGGAGGATCAGGCGGCTCTACGGTCGTCCGCTGCCCCGTCCAGGCGGCCAAAATACTGGCCAAATCCAAGCGTTTGCTCATCGGCTGGCTCTCGGTACGAGTCCAGCTGCTGCCGCCCAGAGCACTGCGCTGTTCGCGGTGCCTCGGCGAGAGCCATGGCCGGGCTGTATGTCAAGCCGCGGAGGATCGGAGTAACATCTGCATCCGATGCGGCCAGCCCGGTCATAAGGCCGCCGGTTGTACGGCCGCGTATAACTGCTGCCTCTGTGCAGCAGCGGGTCGCAGGGCAGACCATCGCCTGGGCACTAAAGAGTGCCCGCGACCGAGGATCTCAAGGGAGAAGCCCCAGATAGCCCCTAGAGCGCGCTCGCGCTGAGGCAGACAGGGGTCACAGCCATGGGGAGAGCCGTTCATCGGTGGCAGGACGCAGATGTCCCGAATCTCCCAGGTGTCCAGGGGTGAGTGGCGAGTGATGCCCTCCCCGGTACTGGCACCGAGTGGGCTGTCGTCTTGCACGGCAAGCGCCAATTGAGGCGCAAGTGACAACCCGGGGGTTTTTTGGGTAAAACCATTTCCCCCTAAAAAAAAAAGAGGTGTCAGTCGGAGATACCTCCTTGTGCGGCGGAATGTTACCAGTTACGTTCTTTCAATGTCGTAATTGGTAGGATTCCGTCCAGGTTCACCTCGGGCAACGGCAGTTGATAATCCCTGAAAAGTGATCATCAGCTGACGGCCAAAGTCTCTGAACGGGGGATCACTCTTTACCTTGCTATGTTCAGCATAGCACTGTAAAGATGTGGTCAGGGGGGCAGACCGTAATCCGTCCTTTTCAGGGCAGACCGGGGGCTCAGCTTACCTGGGCTGCGAGGAAGAAACCTCTATAATAAATCACCGCGCGGCAGCGCCCGCCTTTAGTCAGCCGCCGCTGGCTGGCGGGTCGCCGGGCAACCCGTTACCCTACGGAAGGGCCGGGGGCTCGGACTCATACCGCCGTATTTGTCCGGGCTGCGAGGAAGGCCACCTCAATAAAAAACCGCATACCGTTCTGCCTTTCTTAAGGCGGGGTGGGGGGATGGCGGGGCTTTTGTCCGGCCCGCGAGGAAGGGAAACCTCTCTAAAAAACCCACGTACACCGTTACCTGTCCTTCGGGATCGGCCGGGGGCCCTTCGGGGCCGCGAGGACGAAAACCTCAATAAAAAATCCCCTAGCTTCGGAGTCTGCAAGGGGGCTTCGGAGTGTATGACCGGTGGGGCTACACTGGTCGGAATCCTTGCATCATACCGTGTGCCTGCTCTTTTCAGAGCGGGTATGCGGGGGCCCTGCTTGCCAGGGCCGCGGGGAGTAAACCCCAATGGGAGGTTTTGGGGGCCGGGTCTGTTGCGGTGGAGTGTGGGAGGGGGAAATGGGATGTGCGCGGCTGTTTCCGTGTTGGCAGATTGTAGAGGTTCTGTCCTCGTCGGCCAACACAGTCACAGTCCCTTAGCATCCCAGGACTCTAACCCACACTGTACCCCTTCAGCCCCGGACACCAAGGCTTCTCAAAAATCCTTCAATCCTCGTCGTTGGGGCGCCCTGCGGGGCCCAGCGCGGCGACGGGGTCTCTGACCTTGCGCGGAGTGAGGCAGAGTGGTTGGCGTAGCGGGATCAACCAACTAGCGGCCACCCTGGGGTACCTCCCGACCCCCCAGGCGTATTTTGGGTTACCCGGGTATTGCGGGATCTCTGCCCGGGTGGACTTACCCTTCTCCCGCACTCGTGGGTATCAAATGGATCGATTGAATTTAAACTTTTCTGGGGATAATGGGGGGGATGCGAACTCGCGAGTTCGCCGAAGCACATCCAGCACTGCTGCTGGGTCTGCCATGGATAACGACAGTACCCTGCCCTCAAGGGCAGACGTCACGGACGAGACTGGGAGAGTTGAGGACGAGCTGATCGACCTCTGTGCAACAGCGGAACGTGTCGAGGCTAGCCTTGACACCAACTTTGACTGCTCGCTTCCGCAAGTCAATGTGAAGACCGGCGTGCAGCGTCCGCGAAGTGAGTCGCGGTCACGAGCAATGAAGACACCGGAGATATATGCGCCCTTGTGCGATTCGGGCAGAGACGCCAGATTGGACACGTCTTGCCTCCCCAAAGTTGCCAAGCTGGTATCGGGTAGAGGCCGCATTCGACAGAGTCCAACCGAAGCAAGGAGGAAAGTCCCCTCCTCGAGAGACCTGACGCCCGGCCCTTCTGAGCCGATTACGGGAGAGGAGTGGGATGCAGACGACGCGGCACAAGAGACTCCGGCCCAACAGATGTTGGCGGCCGATTTGGCAAACCGGATCCAGTGCGCCGTCGCCAAGCTACATGAACTCGCTTCATCACCGAGGTTCATCAACACCGACGTCGCCGAGGCCCTCGATACGGCCGGAGAGGTCATCGGCATGAGCGTCGAGGAGTTGCGCCTGCTTAAAGGCCGAGAGGAGACGGAGCGCCTCGAAATTGAGCTCGCCCGACTGAGGGGAAAAATGCTCTCTGTACAGACTAGCAGCCACGTGAGGATCATTGCCGAACAGAAGGGCGAGATCCAGAACCTGCAAGCGCAAGCTTGGGCCTCGCAGGAGGAGATGCGCAAGCTAAGGGAGGACAACCTTCGCCTCGGCGACGAGCTGCACCTGATCCGCCGGGATATGGGCCGCCTTCAAAGCGGAATCCGCCGCCCTGGCCGCGAGGTATCTGTTCAGGCTGGTCTGCCGAAAGAACGGCCGTCTAGGGCCCCATGTGTGGCCACGCAGACCGACCTGCCCAGAGCTCGATCGCCAAGCGTCCCGTCTGACATCGTGAGTGGGGACGCCAAATTTGACGTGTTTGCACGAGCCGTGCTGTCAGAGGTGAGCAGCATGATGGATGCTAAACTCGCGGCCTTCAGGGATTCACTCCCACTGCCTGCGCAGCGTCGCCCACCTCTACGCGAGAAAACAGCCGCCACACCTGCCGCTCCAGTTCAACCTGGCCCTAGCGGGAGTGCCCCGGCCAAAGTATGGAAGGGAAAGGGTACTGGGAAAGGCTCTAGCAATAGGGCTGACCCTGTACCCCCCCCTGACACCAGGATATTGGCTCCCTCAGACACACCCTGGTCTGAGGTCGTCAAGCGCGGGCGAAAGCGTGGGAAGAAGAAGGGGAAGGCCCCACAGGTCCCCGTTGCTCCACCCACTGGAAGGGAAGCTGCACCACCATCTGCAAGAACCCGGCGTGATGCTGCCTCCAAGGCAGCGAAGAAGAAGAGGGCGCCGAGGCTCCGTCCGCCAAAGACGGCGGCGGTAGTCCTCGAACTAACGACCGAGGGCAAAGCCATGGGCCTCAACTTTGCATCGGTCATGCGAGAGGCCCGACAGGACATCGGTCCGGGCTGGCTGCAGGACACCGGACTCGCCGGCCGACTGAAGCTGCGACCTTCCCGGATGACAGGGAATCGCATCTTTGAGATTAGGGCCCTCAAAGATAGCGCACCCGGGGAGACGAAGGAGAAAGCGGATGCTCTTGCGGCAGCTTTCCGCTCCGTCCTGCCGCAAGGAGCAATTAATGTGACAAGGCCCACTAAGTGCGCAGACGTGCGACTTAGGGGCCTAGAAGAAGGAACAACCGCCGACGAGATTACGGCGGCCATCGCAGAACAAGGGGGATGCGACCCCGCTTACATCAAAGTGGGTCGCATGGGACAGAGCGGACAGGGCGGCTCCGTCGTCGTTCGTTGTCCCGTGGAGGCTGCCAGAACGCTGGCGAAACTGAAAAGTCTGCGGGTTGGGTGGATCAATGTTCGCGCCCAAGTCCTGCCGCCGAGGGCGCTGAGGTGCTCGCGCTGCCTCGGCGAGAGTCACGGCCGGGCCGTATGTAAAGCCGCGGAGGACCGCAGTAATCTGTGTCTCCGCTGCGGCGAGCCCGGCCATAAAGCCGCCGGGTGCCTGGCACCCTATCGCTGCTGCTTATGTGCGGCGGCGGGCAAAGCGGCAGATCACCGTCTCGGGACGGCGTCCTGCCCTAGGCCGAGAATTGCCAGGGAGAAGCCCCAACGTGTTCCGGCGCCGTCGCGCCGTGGAACTGGGGAGAGCCGCAGGGGGGAGCCGATGGAGGTCGGCGCGGGGGCCAAGGGCCCAACCCTCCCAGGTCCTAGTGGTCGGGCGTAGCACCTGATCTTAGGACCGAGTGGGTGGCCGTTCTAACGGCTGGCGTTGATTCTGTGGCCAACGACGTTGGTCACGGAAACCAATCACGCACGTGACAACCCGGGGGTTTTTTGGGCAACCATTTCCCCCTAAAAAAAAAAAGAGGTGTCAGTCGGAGATACCTCCTTGTGCGGCAGAATGTTACTAGTTACGTTCTTTCAATGTCGTAATTGGTAGGATTTCGTCCAGGTTCACCTCGGGCAACGGCAGTTGATAATCCCTGAAAAGTGATCATCAGCTGACGGCCAAAGTCTCTGAATGGGGGATCACTCTTTACATTGCTATGTCCAGCATAGCATTGTAAAGATGTGATCAGGGGGGCAGACCGTAATCCGTCCTTTTTAGGGCGGACCGGGGGCTCAGTTTACCTGGGCTGCGAGGAAGAAACCTCTATAATAAATCACCGCGCGGCAGCGCCCGCCTTTAGTCAGCCGCCGCTGGCTGGCGGGTCGCCGGGCAACCCGTTTCCCTACGGAAGGGCCGGGGGCTCGGACTCATACCGCCGTATCTGTCCGAGCTGCGAGGAAGGCCACCTCAATAAAAAACCGTATACCGTTCTGCCTTTCTTAAGGCGGGGTGGGGGGATGTCGGGGCTTTTGTCCGGCCCGCGAGGAAGGAAAACCTCTCTAAAAAACCCACGTACACCGTTACCTGTCCTTCGGGATCGGCCGGGGGTCCTTCGGGGCCGCGAGGACGAAAACCTCAATAAAAAATCCCCTAGCTTCGGAGTCTGCAAGGGGGCTTCGGAGTGTATGACCGGTGGGGCTACACTGGTCGGAATCCTTGCATCATACCGTGTGCCTGCTCTTTTTAGAGCGGGTATGCGGGGGCCCTGCTTGCCAGGGCCGCGGGGAGTAAACCCCAATGGGAGGTTTTGGGGGCCGGGTCTGTTGCGGTGGAGTGTGGGAGGGGGAAATGGGATGTGCGTGGCTGTTTCCGTGTTGGCAGATTGTAGAGGTTCTGTCTTCGTCGGCCAACACAGTCACAGTCCCTTAGCATCCCAGGACTCTAACCCACACTGTACCCCTTCAGCCCCGGACACCAAGGCTTCTCAAAAATCCTTCAATCCTCGTCGTTGGGGCGCCCTGCGGGGCCCAGCGCGGCGACGGGGTCTCTGACCTTGCGCGGAGTGAGGCAGAGTGGTTGGCGTAGCGGGACCAGCCAGCTAGCGGCCACCCTGGGGTACCTCCCGACCCCCCAGGTGTATTTTGGGTTACCCGGGTATCGGGATCTCTGCCCGGGTGGACTTTCCCTTCTCCCGTTCTCGTGGGAATCACATGGATTTGAACAATTTAAATATCATTGGGGAATTAGGGGGGGAAGAGGACGACTCAGTCGTTCTCATAAATGAGACTAGTGCAGCGGCCTCAAACCGCAGCACCCATCGCGACCAAAGTACCTCGCGCGAGCGAAGGGCACAACTTCGCGGCAACATCGCGCTTCGGCGCGAAGTATCGGGACCCGAGAAAGACGGCGACTCGTCCGGCCTCGCCAAGGTGGCCAAGTTGGCCTCTGGCAGAGGCGGTTTACGACAAGCCGCCGTTCAACCTAGGACAAACCCTGCCTCTGGGCAGATGGCACCCGACCCGCAACCCGGTCCGTCCGGACTGCATGAAGATGACGCTGAGGATAGCGCCGGCTTCGAGACGACTCCGCAGGAGATCCTCGCGGACAAGCTGGCCAACCAAGTGCAAGAGGACGTCGATAAGATCTGTCGAATCGGCTCCTCCTCATCGTTGAATCTCCGACCAAGGGTACGCCAGGCTATTGAAAGCATAGCCGAATCAATATCTTCGTCGGTGGAAGAGCTGCGCGCGGCACTGGCCGCCGCCGGAAGCCAGGACAAGGAGGTGTCCAGGCTCCAGCGGCTGTCGCAAGCCACCTTACAACTGAACGCCACCCTCCAAAAGGAAGTGACGCTGGTGCGGGCGCAGAACGAGCGCCTTAGCCAGGACATGGAGAAGCTACGCTCGGAGATGGCTTTGCTTTCTCGCCCTCCGAAGCGGAAGCTAGACGCCAACCTGTGCCCAGGCGTCTCGACCGAGACGCAGACAGAGCCGCTAACACCGCGGCCCCAGGACGCGACACCACCTCCTCAGGCCCGCGACACCGACCTGGAGCAGCTCACCAGCTCCATCCTCCGCCAGGTTGGTGATGCGCTAGGAGCTAGACTGGAGGCCAGGCTAGAGGCTTTCGAAGCTCGCCTCCCTCCAGCCCCACCAGTCAGACCGCCCCTTAGGGCAAACAGAACTAAGACCACGGCTTCTGTCCCTGCACCTGCAGCCGGCACCAGCCTCCCCGTGGAAAGGGCGTGGAAGGGGAAGGGAGTGGGGAAGGGGTCCTCTGGGATCTCCGATCCGGCACCCATCCCGACCACGTCCCGATCTGAAGAAGAACCAGGCCGTCCTGATCAGGCCTGGTCCACCGTCGTGAAACGCGGGCGTAAAGGCAAGAAGGGGAAAGCCCCAGCCGCCCCGCCCGCCCCAAGTACGGCCGCACAAAAGGCCCACACCGCCCAGAGGCCCCCTCAGGCCTCCACCGCAGCGACGGCCCAGCAACGGGCCAAGAAGAAGAAGCCCCCGCGCCTCCGCCCGCCCAAGTCGGCCGCGGTGGTGCTGGAGCTCACACGAGAAGCGACAGCCTTGGGGAAAACCTTCTCCGAGTTGCTGAGCAAGGCCCGCCACGACATCGGCCAGGGCTGGATTGGCGAAACTGGGCTTCACGGACGCCTCAAACTGCGGCCCTCCCGCATGACTGGAAACCGGATCTTTGAGGTGAGGGCCTTAAAGGAGAACGGTCCCGATGAGGCTGCCGAAAAAGCCGACATTCTTGCTGCCGCCCTGGTATCGGTCTTCCCACCAGGTGCGGTAAAGGTGACGCGACCCGAGAAGTGCGCGGATCTGCGACTTACGGGCATAGAAGAGTCCGCCACTGCTGAGGAGATAGCAGTGGCCATATCTGAGCAGGGAGGCTGCAGCGCGGCCCAAGTGAAGGTTGGCCGGATGGGGGTGGGAGGATTCGGCGGCTCTGTAGTCGCCCGCTGCCCCGTCCAGGCGGCCAGAAACCTGGCCAAACAGAAGAGGCTGCACATTGGATGGCTGAGCGTCAGGGTCCAACTGTTGCCGCCCAGGGCTCTACGCTGCTCGCGTTGCCTTGGGGAGAGTCATGGCCGGGCCGTCTGTAAGGCCACTGAGGACCGCAGTGACATCTGCCTCCGATGTGGCCAGCCCGGTCATAAGGCTACCAGCTGCGTGGCCGCGTACAGCTGCTGCTTGTGTGCGGCGGCGGGCCGCAGAGCCGACCATCGTCTCGGGACGAAGGACTGCCCTCGGCCGAAGATCACCAGGGACAAGCCCCCGATCGCCCGCAGAACGCGCTCGCGTTAAGGAACACGGGGGTCAGCCAGGGAGAGCCGACGCAAGTCGGTGGCTGGACGCAGAGTCCGAACCTCCCAGGCTCCCCAGGAGCCGAGTGAGCGGCCAACTACGGCTGGCGTCGTAGAGACGTAGGTGGCAACCCGGGGGTTTTTTGGGTAAAACCATTTCCCCCTAAAAAAAAAACCCGCCCTTCACAGGGAAGGAGTTTTGGGTCTCCTACCGGGCGCGTCCCCAGGTGGCGGATAGGGGAATGCCCTCCAGACATGGAGGGTACCGGCCATTTGGCCGGCGTGGACCAAAACCCACACGGGAGACGCTTCCAGTGGGCTTGGGCAGCCCGCTGTTGAATGCGTCTCCAGACGGTGGTAGCGGGCTTCGGCCCGTGGCCTGTTGTGGCCGTTCATGCTGGAGGGTGCGACGGCGGTGTTGCCGTTGGGGCGCCAGCCCCGCGGCGGACGGAAGTCGCTCGCTTCCCAGTATGGTTTGAGCTATGCTGGGCAGCGAGTGGGCGTGAGACGTTGGCGGCCCCTTGCAACGACATGCAATGTCATTGTAAAGGGTGGCCACGGATCGGGTCGGCGAGGTTGCTTGCAGACCCGACCCGAAGTCGTAGATGGGGGAGGATGGAAAGGCAAACGCCGAACTCAACTTCCCCCCTCTAGCAGGCTAGTGGGCGTTGGGCCGGGGGGCTCAACGCTGGCATTGCACAGCTTGCCAGACTGGGGGTGGTTCCTGGTGTACAGGATCACCCATATTTTATGCCTGAGGCCCGGCATAGGCCGTACGTAGGTGGTGCATGGAGGGCATCCTAAGGGAAACCCATACACTGCCAACATACGTTGCAAGGTACACCGCAGGTCTTTTTAGTGGGTATGCTTGTCGGGCACCGACAAGAGAGTCCCACATACCCTACTGCTGCCCCTGAAGCAGTAGGTATGCGTAATGCATTTTTTCCTGCGAAAACAAAAAAAAAAAAAAAAAAAAGGTTAGGTTAGGTTAGGTTAGGTTAGGTTAGGTTAGGTTAGGTTAGGTTAGGTTAGGTTAGGTTAGGTTAGGTTAGGTTAGGTTAGGTTAGGTTTTTTTTTTTTTTTTTTTTTTTTTTTTTTTTTTTTTTTTTTTTTATAGCGATTTCCTCCAACATGGTCGGAGCCTATTTTATCAATTAACTTTATTTGTAAATTCTTTCTGTTAAAAACTAAAGGTCAAGCCTATCTACTATCATCTTCTCCATCTTTACTTTTTGATTTTGGTTTTTTCTTCTTTTTCTTCTTCTTTTACTGGGTCTTAATGAACATAATTATACTTTTTATATTTTTTATCTATGTTGTGTTTCTAATTCTAATACATATTCTAAGAATACTTGTATTCCTCTTTTATCTTAGACTTTTATTTATTATTATAAACGTTGATATTTATGTATTTGTGCTGCTAATATATATTCAATATATATGACACAATACTTTTTAGTTACTTTTGTTTCTCTCTATTACTTTAATCGTTAATTTTTGCAATATTCTATAAAAATGTCTTTTTCTTTACTAATTATTATTTCTTTTATGTTGTTTTTACTTAATCTTACATTTAATTTCTGTTCCAGGTCAAATCTTTGCAGGGAGAAAACGGGACACTCCAGAATTACGTGAAGGATGGTTTCCTCCGCGTTGGGATCGCAAATACACGATGGGCTCTCCTTACACTTGAAACGATTCAGGTATGAGGAGAACCCACCGTGTCCTGTGAGCACTTGTGCCAGAACACTGTCCATCCGCATCCTACGCACAGCCCCATACGCGTCTATGGCATTTGGGAAAAACAGTTTGGTGACTGACGCTGTTTCCCCGGTGCTGTATCTCCTGTTCCATTCGGAGAGCGTCTCATCACGGATGCTACGCTTCACGAATGAGACAGGGACTTGGTCATACTGAGACTTGCGCTTTGATGCGAGAGCCGCCTCCTTTGCCAGCTGATCTGCCCTTTCGTTCCCCTCTAGCCCTATGTGCGCTTTGATCCAAAATAAGGATAAATCCTTATTTTGGAGTTTGCAGCTCGTGATGTTACTTCGGGTCTCCACTGCAAGCGGGTGAGGGGCGTCGTTGTTGATGACGGTGTCCAGGGCTGCTCTGGAGTCGCAGTATATCGCTATATCCGCCTCCTTGCTCTTTAATGCGATCTCCGTGGCTCTGCACAGAGCGAGTAATTCGGCCTGGTAAACGGTGCATTGTGGCGATAGGGTAAATTTGGTGCACTTCGTCTCTCGCGTGTTATTCCACACGGACAGTGCCGCACCAACCTTACCCTCGATCTTACTGCCATCGGTAAAGATCTTTACCGAATGATCGCTGTGGTTTCTGTATTGCATCTCGTCTGTCAGGCCTACATACTTTAGTTCTAGTTGGCTCGCAGGATGTGGGGCGTCTATTTTAGGGGTCATCTGTTCGACCTCTCTCCCCCTGAGATCTTGCCGGAGTTCACCTTTCTTGGCTGCATAAAGTGCTGCTGCTTCACGCACTCTAAGATCCAGCGGAAGCATGCCAGTGAGCAACAATGCTGCGTTGAGCGATACAGTGCGGTAGCTCCTGCACATTTTTTGCGCGAACCCTCTCTGGACTACATCAAGGTTTTTACGCACTCCGAGCTTCTCGGCCGCCGGCGCCCATGCCGCTGCCGCATACATAATTGTGGGCTCCACTGCTGCGGTGTAAATCGTCCTCACTACTTCAGGATTTAACCCCCAACTCACCCTTGCCGCTCTTGCCAACTGTTTGTATATGTCCGTGGCTTTCTTACAGACATTGGTGACGTGTGAGTTGAAGGTCAACTTGTTGTCAATGGTGAGTCCGAGAATCTTCATTTCCTTGGCCATCGCAACTTCGATCCCTCCCATGCTCAAGCGTGGTGTGTCAAATTTAAGTTTGTTGGTAATTGTGATGGCGCATGTTTTATGTGGCGCAAACTTAAGTTTGTTTTTGACACCCCACGCTCGAACATGTTCGAGAGCAGCGTTTGCCTTCATCGTGATTTCCCGGGCTTCACTTTCACTGAAGAGCAAGATGACGTCATCCGCAAATGCCTGGCAGTGGTAGCCTTTGCCTTGCAATTGTTTCAGCAATGGGTCCAGCAGCAGATTCCACAGGATCGGCCCCCCTATGGATCCCTGGACGCAGCCTTTCTCCGTCTGTTTTTTGTACGAGGCTCCCGCGTATCGAACTTCCACAGTCCTCTCGCTGAGGTAACTGCTGATGGTCCTCCTCAAGTTTACCGGGCACTTCTCCTCCATCAGTCTGGATTTTATGGCCGGCCACCAGGCATTATCAAAGGCCCCCTCGATGTCCAACGATACTACTGTCACAATTTTCTTCTGTTTAAGGTTTCCGCGTATGTAGTCCATTAGGGCAACGAGGGCGTCCTCCGTGCTCCTTTGTGGCATAAATCCATACTGTCCGGCGGAAATACCCGGCAAAATGTGGAACTTGATTCGGGCCACCAGCATCTTCTCGAAGATCTTGCCCAAGATCGGCAAGAGACCTATCGGCCTGTATGCCTTCGGGGTGGTGTAAGAGTCTTTCCCTGGCTTCCTCAGCACAACCACTGTGGCCACTTTCCAGATCTTGGGGAAGTAGTGTTGTGCTAAGCATTTATTGAGGAGAGCCAGGGTGTACTCCGGGGCTGTGGTGATCGCGTGCAGGCAGATGTCAGCGGTGAATCCATCCACCCCCGGGGCCTTTTTGGGGTTGAAAGATTTGGCGGCACTCTCCATCTCTCTTGCGGTAAATGGAGGGTCATGGTCATCATGACTGTCTTCATTTGCCTTTTCTGCTTCAATCCGGGTTAGTCGGTGCGCCAAATCATCTTCCTCCTCGTCATCCCTCGGGTAGAATGTCTCCGCCAGGAGCCTTGCGGAGGCTTCCGCGTCCAGCGTCTCTCCATCCTTTACTAGAGGTAGGTCTTCCTCCCGCTTCGATACCCTTCCTATCACCCTATAGATACCCTCCCACATACCTTCCCTGTCCTGTTTCCCACAGAATTCCTTCCAGCTTTTTGTAATTTCCTCCTCGACCGCTAATTCATACTTTTCTTTTTCTTTCAGGTACAGGTCAACCACCATCTGACGTCTGTCAGGAGCTGCGTTCCTGATCCTCCTTCTCCTGGTGGCCACTCCCCTCTTCATGGCCGCCAACTGCGCGGACCACCACGGCATGGTAAGTATTTCTTTTTTCTTTTTAATTGGTATAGAGTGTTTGCATGTTTCTGTTATTGCTTCATTTAGTTTTTGTGTTGCTTCTTCTAATTGTAATGTGTTGTTGATTTCATTTAATTTTTCTATTGTTAACTGTTTTTCTAGCATGATTTGGGGAAATTTCTCATGAAATTTCTCCCAATCAGCCTTTTTTGTGTTAAATATTCTTGTTGTTCGTTCTATATTGTATCCTGTAGATTTAGTTAATTTTACACTGAAAGTTATGCCGTTGTGGTCCGAGCTCGTGAGGCCTTCTACCACTTTCCAATCCTCCACCAGGCTTAGGATGTCTTCGGAGCATGCTGTGACGTCCACGCGGCTGCTGTACCTTTTCCCGCCTCGTATCGTGTCGAATGTGGGAACATCGCCAGTATTTAGGATATGTAGGCCCATCTGCAGAAGTTCACCGCTCCACAGCTCCCCCCTCACATCCTCTTTATTGCTACCCCACCAGGCACTTTTGGCATTGGCATCGCCCCCTATAATGATCTTTTGTTTGGCTACCTTGTTAATATTCTTTACATTTTCGATGTAGGGTTCGATTGGAAGGTCAGGTTCGAAGTAATAAGACATGAGGGTGATTGTCCACGCTTTCGTTCGGATCTTAACCACAACGATGTTATTTGTGGTTAATTCTGGGTACTGTATTACATCCAAATTTTTGTCTAGTATGGCAATTGCTGCCTTTACAGTACCCTTTCCGATTTTTGGACTTTGGTAGATTCTCACCCCTCTGTAGCTTCTTACCTTTCCCTCTTTGCCAATATAGGGTTCCTGCATGAGTACCACTGCCGCCTTCCTTGTCTGTGCCTCGATTAGGACCTCATCTGTTGCGAGCTTCTTCCTCTGTAGGTTAGCCTGGATGATGTTGTACCTGGGGGGGGTGTTCTCCGGGACAACTTTAGCAATACGCCGTAGATGCCCTGGCTATGGCGTCCCATTTTCTGCGTACAGGACAGTCCCGGCTGAACGCGTTGTGAGAGCGGTTCTCTATTTTTGCTCGACTGCAGTTGACGCATTCCGGTGCCTCCTGTACGAGCCTTTCAGGGCAACCTGCGCAAAGATGCAGTCCGCCGCAGTGGCTGCAGACGTCTTCTGTTTCTTTACAGTATCTGCGGCTGTGGCCGTATCCCAGGCAACGCGAACACTGGACTAGAGGTGACTGGTCCTCTACCACAACCTGTTGAAGGTCCACACGTATTCTACCCTGTTCGGTTGCTCTCTTCCAGATTTTTGGGGACACGGTGAGGACGATGTGGGAGGTATGCGGGTTTCTGGTCCTTTTTCTGAATTTGATTTCAACCCTATCCTCTTCGTTTTCGAGGCCATGAAAGAGATCCCGGTTCTGGTTCCTAAGAGCTTCCAATACATCAGTGTCACTATGTATCGTGAGAACGCTCTTAAGGACCAGAAGCGGGTCCCTGTTTTTCATTTCCTCGACCACGAGGTTGTTTCCGGCTCTTTCTATTCTCTCCTTAATCTTCCTTCTGTCCTCTTTCGTTTCACATCCCATAATTATCTTTCTATCTTTAGCCTTCCTTACTTTTTCCACCCTTATCCATCCTTCTTTTGCATCGACCGCTCTTCTTACCTTTTCCAGTACTTCTTCCCCAGTATCTTTATCGTTCTCAGAGGTGATAACCACGGAGTGAAGAGCTCTACGCTCTGGCACTTGACGGTTGTTCGTTTCGGCTGCCACTACTCTTGCGTAGGTCTTCTGCTCCATGGTTTGATTCTGATCCTCTATCATCGTCTTGATCTCCTGTAATTGTTTGCTGTTTTCAACGAGCAGTCGATTGTTTTCTTCTATTTTGTGCATAAGAAGATCTCCCTCTCTTTTTCCTAATCCTTTTTCATACTCCTGCCCCCTAACCGTTGGAGTGTCGCTTTGGGTCTCGCCAATATCCTCGTCCCTTTTGGCAATTTTCTTGGGTGCAGGTGCGGCTCCCGACGCCTCTTTGACCAATTGGTACAGGTTGTCCACTGCTTGAGTGATCCCGACCTTAAGGTCAGCTCTCAGATTACGGGATTCACCAATTTGGGTCTTTGCCCTCTGGAGCCAGACTCTGGCCCGGGTCACTCTATCAGTGGATTTTGACTGATCCGTCGCTGGCCTCGGCGAAACCGCAGGAGTCTCCACAGATGCTCTGCGCGTCACTCCCTTCGCTTCTGAGGGGGCCGCTGCTTTCTGTTTCGTCTTCTGCGGTGCCCCCGGGGCCCTCGCCGTTTCCACTTTAGTTGGGGAGTGGGTGTGCGTGGTTGACGCACACTGCATCTGGGTCAATTTGGACTCCAGTTCTCCTATACTACGTCTCACGTTTGTCGGTTGCGTCGCGGTTTTGACCGGAGAGGGTCCTGCCATCTCCTTACTCGATGGTGAGCTTTCGGGGCTCCTATCTACTCCCTTTTTTGCGGGGGTTCTGAAACCAAACATGATGGTACTAATGATTGCTATATAATGATTTAGCAGAGACGAGGAGAACTAGAACGAGAGCGGGCGAGGTCAAAATCAAAATCAACAATGTGCACCGAATACGATGCACAACACGGGTAATTTGGATATGGTAAATTTATTAAGTGTCCAAATGAGGAGCACTGTCGAGATAAGTAAAAGTCTTAGGCTAAGTACACCGGCCAATAAGCCAGGCTTACAGTCAGTCAGTGAATTTTCTAATGCTAGAAAGTGCTGTCTGCTTATACCGAGAACTTGTATATTTAAAAGATTAATAGTGTCTTCTTTTCCAGGAACGATGCTGCGGTCTTCGGTCGTCGATAAGCAGGTGTCGTGGTAACGTATTTAAGTATTTTTACTACTCAGTCAGTTCTATAAAGAGTACGCTATATTTGTAGTTTCGATCCTAAGGTCCTTATTTGTATTGGATAAGATATTTTATTTTTATAAACAGGAGCTGCGGAGTGCGAGTTTGGGCACGAGAAGCGTGCCCAGGTGACGGCTAGACCCGAACGATGACAAGAAACGAAGAAACTCAAAAACTAAATTTCGATCGGGTCGGCTCGTTCACCTGGCTAAGCGAATAAGGGTGGGTGGGAGGGCAAATTTTTGGGTTTCCCTCTGCCGGAAAGCGGCGGATGGGGTGTCAGATGAAAGGTCTCGGCGCCGTCTACAATTCTGCGCGCAGAGAAGAGGTGGTGCCGGTATAAAATTTTGATGTTATAACTGAAAAACTGATTTTTTCTATGAAAATAAATGAAAATCTATGAATTTAATGAAAAGCTTATTTTCCAGGGTGTCCAGATAGGTGCAGGAGCAGGCGGAGCAGCAAACCAGTCAACCTCGAAGAGGAAGAAGAGTAGGCGTCCGAGTAAAAGTATGGAAAATGTCGGAAAAACTACTTTTTTAATGAAAATTTAAATGAAGGAAAAGTGAAAAGCCAAAAAGGACTATGGCAGACGATGGCAGCAACAAATTTAAACGTATTCAAAAGAAAAAATTTTGAAAATCGGTCAACTAGAAGACCTTTTTTACTGTTTTTGAGTTATTTTCTTATTAATATTATCACCGCTTAGGTAAACTCGGTATGTTATCGGTTGTATGAAAAACTACTAAATATGAAAATTTTTGGGTTTCCCTCTGCCGGAAAGCGGCGGATGGGGTGTCAGATGAAAGGTCTCGGCGCCGTCTACAATTCTGCGCGCAGAGAAGAGGTGGTGCCGGTATAAAATTTTGATGTTATAACTGAAAAACTGATTTTTTCTATGAAAATAAATGAAAATCTATGAATTTAATGAAAAGCTTATTTTCCAGGGTGTCCAGATAGGTGCAGGAGCAGGCGGAGCAGCAAACCAGTCAACCTCGAAGAGGAAGAAGAGTAGGCGTCCGAG